>JACVVK020000659.1:32500-105000 GCA_018292915.2 Batillaria attramentaria | reverse complement strand
AGAGAAATAGACAGAGAGAGAGGGGTGGGGGGGGGGAGGTGTGTGTGGGGGGGTGTGTGGGGGGGTGTTTAGGAGTTTTTCCACCAAGCATGGGTGATATCAAAGACGGGGCAACGAGAAAAAGGCCAGCACAAATATTTGGCCCCAGCCGGGATTCAAACTCACGACCCGAGCATTGCAAGTCAACCAACGCTCTACCATTTGGCTATCCCGGCTTCCCGAGAGAGAGAGAGAGAGATAGAGAGAGACAGAGAGATGATGATGATGAAACGTTTTTTATTCAGGATACAGCATTTAGGCATTGCTGCCTGTCTTACAAGCTATCCTGCTATTCTAGGTAAAAGGGTTAAAAAAAAAAAAAAAAGAACAGACAACATCAAACCGGGAGGGGAGGGGGGGGGGGGATGGAGGGGAGGAAAAAGGAGAAAAAAAGACAAACAAAAGTATTAACTATCTAGAGGAAATGAAGAAGAGAGAGAGAAGAAGAAGACAAACAAAAGTATTAACTATCTAGAGGAAATGAAGAAGAGAGAGAGAAGAAGAAGACAAACAAAAGTATTAACTATCTAGAGGAAATGAAGAAGAGAGAGAGAAGAAGAAGACAAACAAAAGTATTAACTATCTAGAGGAAATGAAGAAGAGAGAGAGAAGAAGAAGACAAACAAAAGTATTAACTATCTAGAGGAAATGAAGAAGAGAGAGAGAAGAAGAAGACAAACAAAAGTATTAACTATCTAGAGGAAATGAAGAAGAGAGAGAGAAGAAGAAGACAAACAAAAGTATTAACTATCTAGAGGAAATGAAGAAGAGAGAGAGAAGAAGAAGACAAACAAAAGTATTAACTATCTAGAGGAAATGAAGAAGAGAGAGAGAAGAAGAAGACAAACAAAAGTATTAACTATCTAGAGGAAATGAAGAAGAGAGAGAGAAGAAGAAGACAAACAAAAGTATTAACTATCTAGAGGAAATGAAGAAGAGAGAGAGAAGAAGAAGACAAACAAAAGTATTAACTATCTAGAGGAAATGAAGAAGAGAGAGAGAAGAAGAAGACAAACAAAAGTATTAACTATCTACAGGAAATGAAGAAGAGAGAGAGAAGAAGAAGACAAACAAAAGTATTAACTATCTAGAGGAAATGAAGAAGAGAGAGAGAAGAAGAAGACAAACAAAAGTATTAACTATCTACAGGAAATGAAGAAGAGAGAGAGAAGAAGAAGACAAACTCCACTCCACAAAAAAGCCAGGGGTGAGGACAGCAAAAATAGTGATGTCCACTCAAATGCAGAGGAAACTTCATAAGCGCCAAAGGAGCGGCTTGACTCTACAGCATAGTGAGCAAAGACCGGAGCTGTGGCGAGGAGCTGCTGCTCACACGGAGCCAGGCAGGTTGACTGAAGGGTTCATGTGGGCTATGGGGTGAGTAGGGGATCACACGTGACCAGGTTAGCTCACAGGTGTACAAGTGAATTCTCTCAAATTAGAGTCTGTGCTGGGGGTAGCATGATGGCTCTACTGACTGAAGTTGTGGGGGTATTAGTGGAACTTGGAGAGTATTATGTCATCTGGAATGACCGTAAGAGAAATGAAACAACAACAAAAAATTGCACATGAACATACAGTCGAACCTGCCAAGGCGGCCACCTGTATAAGCTATGCCACTGTCTAACCTGGTCACCCCAGAGGATCCCCTGACATGCTAGCTGTTGACATGCCACCCTGGATAACCCGGTCACCTGTCTAAGGCGGCCAGTTTGACCCGGTCCCTTGGGTGACCGCCTTACACAGGTTTGACTGTATTTTATTTCACAATGACCGTAGGAGAAACGAAACAACAACAAAAAATTGCACATGAACATATTTTATTTCACAATGACCGTAGGAGAAACGAAACAACAACAAAAAATTGCACATGAACATATTTTATTTCACAATGACCGTAGGAGAAACGAAACAACAACAAAAAATTGCACATGAACATATTTTATTTCACAATGCACCATACCTGAATCAGCTCCCTCCAAGGTCCGTCACCCATGCTGCCCTGTAGAAGATAAAACACGGTGGAATTGGTGTTAATGTTAGTGTACACAATTGAAATTGTTTCTGGCAAACCCACCTTGGAAATACAGCCAAATACTGAAAATGACAAAACAAAACAGTGCTGAGCAAAAATGTATAATCCAAGTAACTATGCATGGCATGTTGCGGTTACAGCAAAATGATACAAGAAAAATATCTGTGACAGTACCTCAGTGTATCTCTTGTAGATGAGGTACCGGATAGCCCCCAGAGCTTTGACATTGGTGATGTTGGGGCAGGCATCTGAAGACAAGTATAATAAGAGATTTTTCACGTACTGGATCCACACCTAGAAATCTTACATTGGCATAGTATGTCATGTGCAAATCTTTCACTACACTATATGACACATATGGCCAGACCTTTTCAGCTAGTACAGTAGTAGGATCACACATAAACAAGCACCAATATCAACAGAAAACGTGTTCTAGTAGTGGTACATACGTAACTCCTACCTGCAGAAATGGAATAGAGTTTCATCAGTCGGGAAGCAAGTTTGCCCAACGTCTTTTTCTGGATCTTTTCTCTGCGACATCCCTTCACATTCCTCTCACTGCAACAGCCATAAAATAAGAGTATTGCGAACATACTGGATAAGAAAAGAGGGTGGGTTGGTTTTTAGGCGTTTAACGTCCTTTTCCGCCATAAGGGTGATATCAAAGACTAGCCAACAAGGTAAAGGCCGCACAAATATTTGGCCCCAACTGGGACTCGAACTGACGACCCGAGCATTGAAAGTCCAACGCTCTACCATTCAGCTATCATGGCTCAGGATAAGAAAAGAAAAAAAGAAAGGAAAAAAAAAAGAGTAAAATAACGACTGAATGTGTAGATTTTGCAACTTTGGCACATGAACACCACCACACCAGGTTTGTCATCTAAGATGATTTTGTGACAGTTATTCTTACGCATTTTATCAAAAGCCTGCTGGCACTACTACTGAAATAAACTGGATCACTCAGGCCTGACACCCGGAGCATGTGACCACCTCCACACTTAATCCACGTCATTTTCGTTTGTAATGAAGCAAAACTGTGCACTTTGGGTATGCCTACACCAGCTCAGTACCACAACTTTAAACCTCAACAAAAACATATTTTACATACTCCATAAATTGTGCGAGATCAGTCTCCCTGCTACAAAGGTGGTCGAGCAGACCCAGGAACTGTTTCTGCTGCCCAGGATTGCCAGCCAAGTACGTCTCGATCAGGTTCACTTTGTCTTGTAGAAGCAGGGGAACCAGGATCTAGGGAGCAGGAAATAAAATCAACGTACTAGGGCTCAGTTAGTACAGTTCGCATCCTTGGGCCGTATCGGGTGAATTATACCAACGCAGCCAAGCTCATTTAGTAGAGTTCGCCTGCTTAGATCAGTCTAGGGTAAGACTTAGGTTTAGGGTTTGGGTTACCTTGTGGTAATGGTGCAAGTACTATGTTGTTTAGATGGCCGTAGTGCATTAACAGCAGGTGCATTATTATGTATCAAGGGGGCAAACTATACCAATGCATCCATCCTATGATACATCACACAACCAATTACTTCATGTAAAAAAGCCAATAAGTTCTTTTTGTCTCAATCTTGTGACTGATGAATGAAAAATCTGCAAAAAGAAAAAAAAAAAAGAAAAAAAAAAAACCAGCATGGCTGATTCTACTGCAAACACTGTGGCATGCTTGATAACACACACACATGCACACACACGCACCCATGCAATCATATGTGCACAAACACATGCAGGCATATAGAAAAGTGACTATACCTGTTCTTGTGTGAAATGATCCTGAAGACCAAGCCGGCCAGCAGTTTGCGCAGCCTAAAAACAAACAAACAAAAAAAGTTGGACCTATCCAGGAGGTCACATGCACAAGGCAACACGTACCCTGTCTCAGAAGGCCACCCTTTCTAGACTGCAAGCCTTTCGTTGCTAAAATTAATAAAATAGAATGGTATGGCATGTGTCTCCTTGATGCTTATATCTATCTGTTTTGGAATGCTAAAGCTGCAGCAGATGTGGGTGTAGTTTGAGAGCTTAACGTCCTTTTTCCACCACGTATAAACACATCCGATACAGGCATCATAAGAAAAGAACAAAATTTGATACAGTGACCGCGCTAGGAATTTTGAAAAACAGTCCCATCAGCAACTACGCCACACTGTCACTCAACAACCTGTGTCAGAACCAGTCCCACAAGAATTAAAACCGGTGATAAGAATTACACTGCAAATCGACCTTAACACAATCACAGTGTCGCAACACTGTATCGGTATGAGAGGTAAAGACAGCAGCGAGTCCATTGCAAGAACAAAGAAGCCCTGGCCCGTGGGGAACAAACTATTGTGACAGTGATTAACGTTCGCTGAAACTGCCCCCCCCCCCCCCCCCCCCCCCCCCCCCATCAGAGGCCACAGTGTTTACCGGTCCCAGCAAACTACAACTGGTCCCTGGGACCAGCAGCTCCAAATTTTTCCGGTATTCTGGTTTTGCAAACCGTATTTTACCGGTAATTACCGATTAACGCGATCACTGTGATACGCAATAGGTAAGTGAAGCGACAAATCTACCCCCTTCTTACATCTTTGATCTTGTCCGCAGCAATGAAACGCTCAATTTCTGGGACGAAATACTCATTGCCTGGATGATCAAGATGATACGCGGACACGACTGCATCAAATATGGCTGCATGCTTCCCAGTGGATGCTGAAAAGGCCATCTGTCTGAGTTCCTGCGTCAAACACCGTTCACCCAGCTTGTCTGTCCATCGGTTGTCCTTGCACCACCTGGTGTACAGAAAGAGGAGATGAACTCAAGCTAAATAAAACAAAATGAGCTCAGGCTATACATATAGAACAAGAACACCATCCCTGACCTCAATGCTGGCCTCTAATTCATCAGTTTTATGAGCACACATTTCACATATCTGGGGGAGCCAGGTTAGCCGAATGTTTCTAGAGTGTTTGTACTCTCAATGCTTGGGTCGTGAGTTCGAATCCTGGCTGGGGCCAAATATTTGTACTGGCCTTTTTCTCGATGCCCCGTCTTTGATAGCACCCTTACTTGGTGGAAAAGGACCCACCCATTTCACATATCTGGCAAGCATTTTAATCAGCTGTCTTTAACATTTATCTGGCCCTTGACCGTTGAAGTACTTGGAGAGACTTTGCAGCGATTGTCAAATGTGTCAGGACCATGGTAGCCATTCGGGCTACCGCCCTGAACAAAACTGGTAGCCCGAAAAAAATTCTGGAAGCCCGAATCGCAAACACATGGTCTCTGTCGGAAGCTCGCATCGCAGACCGGATGTTTTGAAAATATCGCAGTCGAAGCGCATGCGCGGAAACTGTAATTGGCGGGCCCACAGCAGACGACATCGATGATAGAGAAGCTAAACACTTGACGGGTGTGGCTGCTAGGTTCTGACTCATCTCAGAATTCCTGCTCGCCATTTGGGCTACCGCTACCGGAGCTTTCACTCGCCCGACGGTAAATTTGGTAGCGAAAGCAAGCGGGTGAGCGCATTTGACGATCGCTGACTTTGCTGTGGTACTATCGTCCAATGTAGTGGTTTCATGTGTATCTAGTGGCTTCCAATGCAGTCTCAAACACGACAGGAAAGGGTACAGTGAAAGGAATACCACTTGGGATGATGAGGGTTATGGTAGGCAAAGTACCCCATACATCACTCACTTTGTAAATGTCCGCATGCAGAAGTAGGCCAACGTGGATGGCTTGGCAGCAGCGTAGTCCTTCGCAGTACGCATCAGATACAGAGCCGCGTCCCAAGGGTTGTCGACCGAAGCAAAGCAGCCTGTTAACCACTCCATGCTCCTAGTTTGTTTGGCCTTGTCAGATGGCGCTGCAAATTTGGGATTGAACCACATCTGTTCCAGCCTCTGAAGGCATGAGATCATTTTGCCCAGGTCATCTTTGTTGGCCACCGAGTGCTGCAGTATCGGACGTGCGAGACCAGTCTCCCCTGATCGGGCAGTACCCGCTCTGGCTTCATGGGCCATAGAACTAGAAGTGGAACTACGTGCGGAACCTGTGGATCTGTGGCCAAGTTGATGATTCTCTGTTTGACATTGGACTGGTGAATGTGCGCTACACAATGTGGCAGGGGCTCCGTGATATCTGTCTTGAGGTTGAGACCGCTGCCTGGCTCCTACAGAAGAATTTTTTTTTTTTAAATGTAATACACATGTATGAGAAAAAACAGTGTGCATTTGTAATACATGTAATCACAAGAAAGACCATTATCTAATGGTTGTTACTAGCTGAAAAGTACAAACTGTCTGCCTTGTCTGACATGGATTTTTTTCATTCCTTTGAAGAGAAACAAAACAAGAATTTTTAAGATTGGAAGGGAAATGTATGATAGTTCATAAAACCAGCCAAACAAGGCTAATTCTTATCTTCTTTTTTTTTTGAGTTTATAATCTTGTACACATAATAATAATACCTGGATGTTGGTGTCCACGTCCCGGCGCTGCAGATGTGTGTCCACCTGCATGCTGTGGCGAGTTTGCAGCAAAACCACGGCCCCGACCTCGAAAAAATCCACGACCAAGTAAGAATTCCGCCTGCGTAGAACTTTGGTCCTGCTGTGCCCAACCCCGACCCACTGGTCTCGCCGGAAGGTTATAGTTCATAGCAGGAGGTTGGCTGTGGTCTTCAGTAAAACCCTTGCCTGTCGAGCTAGAATCTTGCTGTCCCAAAAGCCCTCTGCCGAGACCGAAGTTGTGTCCTCGTCCTGCCATGGTGTGCGTGCAATTCAGAGTCTCCTGAGGCTGACTGACTGCACCTGGGGGTACAGAAGAAGTATCATTCATTAATTAGTAATTAGATTAATTCATTCATTAACTTATCCCTGCCTATCCCTGATAAACAAGTGCTAGAAGCCTTGCAATGAGTAAAACATTCTAAGAATAAAAAATTTGTATCAAAAACACAAATGTCACAGATGACACTTCTGTCGTAGTTTTGAGCCGTTACAGCTAGTATACACCCAAGGATATTAACTGTGGTAGCTCTGGTCACTGTCTGAGAGTTATCTTCATTTCATACATGTCCTCTTAAAGTTGAACAGTTTTGACCATTACAGAGTTGGGGATCATAGTTGTGTCATCGACAATTCACACCAAAGACTCTACAACTGCAGACCATTTCTTCTTCTTCAGGAGGGTATAGGTCCTGCTGGTTTAGGGAACACTCAATTTTTTTTTTCAGACAACAATTTTAATATTAACAGTTCAGCGACACTCCCCATGACAATATTGCACAAAGCATCTGCAAATGATTACAAGAATGCTCTTCTATACACATGCCAACGCCTTTCACAGAAAACAGTAGGCTGCATGAAGGTGTTCAACACAACACATGCATTGGTTAAACGAGAGGCCAGCAGTGACACATTAAAATAATATCTTGACTCAAATCATCAACTGCTGAGAAAGGAAAAAAAATGCCAATAGCAAAATGTTGTGTAAATTGTAATAAACTAATTTCTGTTGAAAGATAGCAAAGCAATGAAAACAGATTACCTGTGAACTTTTTCCTCCCTTTATTTTTCTTTCTGTTCTTTTTAGTAGAACGTGCGTTTTGCTCATCTGTTGATTCACAACCGCATGCTTCTTGAGGTTCTTGTGGGTGTAGTGAAAATGAAAGTGGAGAGAGAAAATCGTCTGCCAAGAGAGCGTTACAAGTAGGGCAAATGTCGCTGACTTGTGTGGCTTTATCTTCTGTATTTCGTTTTGACAAAGCGCCAAGAAAACTTCGAAATCCAATGTACAAGGAATGGAGGGTAGCAACCATAGCACCAAAGCCAAATTCACAGTTATGGAAACCCAGGTGCCAAAATTTGTGAGCCCGCTACTCGACGAAACAGGATGTACATGTATTTGTCTACAGTCTTAAAATAGCTGTGAGAAACCTCCAGACGAATTGCGATCAACGATAGTCCACTTCAGACACCGCGTAAAAATGTTACTCAAACCAAATTAAAATACATGTAGTATGGATTCGACGAAAGTACGGGACATTGGAGGCGATACGCATTGCCCTTTTTCTACTTAAAGAAAAGAAGAAGAAAAATGTTATGATGTGCTCATGCTTCTACTTTCGGTTTCTGTAATGGGACGGCACTCTAATAAGGTCACGTGAGTAGGCGTCACGAGAAGGCGGCAGCACCATTTTCTGGAGAAGCACGCTTTAGAAGGGTCTTGTTAGACTGGTGCACTCGCCTTAAAGAAACGAACAGAACCAAAACATGGCGCCGCTTCACTCTGACTCGGCAACAGACGTGGCAACGTCGTCGAATTTCCGTCAGCTACTGACATCCAATATCCAACTCGATTTGGACGTTAGCTTCGACTCAAAAGCTATCACTGGTGTTGAGCGGATCACCTTCGTGGTACTGCAAAGTGGGGTGAAAGAAGGTACCTATGTTGTTGAACTTTTGTTGGAGTTTGTCTAAATCGGATCTCCAGCAGGGTGTAATAAAAATCAGACAGGGCTGGTTTACCATTACAGAACTTGAAGAGGCAGCCGGGGCAGCGTGACTGCACTTAATGCGTTTGGTGTGGAGATAGACCGAGTGGTACTGAATGATAGTGCTTCTGGCGGGATGCCAACTAGCGCTCAGTTGGTATAGTTGGCACCGTGGGGGGTGCAAGTGGATCCCAGTTACATGCTGGGGGAGCAAGTGTACTCCTGTTCTCCACTCAAAAGGACGATTGTATGTGCTCCTGTCCGATCTCGCATGATTTTCCACCCAACCATTATCATTGAAAGGCTCATAATTTCCACAAAGCAAAAAGGTTACAGATATACTGTACCCACTCATACATATCTTCACCATCGGATGGCTACATTTGTTTAATGCATACATATATATATTAATAAAGATATATATATACATGTACATGTACACTCATGAAAGTAGAAACGAAGTTAGCTGTCATGCGTCTAACTTGTAAGACCCAGATCAGGATAGATTTGCACCCCTGTCGAGCCATCCCATGCAGCTGAGGCACATTTCCTCCCCCCTGCAAATGACTGGTATACATTGGCATCTCCGAACAGGTGAGCCATACGGCATACCAACTAGCCGCCTGGTTGGGTAGCAGTCATGCCTGTTAATGAGGGGCCGCATGGTCCTGAAAACACACACACACAAAAAGAAGTCTGTCCTGGACATATGAATATCTGCAGCATGTCCCAGGGAAAACTGCGACCACACACTTGAATCTCGCAGTCGAAGTCACTGACCTTGTTATATGTGATCTCTTTTTGATGCGCTGAGTGAGGTGGCGAGAGAGCTGCATTTCCAGTTTCCAGTTAAAGTGGGATGTGGAAGGATGAGCAACTCACTCTGTGTCAAAAATGTGTTATGCACAGATGCTACCACTGTTGAGTCATTGGTATTACTACAATCTGCTTTAGAGCTCTGTGAACTTGTGATGTTGCCATCAACCCCACATGAGTTGTACCGTTGGCCCCTGAGAAGGCCATAGGTGTAGCTAATAGTCTGTTTCATATAAATTTACCTCTCCCCCTGGGTAGAGTAGGCGGCAGGTGTAAGGTTTGGCTCACGTTTTGGGTCATATGTTAGCAATGAGAGGCCAGAAATGATCCATAATCCTATTTTGCACACATCTAAATGGCATCATGCGCTTGTCACCGTAATCAGCCCAAATTGCTCTGTGGGCAAAAAATCTTGCACGTGTATGTTTAAGGATGTCATTTAGTTTAAACTTCATGTATTATTTATTTTTATGTAAAAATTAATGTTCTTTTCTGTGTGTAAATTTAATTTCAGCTTTGCTTGACATCCACGAAACACTGAAAGTGTCTAGAGTGCGGGCCTCGGGGAAACAACTAGAGTTCAAAGTGCTGCCCTTCACAGGCTATGGATCCACATTGAAAGTTCAGGTAATTGTTCAAAATAGTGCAACAAAGGCATTTTTTTTTTTCAGGCTGGTGGTGGTGCTTTCACTTTCTGTCTCTTTTATTTTTCTCCCCTATCTTGACCTTTTATTGGCACCATTTAGAAAATCAGTTGCCTTGTTTCACTTTCAGCCATTTCACAAAATCCAATTGTTGATCCACGAGAACATGTTAATTTACGATCTGTGTCAGTGCGTGTCCTTGGTCATTCACCTCTGTATTCTCGTAGTTGTGAAATGTCTTTTCATTTTATTTTATTTTATTTTTTTTTGTTACTTGCCAGTTGTCGGACGATTTGCTGGAAGGGAGTGAACTCTGTCTTGAGATAGAATATGTGGCGACAGGTGGTCCAGGAGTTGTGTGGCTTGAACCGGCTCAGACTGCAGGTATGGCTACTGATGTGTAGAGAAATTTGAGAAATTACTTACGGGCCTTTTAGCTGCTTCAAATATTAATTCATATATGATCATCTGAATGCTTTAGGCACCTAGTGAATTATTAGAATTGTGACATCTTTTTATTTTGCATATGTTTACAAATGTGTGCAGGCAAACAAAAGCCATACATGTACACCCAGGGACAGGCAGTGATGAACCGTTCTTTCTTCCCCTGCCAAGACACGCCCGCTGTCAAAGCACCTTACTCTGCTAATGTCAAGGTCAGTGGAAAATTTCCATTTGTTGCACCTAAACTTAACAATAGACTATGGTGCGTAGATAAGTTGACTTTTTCAAGCTCACACTACACAGACCCACCTGATCTGCTTTTGATCCATTGATGACAAACTCATGATATCACAGTGGAAAGTCTGCAGATGAAGTGTGCGTGTATTTCACGAACAGGTGCCAGCAGGTTTCACAGCTGTCATGAGTGCCAGTGAGAGCAGTCAAGGCGAAGTCCCCAACAACTTTTTCTTTCGCCTCAAGCAGCCGATCCCTTCCTACTTGGTGGCACTAGCAGTGGGAGACATTGCTTCGGCAGAGATCGGACCTCGGAGCAGGGTGTGGGCTGAACCCTGCATGCTGGTGTGCCATCTTTATTTCTGCATTTAGTACAGATTGGGAATGTGTGTGTGCGTGTGAGTTTGTCACTTTGTGTTTGTTTGTTTTTAAAGGAAGAAAATATGTGTTGCGTAGTTGTGGACTGGTCCTTTAAGTTACAAAAGCTTCAGAAATAGTGACAACCAGGCCAGTAAATTAACTTGGTTAGAGAGGTGTGCGTGTTTGTTAGTCTTACAGTACAGAAAGCGTGTTAAAGTTTAATTTATTCGACCAATTCCAAATTTAGACAGACAGACCTGCTCTGAGGTATACTTACCTATGCACAGTAAATGCTCATTTAGTGCAGTTAATTGTTCTGAAGTATCCACATGTTTGCAAAGATTTGGAAAAAAAAAACAAAAAAACCCAAAACAAAAACCAACACAAAACAAAAACAACCCCCCCCCCCCCCACTCCCCAAAAAAAAAAAAAAAAAAAAATCAAATCACACTGACATCATTTTTTAACATGTTTCACACAGGACGCAGCCAAAGCTGAATTTGAAGGAGAGGTGGAAAAATTTCTTACCACTGGGGAGGGTCTTTTTGGGTCGTACCAGTGGGGAAGGTATGATCTTTTGATCATGCCACCGTCTTTTCCATTCGGAGGAATGGAAAATCCATGCCTGACATTCGTAACGCCCTGCATTGTGGCCGGAGATCGCTCCCTTACAGATGTCGTCATCCATGAAATTGTGAGTAGACCCTGTGTGAGTGTGTGTGTGTGTGTGGTGTCAGATTACACAAGTTCCAGGGGGATATTTTCTCTCTACATTACTTTCATTTCAAGAGATCCAGTAAACTTTCTCCGCGGTTTCTTTTTATTTCTGCAGAGTCACAGTTGGTTTGGGAACCTGGTGACAAATGCAAACTGGAGTGAGTTTTGGCTGAATGAGGTAAGCGTTTGTCAGTCGTGACCTGTTCTCACAAAACAGTAGATAAGTCATATGTTTTATCCAAACTGAGATTGTGTGTACTCAGAAAGAAAACATTCCTTAATTTAACATAAGAATGGCGTTCATACTCCATAAAATTGTGATCACACCAGTCAGATGAAGTTGGAAGTGACAGTGGTGATATTGAGTGACCCCCAGCACTGTTTGTGTTTATTGTGTTAAATGCCACAGGATTGTAGGATTCAGGATTCATCCTTGTTCAGGATTGGTTGATAAAGGTATGAAACCACAGAGTACCAACCCCCCCCCCCCCCCCCCCCCCCCCCCCCCAAAAAAAAAATAAAAAAAATAAAAAAAAAATAAAAATAAATAAAAATAAAATAAAAATAAAATAAATTTTAAAAAAATAAAAAAAATAAAACAGTCCCAATTGAAAGAAGCAGCATACTGTGTTTTGACACAACATTTCCAGAGACTATAGTTACAGTCCATGGTCAGAATGGCCATTCAGAGATTGTAGGATAGGAATTGAGTGGGGGCAAAACAATAACTGAGCATTAAATCTTTCTTTACAGGGCTTCACGATGTTTGCTGAGCGTCGGATTGTGCAGGAACTGTTCGGTCGACCCACCATGTGTCTAGAGGCTGCGACAGGGCAGGCTTTGCTGCGGCAACACATGAACAACACTGGCATGGTTGGTGCTCGTTTTTCTTACGAATACTGGGTGAATTAATTTAGATTTATAAACATTCAGGGGTGGCCAAATGCTTGAGGACCGTAGCGGGCAACTTAGCCCGTAAACGAATCTCTCTCTCTCATTCACACACACACACACACACTCTCTTCAAGGGTCCGGTATATTTTATAGCTGATAACACTTTCTCGCTTGCTCTGACTTGCAGGACCACCCACTGAACAAGCTACGTGTGGTGATAGAACCAGGCGTGGATCCTGACGACACGTACAACGAGACCCCATACGAAAAGGGCTTCGCTTTTGTGTCCTACCTGCAGAGTCTGGTCGGGGATACTAAACAGTTTGACGACTTCCTGAAAGCATACGTTGCTAAGTTTCAGTTCAAGGTATGCTGTACATAACTCCGCTAGTTGTGTGTTTTGAATAAAAAGTCAGCGGGTGATGACCCGAACCAGTATCCAGCATGCTGGAAGAAGCAGCTGCAATCCGATCAAGTTTTATTGAGACTGTAGTAGGAAAAGGTTAGTATTGTATCCTCGCAGCAGATGGCGTGCTACTCTGCTTGGATTCCACGGGTGTAGATTAATTCAAAAGTGTCGTTTCATCGATTGCTTATAAATTAAAGATCTAAACATTCTGCAGGTCTTTTAAGCTCACAGACTGACTTGGGGTTATGAAGGTGACAGGAACATGATAGTTTGATACCATTTAGATGTGTGCAAAATATGAACCATTTTGGGGCTGTCGCTTCTAAGATATGAGCCAAAACATGCGCCTGCCGTCCACTTCACTTGCAAGTGAAGAGTGATGGGTTTGGGTAAAACAGACTACAGCTATGGCCAAGTGGGCCATCTCATTGCAACTCGGTTGTGGTCGCTGGCAACATTACAAATTTACCAAGCTCTAAAATACACTTTGGGAGGACCACTGACTCATACGACATAGTGAGAGTTCCTAATCCTGCCTGGTGCCACTTTATTCATAAATTAATGGGATGACTAGGACTTTTCAGGATCTGTGTTTTTTGGGGTTTTTTTTTAAGAGAAATCTTCAGCTTATTTCTTTTCTTTTTTTTTCCCCAGAGTGTGGTTGCAGAGGACATGTTTGATTTTTTTCTTGAGTATTTCCCTCACCTACGAGAACAGGACATTCCAAACAGGTACGGTGCTTGCTGTGAGATTCCAGGTAAGAAAATCACACAATACGCAAAAATAAGAATTGAAGAGATTTAGATTGACAATGGTTTCTTCTGGTTGGTCATTTAATGTCCACTTAAATGTTGTCCTCTGCTTAATGATTAATCTGTCTTGTCTTGTCACAGGAAGGGGTATGAGTTTTCCACCTGGCTGCACACCCCTGGGTGGCCGCCTTACACCCCGGACCTGTCAGCTGGCCGAGAACTGATGGACCCACCTGAACAACTGGCCAAAAATATCACTCAGATGGTGGGTGTCAAAGGCAGTTTGTGCCTGTCGGTAACGTTTAATTATTGCGAAAGATTTTTTCCCCTGACACAGTTTGTCAGATTTTGCATGCATTTTCAAAACAGGTTCGTCGGTTTGATTTACCAGCAGTTTTGCTGTTAAAGAATGTTTAGTGTTCGCTTTTCTTCACACATTAGCCCACCTGTCCACCCCCTTCACTGACTGACTCTTTCTATGTGCCAAATTGTCATTGTTATCCATGTTCCAGCATGACTAAATTGAACAAAGAGGTTACTATTTATTTATTTTTTATTTATTTATTTATAATGGTAGGAGACTGGTAGCTGGCCAGATATTGATAAGTGGACTGTGTATCAAGTGTTGCACTCCTGGACAAACTAGTGGAGCGTGACGACCTGCCTCCAACAACTGTGCCTCAGCTTGGCTCAACATACAAACGGGTCTCTGCTTCAAACAATGCTGAGGTAAATTTTTTGCTTATGTTTGTTATCATGTAGATGAAATTAATTGCATGTGCATTGGTGAGGAGGTGGGATATAAGTCTTGTGTGATAGCTGATTCCCTTGGGTGCAGTGGATCGTGTTAATGGACTGCAGATCAGGAGACACAGGTTTGAAATAAGAAATTTTAAAAGATTAAGATAATCTTTATCAAGAGTGAAAGTGTTTGGTGTGAGGCACGGAAACCGTATTTTTCTCCCCCCAGAATGCAGAATTCGTATTTAAATTTTTTCTTTTAAAAAGAGGGAAAAAAGTGTATAATATTCCATTCCAAAATCGGAGGAGAAGAAAACTTGTTTGGCCAATGGCTGTCTTCCGATCCTGTCAGTCAGCCAGTCAAAAGCGTTGGTGACCAAAAGTGCAGTCGCCTTCTGCGGTTCACTCAAATTGGCATCCATGCAGTCTTTACACTGATGAAGCATTCAACAGGATTTTTTTTTTTTAATTGGAAAATTAATCTTGCTGAAATAAAAATCCAACGTGGTTCGTTTCTTAGGGGCAGATGACGTTTTAGCTATAAAAATATGCGTATGATGATCGTACGACTTGGTCATACACGTATCAGAATTTTCCAAAGGCTCTTCTGCATGTATGGATAATATTTCTTTAGAATCTTACAGTCTTTTAACATTTGCAGATACGACTACGGTGGTGTCAGCTTGTGATCAAGAATGACTACCAGGAGGCGTTTACAGCTGTGAGAGATTTCCTCCACTGTCAAGGTAAGCCACTGGTTCTGTCTGTATGTGCTGTTATGTACACTTCTGTGGATGTGTATTTCAGATTTGCTTTGGTGGAGGCTCGGTAGTAGTTTTGCAAAGCCGAACTGTACCTTGAAAGAGCTGCGCAAGAAATTCATTTGAAATTGTCCAAACTCGGTGTACAAAAGGTATTTCAGGTGCTTTCAGGCTGAAACATTAGACCACGTTTACCACACTGAGAATGTGTTTTCTTTCTTGCAGGGAAACAGAAGTATACCTTGCCTGTCTACCGTGCTCTCGTGAAAGGATCAGAGAATGCCAGGCAGTTTGCACAGCAAGTGTTTGCAGAAACCAAAGATAAGCTGCACATCTCAGTACAGGGCTATGTTCGCCAGATTCTGGATGGGAAGAAGTGACAAGCCCAACAATTCTAGTCAGAGTGACGGTTTCCTGTATAGACAACTTGATTTATATTGTGACATTCTGCAGTGGAAACCATGTATTTCATTGATTTTAGAGGTGCTCAATCTAAAATGAACATTCCTAATGCATTGTGTGAGAAAACATTGGCAGCATGACCCACAAGTTGACCCCCTAGCTGCGCTCCCCAGGTGTCTTCCGGCCACTTCTGAAGCTTGGCGACCCTTTCGAACCTGGCGAGGAATGTGTCGAGGTCCTCTTTCTCCTCATTGAAAAAGGGAAGCTTCATCTTGAACGTGCCGATGCCTGAAGATGACGAACTGGAGTTGGATTTCTTCCTGCTTGAGTCGAAGTTCCTCGCGCTGACGCGCTTCCATGAGTTGCAGCTCTTGTTGTTGGTGTTCTCTCCTGACCAGCAACTCCGCTTCCTCATGCCGCAACTGCTCTTGCTGTCGCTCACTCATAACCTGGAGCTCGACTGCCTTCTGCTGTTCCTTAAAGCACCACTCACGTTGCAACTTCTCCTCCCACTGCATCGAGTCACGTTCGTTGAGTCGGCAGGCACGTAGTTCGGCTTGGTTAACTCTTCTCCTTGAAGGTTCGAACAGGTAGCCAAAGTCTTCACCTCCTCTGTCACCTGCAGGGAGGGATAGAGAGAACGAAAGAAGGGCATACACACCAACACTTAATAGGAAAGACAGAGAGGTCCGCAATGGGAGGCCAGCAAATAAAAATTAATATACTTATTTACACACACATAGATTTATTTGCAGTGGACATGGCCCAGTAGTCACATCCACTCACACTCGCACATCACCCTGTCCCTTCCCGCACGTCTTGCCCACCGTCACCGAGAGCCCCACTGCACCGACCTCTAACCATAGGCTTGACTCACGCCCCTTGGTGACTGCCTCGTATGGAGTCGTGGTCTAGGTGGTTAAGTAGTAGCAACGTGAGAAGAACGTCAGGGAACACAGGGGCTCTCTATACTCCACGGGCGGAGCGACGCTAGTGGAGCTCGCAGACTGTTCGGGGCAGGAGCGACCCTAATAAGCTAGCTAAGCAACATATAGAGACAAGACAAGCACGCTACATACAGCAGTGCACATAACGGCAGTTAGACGCCCACACCCTCAGACCACCGACCAGCCCACGCAGACAACCACCTCCCCGCACTCAACTAACGTGGAATGAATTAGGCCGACCTAGGAATTAC
The DNA here is from genome assembly GCA_018292915.2 of Batillaria attramentaria. NCBI lineage: Eukaryota > Metazoa > Mollusca > Gastropoda > Batillariidae > Batillaria > Batillaria attramentaria. The sequence continues at coordinate 88,065 of JACVVK020000659.1, read as the reverse complement.
TAATGCCAAAACCTACCGGTCCGGCCTCGCAGAACCCAGCAGCAGAGGCCCACCTGCTCAGCTGAAACGACCGGACGACGGTCTACAACGAATGCCAGTGAAGGCAGCGCCAGAGCAACGAGTCCTTACAACATCCGGTCGGGCAGACCTTCACGTCGTCCTTGGTGGCCAGAGAGATGCGGCGTTGCTGAGGTAGGATCTTCTCAAGCGGCACCAAGGAAACGTCAACCACCACGGTGCTGCCCCTTCGCCAGGGACTTGAAGGCTGCACCGCTCCAGAGACTCCAGGAAGTCTGGACAGCAGCACTGCGTGGGCACCTGGGCTTTAATGCCAGGATGGTGACGCTTATTGAACCAACCCCCCCCCCCCCCCCCCCCCCCCCCCCCCCCCCCCCCCCCCCCCCCTTGCGTTTCTGTTATGCTGCTGCCAGGCTCCTAGCTGGCCTGTTAGACACACCACTTCCTGCTGGGGACTCTAAATTATGCAGGAAAACTCGTATCTCATTCCCACATTTGTGTTTGTGTGTTGTTTGTATATGGGGGGTTTTGTGCATAATTATAGGCTTCCAGCAGTATCCTGACGTTATGTTGTACCATTGTAAATCATTTTAAATTGCAGCACACTGCAGTAACATGAGTGATTGATTATGGCAGCACGTTTTTTACACAGTATAATATTCTTGGATGTTTTTATGGCAATAGCAAACTGTGATGCGTTCCATGACGTGCACCAATGACCATCTGTGATCTTACTTTTATGTTGTTCCTACAGTAATGGAAATATAGGTTGATGTTTACATAAGCAGTGCAGACCATTTGGTAAGGTAGATAAATGAGAACCATGATTTTTACGATGATGATTGTTTCTTGTCTTTTTTGTCACTGAAGCTTGAAAAAAAAAATTGAGCTGTAGTTGCATTTCGTGATTTGTCAGGTGTGTGTGCGTGCAGTTTCATATTCCTGATGAGAGTATCACATGTATCTGCATGTATATATAGTCGCACAAGATGGCCAGCACAACCATATTCTTGTTTACAACAGTTTCTCTGTAAGGCATACTCATGTCTGACTTCAGTCTCAAAAACCATTACACCGTGCAACTGCTAGTCACATTTTGGTGAGTTCCTTTTGATCTTCGACATGAACTGAAGGGTGGGCCTGGTAACTTACGCCAACACTACACAAGACTTGTCAGTCAAGTCGCTGAGTTGAAAACGCACGCACGGCAAAAAAAATACACGCTCAAAAACGTGTGGCAATGAAGCAAAACTCGGAAACTCATTAACGTCAGGTGTGCAAACAAGTGAGCCAAAGCACAAGCGGTGAAATATTGCCCTGTCAACAGCACATCTCTTCCCACAGTATCGGGGTCTCTGCGGTCGGTTTCTGGTGAGTCAACGGGAGCAGACGATTTTCCACGTGTCAATATTTGCTTCCGGTGCAACGCCAGGTCAGTGGGCACATCTTTTTACCGAAATCTTAGCTGTACAAGCAAACATGCCAAACTGAGTGTGACTAAAGGAAAAGAGAATGGTTTCTTGGTGGAAAAAGAAAACGTTTAGGTTAATCTTCAAAGTCTTCCGACTGAAAAACACAAGAAACAGACAACATGTCTTCGATGGTCATTTGCCATTGTGTCAGTTGTAGGATCGGCGTTGCAAAAACTGACTTCCACAGTGTTCTGCATCAGACAACATCGAGATTACTTAATCAAGGTTAATTATGAAGGACAGTATTATAAACCCAATGGTAACGTCATGCTTTCTTTTTTTTTTTCTTTTTCGGGCTCCCCCCGAACTTTCAAGGGAGATGGTCTCTTTTGGTATATTTGCATAAAAAGACGCAAGCGGCCGCAGCCACGTACACTTCCTGTGCAGAATCATGACGGTTTCCATCTGGGATCACCGTCAACGGTGTCAGTTATTTGTGTGTTTTGCCGCTCTGTGCTTACTACCGGCACTGTTGCAAGCCCATGGTCACTCTCATGACGACGAACACGGCCACGCGCACGATGAACCGGCGTCGTTCAAGTACAGCCGACAAGCCAACGAACCGAAACCACAAGCAGCCGAGCATGGACACGGGCATGCTCACTCTCACGGACATGCTCACGACCATGGGCACGCACACGACCACGGGCATGCACACGACCACGGGCATTCGCACGATCACGGGCATTCACATGGGAACGGGCACGCTTTCACGCCCGAAGAGACAAGGGAGGCTTTCAAGCAGTGGGAAGATTTTGAGAGGCAGCAGTCTAAATCAACTGGATGGATGTTGTGGTTGAAGTCACTTGGTGCCACTGCTTTCATCAGCGTTTCCCCGGTCTTCATCCTGCTTCTTATTCCCCTAGATAACGCTGACGAACACAGGGACTTGCTGAAAGTTTTGCTGAGCTTTGCGTCTGGAGGTCTGCTGGGTGATGCGTTTCTCCACCTCATCCCCCACGCTATCTCCCCACACAGTCATGGAGAAGACGACCATGGACACTCCCACTCACACGGACACTCGCACGAGTCTCACGGCCACTCGCACGAGTCTCACGGCCACTCACATGAACATCACTCGCACGACATGGGTGTAGGTTTGTGGGTATTGAGTGGAATCGTTGCCTTCTTGATCGTCGAGAAATTTGTACGATTTGTCAAGGAAGGGACTGGCGAACATGGCCACTCGCATTCTCACGCAGCACCCAAGAAACAGAAAGAAGACAGCAAGAGCATAGAAGCAAAAACCAAAAGTCCCAAAAAGGGCAAGGCAAAAGACAGTGATGAAGAAAATGATGATGATAAAGAAGAAGATGATACTAACGAGAAAAAGACTGAGGAGAAGGAGAAAACGGATGATGGAGAGAAGGACAAGAAAGATGAAAAGAAGACTGACGAGAAGGAGAAAAAGGCAGCAGATGGTGACAAAACAGATGAGAAGAAGAAGAAGGATGAAAAAGACAAAACAGAAGGAAAGAAGGAAGATGGTAAGTGCAGAAAGGACACGAGGAGAGCCCATTTCATCTTAAACTTTACTTGTCCTCTCTGTATACATGTAGAAGACTGAGCAAATTCCATTGTATGCTCTTGATGTTTGTACCATGTGTACAGTTCAGTTGTAACTTTGATATATAGATGCAGTGTGCAGTCTACACATGCAGTTATCGAGAGGGTTGTGCATGTTAATTAATTGTGTAAATTAAATTGCTTATGCTAGAATTTGTCACACACTATTAAAAGTATAGGGAACTGGGTCAATTTCTCAGCACGGATTTATATAATTGCTAGAATTTGTCACACACTACTGAAGTATACAGGGAACTGGGTGCCATTTCTCAGCGCAGATCTATGTTTCGGTAATGGTATGCCTCACTATTGAGATGCTCGTCTTTTGAAGTTACCGTCTGATCAGATTGATTGTTTTTGATAATTTTTTGTTGCAGAAGTAACGCATCTACATGGGTCGGACATCAAGGTTGCTGGATACCTAAACCTTGCGGCTGATTTTGCCCACAACTTCACGGATGGCCTCGCCATCGGCGCTTCTTTTCTGGGAGGGAACACACTTGGCATCATCACCACCATCACCATCTTCCTGCATGAGATTCCACACGAGATCGGAGACTTTGCCATCCTTGTCCAGTCAGGCTGTTCAAAGAAGAAGGTGTGAACACATCTTCTCACTTTTGTCTTTCTAATTTTTTTTTATTTATTTATTTTTTTTTTGGGGGGGGGGGGATGTTTTAAAATTAAACTACATGTATGTATTGTTGTTCATGGCCTGCAGGAGGGAAGGAACAACTATTGTCACTGCTGGCAAAAAGCTAATGTAATCTGTTACGTAGAACCTTTTTCTTTATTTTTGTAATTTTTATTTTTTTACTTTATTTCCGTGGGTTTTTTTTTTTTTTTTTTAGTTTTCTGGGTTTTTTTGTGTTTTTTTTTTTTTTTTTTTGGGGGGGGGGGGTGTATTTGATACTAATGAACAGTACTGAAGCTACAGCAGCCAGCTTTACTACATGATATATATGTTAATCAGTTATTCAGTTTTCAAGTATTTTACCCTCAGTATAGTCGCATACTCAAGGTGAAAAGTTTCAGACACTGAAATGACTTGACTGTCCTAACTTTTGTCAGTAATTGCTTCCCTTTCCCCGGTAATCATTAAAATTATTTAGAGATCAGGAGGTGCGTGTTCATAATGTAAATACCTGTTATAAATTATCTGTACGGAAACGGCGTCCCTTGTCACTGACTGTGAATGGTCTTTTTCTTGTTCCTGGCTTCAGGCCATGATGCTACAGTTCTCCACGGCAATCGGTGCGATGCTGGGGACGGTCTGCAGCCTGCTGGCCGGTGGTGTGGGCGTTGCAGCCACAGCATGGATTCTGCCGTTCACGGCTGGCGGCTTCATCTACATCGCCACCGTCTCCGTCATTCCAGAGTTGCTAGAGGAAGCCAAGATATCGCAGTCGGTAAAAGAAATTGCCGCCCTGCTGTTTGGCGTGTACATGATGGTGCTGATAGCTGAGTATGAGTGACCGCTGATTGAAGAATTTTCGTGTACAATTTTGGACACACTGAGTGCATGTTTGAATGTGAGGTATCAATTTAAAAAAACATTTTTTTTGTTCAACCCAGACTTATTTCTGCTCAAGCCAGCAACTCAGAATGAGATCTGAATGGAGAAGAGGGGTGGGGGTGGGGGGGTTGAAGAACAACCATCAGACAAAACAGTCTAGAGGATCACAGAAGCATTATGAATGACGAAAGTTTTTCTTTTCATCTTCTTCACTGTGTTGGGCTTTATTTTGGCTCAGAGTAATCTGTGTGCATGCAAAATTTTGCTAGGCCATCACCACCCCAACCCCCAGCACCCACCACCCCTTTTATTAGATCATGAGGCTAGATTACTTATTATGGAACTGTCAAAAGTTGTTTGCAGTTGTACATCGTAACAAATTGTGTACAAATCCAGAGCGTAAACTACATGCACGTGCGTGCAGCTATTCTTCTTTTGCTGTCGATTTGACTGGTTGCATCAGATCTGCAGCCTGGTCCCCAAGACGAAGCCCACAGTCTTCTCCAAATCACGAGGGCTACCCCAAAGCCGCACCTGTAGCTCTGCGCCCTCTGGCCGGGGTTTGACATCATAGAGCATCATGGGCAGGACAATATTAAAGGACGTGCAGCTATGACCTGTACGTGTGTAAACCAGAGCAGAAAACAAGAACATGGTGCTACTTTTGATGAACTTCTTTTTCTCTTTGTAGCTGAGTTTGAAGACTTGTTCAGAACTGTTCCAGTCAGTGTTAGGCGATTTTTCATGTCATAGATTCATACCACTTGGACACAAACACAGTTACGGACTGCCACAGGCCGGCAGTGTGCAGACAGGAATGGAAAAGCACCAATGCAACCTGTCACTTTCAGAATGTCACTTGCTGGTTCCGGGCCTGAATGCTGTCCCTGTCCTGGGCACTTTTTTGCCTAGCCAGTCAGTCAGTTAAAAAAAAAAAAAAAAATCGCTCAAACCCATGTGTAGACCTGATCGATACAAAGGAAAGGAAGTGCACAGCAGAGTAGTGCCCCTTGCTTCATGAATATTCAGTAGTCTGGCCAATGAGGAGCGAGTAGAAATTTTCACTAGCTCGCAGGTACATGTACCTGCATAGGCATACGCGGCGGGTTCCTCGCGCAGGTACATGTACCTGCGTAGGGCTGAATGAGTTAAACAAACAAACAAAAAAAACAAAAAAAAAGAAGCTTTTTTGCTAAGCTTGAGTTTTTGTTATAAAAATTATAGTTAAACTTTTTTCTTTTCATTTTTAATTAAAATTTAAAACGCTCTACACGGATACTGTAACTGTATACATGTGTACATTATATCTGCTATAGAAACATTGTTCTTCTTTGGTACTGATTCTAGTTTGGTCAGTGTCTTGTTGACTTTATGCATTTGTTGTAACTGATATCTTACTCTTAACGAAGGGAAGTAAGGCACAAGCACTTTTTTGGTTATTTTCATGGTATGTTTTTATGTTCGTGTAAAATATGGTTTGCATGGAAATAGAGAGCTTGCACAATTCTAATGAACTACCATGTACAGGTCTTAGTTACAGGGTAATACCAGGGATAAAATTAATGTTTCCAGGCCTTATTCCAGTTCAGTGATTGTGCTTGTCTTTACAAGTGGTCAACTTTGACATCGTAAGTCCTCCATTCAAAGCCTGTGTGTATGAGAGAGGGCATTCCCTTTTTTTTTCTTTTTTTTTTTTTCAAAGTACTGCGGTTCAGACATGGAGGTTATCCATCGCATCACAAAAAAATCAACACATGCACACTAGCGGGTATCTATTTACCTTGGTCATCATGGCATTATTTTAAGAACAAACAGTTATGTTCGGACCATTATTACTGCATTGCTGGTACATGTACTGCTTGTGTGAAGTTTGACTGAGAATGCCTGCAGATAAAGTAATGGTGGAGGGGTAGAAAACTTGGTGAATGGTATTATAATTGTACATGTGCGTTTTGTGTTGTTTTCTTGTTCACACTTCACTGCACTCTTTGTTGCGTTGTCAGATGATATTACGAATACATGACAGCTGCTCTCTTCAATTCAGTGTTCACTGTTGTATGATTTAACCTTCCGGCTACGTCGTGGGTAAAAAGTTGCACACACATTGCTTTAGATGAACGTATCTCGGTCAATATTTAGGTCACACCTTTGAAATTTCATGACTTTGTCAATAAATGGTTTGACTATGTTCATGCCAAAAATTGTTTTGTTTAACTTGTAATTAGCAGAGTAATTAAACAATAAATAAAAATAAGTTGTGAATTGCCTATATAAAAACCATGGGTAATTTGTTTCCCACGATGTAGAACTAGGAATAAGCTACAATCTGCCTATATAAAAACCATGGGTAATTTGTTTCCCACGACGTAGGACTAGGAATAAGTCGAAAATTACCTATGTAAAAACCATGGGTAATTTGTTTCCCACGACGTAGGACTAGGAATAAGTCGAAAATTACCTATGTAAAAACCATGGGCAAGTTGTTTCACACGATGTAGGACTAAGAAGTTTTTTAGCGATGTAGCCGGAAGGTTAAACCCATCTTTTAGGTGTTTCATGAATTGTCTTGTTACATGTTCGCAGTTTCTTGTTAACCTTCAGGAACTGTCGTTCAAAACCTTCTTAGATTACCTTCGTGGGTGCAAAGTCACCCTTGGTTATATTATAGTAGTGATAACCCTAAGATACTGTCGTGGGTGCACACTTACCCATGGTTTCTGTTTAGGCAAATTACTGATAGTAACCCTCAGTTTCTGTCGTGGGTGCACACACACCCATGGTTTCAGTGTAGGCAAATAATTGATAATAAAGTGAATTTTAGCATAAATGTGTGTGTGTGTGTGTGTGTGTGTGTGTGTGTGAGGGGGGGGGGTCAGGGGGGTCATCTGCCACCATCCCCCCTCCCCCCCCCCGGCCTCGAAGTGGGGGGGGGGGGGGTGGGAGCAAGAGTGACTTTTTGTAACCCCAGTCACGTGGCTAATCGCTCGAGGTCGTACAAGATTTATCATTGGCTTGGTACACGAGTTAGTCTTTTTGCCCCCCCCCCCCCCTCCTCCCCTGCAGGATTGCCCATGCCGGCCAGTTGTCAGAAAGCTTCGAGGTGAAGACCGGAGTCCGCCAGGGATGCCTGTTATCCCCGTTCCTCTTCCTCCTGGTCATCAACTGGATCATGAAGACCACTACAGCAGGCAGGAAAAACGGGATACAGTGGACACGCTGGATGCAGCTGGATGACCTCGACTTTGCGGACGACCTGGCGCTCCTGTCTCACAGCCACAGCCAGATGCAGGACAAGACTACATGCCTGGAAGCCACATCAGCCGGAACAGGGCTCAAGATCAACAGGAAGAAAACCGAGCTGATGAAGATCAACACCACTGCCAACACAACAGTCACAGTCGGTGGAGAGCCCATTAGGGAGGTAGAGTCCTTTGTCTACCTGGGGAGTGTGGTTGATGGACAGGGAGGCACAGACCGAGACATCACAGCCAGAATGGGCAAGGCAAGAGCAGCAATGGTCATGCTGAAGAACGTCTGGGCATCCAAAGTTGTCAGCATAAGAACCAAACTTCGCATCTTCAACTCCAACGTGAAGTCAGTTCTGCTCTAGGGATGCGAAACATGGAGGACAACAAAGGCGATGCAGCAGAAGATCCAGACATTTCTCAACACCTGTCTGAGGCGCATCTTCAACATCCGATGGCCAGAGAAGATCCGGAACGAAGAGCTGTGGGAGCGAGCGGGGCAGGAACCAGTGGCCAAGCAGATCCTGCGGAGGAAGTGGGGCTGGATTGGACACACCCTCAGGAAGCCAGCATCCAGCACCACACGCCAAGCCCTGACATGGAACCCGCAGGGGAAAAGGCCGGCCTCGCAACAGCTGGAGGCGGGACACTAAGGCAGAGATATATAAGCAGGGGACCAACTGGACTGGAGTGGCAAGAATAGCCCAGAACAGAGTGCGATGGCGAAGGGTTGTCGATGGCCTATGCTCCACTTGGAGCCAGGGGCCTAAGTAAGTAAGCTGAGGGGTCTGACGACTATGCACGCCGGGCTTCAGGGCTGCTTGCGTTGATGCAGAAGTTTTCAACGTTTTTTTTGGATTGACCCTGTCACTTGGGATTTTTGCAGTGACAGAGAACCTGTCATGCAGTCTTCAAAGCAAGCAAACAACTTGTGAAGGAGCAACAAAAGCCGCAGAACTTTGCCTGAAGAATCTGAACAATCAAAGATTGGATGAAGCATTCAGCCGCTTCTTTGAGGAGGCGAGGAAGAAAGCCGATGCAAATCAGGTTGATGAACCACGTCTTCCCCGCGGTAAGCGCCCCCCGAAGAGAATTGATGACGGCGCTTCACCCTACAGGTCCCCTGACGTCGAATCCTACTGTCGGCAGCAGTACTTCGAAGCGATCGACACTGTGAGTGGCGCCTCGGAAGACCGCTTCCACAAGAAAAACTTCCTCGTTGCTCGTCAAATTGAGCAGGTCCTCACATCTGGCAAGGGACTTGACGACACAGACATACCAAGCACGTATGCAGCAGACTTGAACATCAACAACTTGAAGGTACAGCTGCAGGTGTTGTCAGGAGCGCTGCCAGCCGACAAGACAGTGACAGTAGAATCTGTTGTCAATGTGCTCAGACAGTCAGTCAACATACAATCAATGCTGTCAGAAGTGACAAAGCTTGTAAAGCTCTATCTCACCATCGATGGAGGTGTGGGTGCACCTGCACCCACGACGTACAGCTTGGAAGTTTCTTCTTTGTGAGTAAGGGTGACTTTGCACCCACGAAGTAAACTGAGGGTTTAAACGACGTTTTTGGTGTGTAATTACTTAACAATTAATTAACAAACATAATTATTTTTTTGATGGCCTGATAGCCAAATTCTTTATCAACAAAGTCATGAAAATTTGGGAATTTTTGGTTGAGGGTTACAGATTTATGCTCATTTTTCTGAAAATGTGGATACACCTGCACCCACGAAGGTTCCTGAAGGTTAAAACACACACACACTGTTGACTCTGCATCAGTCATATTATAATCATCATTCATGCCATGTTTTGTGGATGAAACAAGTCATAGTGTAATATTTCATGTGTGTGCCTCAGTCATCAGAGATACTATTAAATTCAAATGAACAAGTCTAATTTTGTCTATGTGGTGTGTGTATGTGTGCGTATCTGTGTTTGTGCAGGGTTTCTGCTGACATCGCTCATAGACCAATCCATTTTCAAAAATTAATGTCCAGTTACTTTCTTACCATGACAGACATGCGTCCAATCATTTCTATGCACATAGGACAATATTCAGTGTAAATGTCCCTGTGCTCGGTTTAAAATTACATGTAATGTCCTATACCCTTGTGATCAGCTTGGACAATTGTCCTGTTTAATACCCACGGATATGAAACCCTGTGTATGCGTTTGAGAGTGTGTAAGCTCTTGCACATGCAGATAACACATTGAATGTATGCGTACAATAAATTGAACAAACAACACACTGGTATAGCCTTACATCCGGCAAATATTTACTGCCATTTCTTTCTGATCTTTGGAACCCAAAGTTCCAGATAACAAGGTCAATAAAATACAATACTGCCGTCTTCAGAGAAATTTTTCACAAGACAAAAAGTACACTAAAACAGCTCCATGCAGTAGTGTCAATCTGGCTTTTCACAAGCGAGGTCACTGCTTCACATTAAGTTCAACTAGAATGATAAAACCTTCATCACACGCAGGTGACCTTGACCTTTACAACAGGTCACTCACGCAGACATTGTTAACCATAGGTGTGCAAAAGGCAAACGTTCCGAGTCATGACTGCTGATCAAGCTTTTTTGGCTCTCACTTGTCCGATCTTCAGAAGGCAGTTCTGGGACATCTTCATCGCAAGAGAGTGGTGACCTTTCGTAGCAAGGTCACGACCTTTGTTGCAAGCAGCCTCTGCCTCGTCCAGTTTGGACATGCGCAAGTACGCCGCTCCCAAGTTACAGTACAGCACTGGAAGTTCCGGAGCATTGGACTTGGTTCCTAAGGAGATGCCACGATTCAGAATTCCTATAGCCACATCAAACTGCTTGAGCAGAATATGCGCAGTGGCCAGATCGTTCAGCAGTACCAGATACTGTCCCCTCTCTGTTCCCAAAACTTGCTCAGCTGTCGTACAAGCCCTTTCCAGAATCGGCACTGCTTCTGCCAGACGACGCTGACCCATTAGGAATCGGCCGTACGTTTCAAGTGCCAGGCCCAGCAAAGCGTGTGTGTCTTGTCTCTTGAGGTCGTCGTCAATGTCTTCCGGATCAGCACCCGTGTCGTCCTTGATTTGTTGTTTTGCACCAGACTTCGTGGTCGCAGCTGTCACCTCAACTGAACAAACAAGCACAAAAGACAACTTTAAACAAAAAAAAAAAAAAAAAAATTACTTTTCAAATTTTAACTGGTTTTGCAAAATTACCAGGACTAATTGAAATGTGACCACTGTCTTTTCGCATGAAGGCAGAAAAAAAGTATGGTAAACCTGAGGAAAAACTAGTAAGTCAGAGAACTGTTTTTTTTTTTTTTTTTTTTTTTTTTTACTGTTGTATACTTTGTAAGCAACTGTTAGCACTTACTGTGACAAACCAACACCTACATTTCTGCAGCAAAAACATATTATACATGTGTACACACAAATGTCACGCTCTTATCTGCAACCTGTATTTGGCCGCATACACGAAAGTGCATGCCAATTAAGTCAAACGCATACATGCATACAGCATATATGTATGCAATAGGAGAGTGACTTTTGTTTTAAAATAGTGTTGAAAGACAGAGAGAGCGAGAGAGAATTTAGGTTTCCTCCACATATAAAAATTTAAAAAAAAATTATAAGCTGACCACACACAACACATTTACTCAGGGGTGCCATGTTCTGAGTGATAAAAAGCCAGAAAACTGACCCTCAAAATCTGAATGGCCGGAAAGGCAGACTCCAGGGAGCCAGTGAAAGGAAGGACGTTGCCCGAAGAAAGTGAAAAGCAGGAGGGGGGGGGGGGGGGGTGCACGGCGACAAAGACCGCTTACCACAGTGCTATCGGGAACGTCCCCGACAAATATGACAATATCAGGCGCAAAATGCACCTTACCCGGAGAGGCCGACGGTCCAGCGAAAAAGCAGGAAGAGTGGCAGCCTTAAAGACAGAACATGCCGGATGACAATCAAACCAAACCGGAACAAACGTTGCAAGCACGTTGCTAAGCCAGAACTCGGCACGTTCTAAATTTTCCCAGGAAAAGTGGCACCCCTGTAAGCCAGAACTCAGCACGTTCTGAATTTTCCCAGGCCAGAATTCCGGCCACAGCCGGAAAAGTGGCACCCCTGTTTACTGTACCTTGCAATGATTTGTCTGCTGCAATTTTTGCAGTCTGAGTATTGATACAGTACTGCAGCCCTTTCTCGGCCTCCGCCTTACGGTCCTGCATGGCATAAATGCTGGCCACCTTGATGGAGAGTTCAATGAGTGCGTTGTCATCCTGGGCCAGGCCCTGCTGAAGACAACACTTCATGGTCTCCTTGTAGAGACTCTCGGCTTTTTCCAGCTCCCCTCGCCCCAGCGCCATGTCCGCCAAGCTGTCGTAGATGTTTGTCTTGGCGTAGATGTATGTCTTCTGGTTGATTTTCCTCAGTTTCAGCATCTCCTCTGCCACCTGCGAGCCCAGACTAGTGATGTGACAATGATTAACCTTCCAGCTACGTCGCTAAAAAACTTTTAATCTTAGTCCTACACCGTGTGAAACAACTTACCCATGGTTTTTACATAGGTAATTTTTCGACTTATTCCTAGTCCTACGTCGTGGGAAACAAATTACCCATGGTTTTTATATAGGCAAATTGTAGCTTATTCCTAGTCCTACATCGTGGGAAACAAATTACCCATGGTTTTTAGAAAGGTAAATTTCAACTTATTCCTAGTCCTACATCGTGGGAAACAAATTACCCATGGTTTTTATATAGGCAATTCACAACTTATTCTTATTTATTGTTTAATTACTCTGCTAATTACAAGTTAACACAATTTTTGGCACGAACATAGTCAAACCATTTATTGACAAAGTCATGAAATTTCAAAGGTGTGACATAAATATTTACAGAGATACGTTCATTTTTAGCAATGTGTGTGCAACTTTTTACCCACGACGTAGCCGGAAGGTTAAAAAAAAGAAAAGAAAAAAAAAAGACTTGATATAAGGCACAGCTCCACCCTTAGTGTTCATGGCGCTTAGGAAGAGGTTTTGAGAGGACGGGAACACACACATGTATACATACACACAGAGTTAGCTTAATGGAGCAATACCCTGAAGAGATGGCTCTTCAGTCAAATAATTATGGGGTACAGATGACTGCCTCCTGAACAGACTCAGGCAGACATGTCTGAAGTTTGGTGGCTATATTTTTAAAGGACTTTGTGAGTCTTCTTGATGCACATCTAGGCTGATTAAAGTTGTTACACATCACCACACCCTCCCACTCATCCACAACACGGGAAATGCAAAATGCCTCTGCCATAAAAAGTAAAAATACGTTCTACATTAAGGTACAGTCAAAACAGAAAATGGCTGTGTTAAAGGTATCCCTGATGACTCTAACACCATTAACACTACTGTTGTTGTTTACAAACTGACAAGTGAGATTATACTCTCACCTTCAGTGCATCATGGTACCGAATCTCAGCCACATTGAAATCTTGTTTTATCTGGGCTTCCTTTGCCTCTCTGAAAACCCGCAGCAGTGGATCACCTTCTTTTTCATCCTTCTTGCCAAAGCTGAATCCGAGAAATCCATAGCTGACACTACCGGCACCAAGAAGAAGTGCCAGCCTCCATCTGCACACATAAAAATTTAAAGATGGACCTTAATCCTCTGTAGTCCACAAAATCTAGCATTTCCATGGCCATAGCACATTACTAGTAGTGACAATGGGGAGGGGGAGTGCAGGGATCGATTTTCTCGCGCGCCGTGCGACTATGTCTCATATTTTGATAAAATGTCGCATAGAAATTTCGCAAAATGCGTCATATGTCGCACGAACATGACATCACAAGCGCACTTGACAACGCGAAGCAGAGATATGCTGTCTGTGTCAGTCATACAGTCTGTTACACTAATCTAATATTAGTGATGAGGCTTACTTATCCTGCTCGCCGCGCGCGCTGCCAGGAACTCTCGCTCGAAAGAGTTGCAAAAAATACTGGCGCGTTATCAGTTTTCTCAGTTCTGCGAGCGAGAGGTCTTTTTCCGTTCAGAACCTGAACGTCACTGCACTTAGGAACAGGCTCTCGGCACAGACATGTGGCAGAGTGATGCGGGCGAACTTGATTGTCTCATAGAAAATGAAAATGCCTCATAAAATTTAAAAATGACTGGTCAAGGAGACAATGTCTCATTGGCATATTTGAGTAAATCCATCCCTGGGGGTGAAATTATTCTCTACAAGGTGCACAGTACGTAAACATTCAAAAGAGCGTAAGCAATATTTATCAGCCCATGAGAACTGAATTCTCACGATTACACAAGATACCACTGCGCTATCTGGGCATCAAATTTGTAGTCTGCTAGCTCACCTTGAGAACTTTGGTCTTATCTGAGAGAACACAAGGTTAGATGAGGCGGCTTGCATGCGTCTCATCTGGCTCCATGTCAGTCTCTGCTGGCTTGAATTCCTCACGTGTTGTAAATAATGTGCCGGAAGAGATGTAGTACGCCGAAAGAACGAATTGATGATGAAGCTATTGCCCAGTCTGAGACCGGCAGCTGCCATTTTGCAATGAGAAAATGAAAAGCTATCTTATTTTGTTTCGACATCTTAGTAAACTCAAACAGAAGACGTACATATTGCATTTCTTCTTCTTCCAAAGACACTACTAAATATTTTCTAGTCAAATAATTTCTTTTACTGGCAAGGGCCAAAAGATTAACAATAAAGTTCGAAAATAATTTTTCCACATTTGACAAATCCGAGAAAAATAACAAAAGAAAAATTGCTGAAAAAAGCATTTATATATTACAAACATAATATGATACAATTCCAAATTTAGACGTTGTTGATATCTTTAAAAGAATCAAATTAGATTTGTTTTTTCCGGTTGCTTCACAGTGTTTTTTTTTTTAAAGGGCTTGTGGGAAGATAACTCTTAGGGTTATGGTTCCTTTCCCTATGGTACTCTGTGGCGAAGTCTAAACTTTTGTAGATTCTAAACTGTGGTGTGTATGTTGTCTTCTGTGGATGCAGTATGTCTGAAATGGATGCAGAAAAAGAAGAGGCGAAAAAGAAAATTCGCTCGCTTCTTATTTCGGCGCCAGTCGGGTTGACTTTAGACGAGCTTTGCAATGACTATGAGGAGTTCATGGGTTCCCGTCTGCCGACAAAGAAGTTCGGTTACAAAAGTGACGAAGATTTCTTGAGAGATTTGTCGGATGTTGTACGTATGTCAAGAGGGCCTAAGGGTAACCTCGTGCTTACCGCAACGGCAGACGAATCGACGAAACACATTGCAAAAATGGTCTCCAAACAGAGAGTCGACTTGAATAAATGGGATGCAACGTCCACTAGGAAAGCAAGGAGTAAACCACGAGGTGGCGGCGGTGGAGGGAGAGGGAGGCCAATGCTTGGCAGAAGACCTCCACCAGCAGCACGGTCAGCAGATAACCGTGGACCTCCAATGATTCCAGCCTTCCTGCAAGAGAAAATACAACAGTTTATGAATATGTGCCCTGGAGGTGTTGGACTTGAACACTTTGAACAAGCATTCTACCAGAAAATGGGCTTTCGGATAGAACTAGAGGTAGTATAAGTACTAGTAGTAACTGTATCTCATACTCTCTATGATTAAAGCAATTAACAAGTATTAGTGGCAGGGTTGCACATTTTCCACAGCTTCTATAGGACAAAGTGTCCTGGAAACAGCAAAGTGATAGGACACAGTGTCCTTGCCACTTAGTGGCAATAAAAATTTTAATAGGACAAATGTCCGCTTGAGGTGGGAAAAATAGGACATTTAAAATTTTTATAGGTCAATGTCCTGGGACCGACTTAAATGTGCAACCCTGTAGTGGTGTTGATATCTGAAGGTGATTATGGCTTTTCGTAGCACGTTTGCAGGCCATGCTTGTTTGTTTTTGTTTTGTTTTTTGTTTGTTTGGGTTTTGGTTTTTGGCTCCCTTGTGTAACAATGGGAGTCTATGTATTAACCCTCCGTCGTCTGTCTGTCTGTCTGTGTGTGTGTGTGTGTGTGTGTGTGTGTGTGTGTGTGTGTGTGTGTGTGCAGAAAACTTTAACGTTGTCATTTTCTCAGAATCTACAAACAGTAGAGGCACCAAACTTGGCATGCTGATAGACTAGCACAAGACCTTTCAAAACATATCATTTTGAATGACCTTGACCCAAGGTCAAGGTCACTAAAGCTCTCTGTTTGAAAATTTTACATTGGCATTTTCTCGTAATCTACAAATGCCAGAGGTTTTAAACTTTGCATGATGATAGACATTGATAAGAACTTTACAGATATACATGTAGTCAGTGACCTTCTGTCAAGGTCAAGGCCGTACAAGATAGTTTTGTGAAACCTTAACATTGGCATTTTCTCAGAAACAATGAACAGCAGAGGTGCCAAACCTGGCATGCTGATAGACAGTGATAAGACCTATGCACACATACCATCTTAAATGACCTTGACTGAAGGTCAAGGTCATTGAAACAGTGTTCGGAAATTTTACATTTGCATTTTATCAGTATCTAGAAGAATCAGAAGCATAAACTATGTGCGATGATTGACATTGGCAGCACCTTTACAGACATACCTGTGTTCAGTGACTTTTAGTCAAGGTCAAGGTCATGCAAGCTTTTTTTTGTGGAAACTTTAACCTTGGCATTTTCTTCAAAACAACAAACAGTAGAGGCACCAAATGAGGCGTGATGATAGACAGCAATGAGACCTACCTTTCTGAATGACCTTGACTGAAGGTCAAGGTCATTAAAGCTGTCTGTTGTGAATTTTAACATTACTGTTTTCGGAGGAACTACAAATGCTAGAGGCATCAAACTTGGCATGATGATAGACATTGATGAGATCTCTTTTGAATGACTTTGACCAAAGGTCAAGGCTGTACAAACTGTTTTGGGGAAAATTGTAATATTGCCAGGAACTCAGAGCGCCAGACACATCACTTAGCATGATACTGGATAGTGATAAGAGCTCTACACACATACTTTTGTGAATGACCTTGACCTGTGTCACAAGGGAGCCATGGAGGCTTCTGCCTCTCTAGTTTGTTGTTGTTTTGGGGGGAGGGGCACCAGAAGAAACAAAATCAGAAGTAAAAGCGGGGAGGGGGAGATCGGGAGTAAGGGGACTGGCACTATCCTACACAAAATGAAAAAAAAAAAAATGTGATGGGAGGATTTAACAGGAAGAATGGGAAACCCTGTGTGAGAGAATCATCATGTTTTGAAAGAATCTACTGTTGAATAGTAGTGTATGATTTCATGCCATTTCATTTGACTTTGTCTTCTTTTTCCCTTAACTTTTTAAGCGCTTAGAGAGTAGTAAAGCTATACTATAAATATCCATTATTAGTAGCGTTTGTTATTATTTTAAAGCCCGTACAAACATTTAATTGCCCCATGAGGGATAAATAAAGTAATTTGAACTTGAACTTATTGTTTTATATTACATGAAGTTAAGACAAAGGAAGTGATTTTTTTTTTCAATTCTGTTTTTGGTATACATGTATGTCAAAGATGAGTACAAAATGTATGAGCAAATGATTTTTTTAAAACTCATATTATTCACTTGCACTTTACAGCGGGCAGGCTTCAGAGATTTACAAACCTTCCTATCCAGGGTTCCACACATTGTGGATTTAAAATTTCTGCCTCATGGGGAAGTGCGAGTAGAAAAAGCGACAGCAAAGAAGCCACCGCTTGCCATGAAAACACAGAATGCCACAAGTAATAATAACAAGCAGTCTAAACCCCTGCTGCCGTTGCCACCTTCAGCTCAGAGACATGCTCCCCCTCGACTGTCGCAGCAGTCGGCGATGCGCCGAAATCAGAGTTACTCCTCGCAGTTATCAGACTCTCAACAAGTGTTACCCAGAAGCAATGGCTGCTCTGCGCAGTTACCTCAGCCGCGTTCAAGATCAAGGATCAGCAGCAGTGCATCGCAGGTCAGCAGTAACAGCAACAACACTGCTGCTGCTGCTGCACGTTCATCTCAGCCAACCCATTTCAGTGCCAACAGTTGTAGTCAGCCTTTGTCTGTCACTGAAGTTTCCTATGCAGTTTCATCTTCAGGCGATGGGCAAAGACAGTACAGCATAGAACAGGGTAATCTGCATGCAGTACTATGTAATAGACAGTATAACTGTTTTAAATATATACTTGTGTGAAATTTTAATACTAAAATTGAATTTATACTTTTTGTACTTCAGGTACGTCATGATTGTTTGTAAGGACTAACCAGCTCTTAGAACATATTCCACCTTTTGGAGGATTTCCACCATTGGCTAAAACTTTTCCTCGGGGGGAAAAAAAATGTTGCCTGCTCTGAAGCAGGGTTGCACATTTAAGTCGGTCCCAGGACATTGACCTATAAAAATTTCAAATGTCCTATTTTTCCCATCTCAATAATAATAATAATAATAATCGCATTAATATAGGCGCTTTATCCCAAATATTTTGGCTCAAAGCGCCGCGAGCTAACCCAACACGCACGCTCACGTGAATCACACGCATTCTCTCACACACAGGACATAAACGTATTACAATCACGTGGTGTGAAGGGTCAGCTCAGCTATTGAAATTTCGGAATTTAGATATGCATTTATTTTTCAAACTTGGTGGGCTGAACATTTCCAAAGCAGATGGGGGAGGAAGCCGGAGTACCCGGAGAGAACCCCCGACGATCGGCCCGAATGAACGGACATTTGTCCTATTAAAATTTTTATTGCCACTAAGTGGCCAGGACACTGTGTCCTATCACTTTGCTGTTTCCAGGACACTTTGTCCTATAGAAGCTGTGGGAAATGTGCAACCCTGCTGAAGCACTTAAAATCATGCCCAAAATGCACTAAACTGAAAAGATTTTAGTCTATTTTCAAAACATTTTCCAGGGGAGTGTGGGGCATGCCAGACCACCCACTTATAAAACTTCGCACTGTTGTATTCCCAGATACACATATAATACTGGTTGACATTACCTGAATCCAGAGGGCAGCAGTTGACAAAGTTCAAACAGCTTACCCGTGTTAACCATTCTACTAAATTTATGTTTGTGTCACAGGATTTTCTCAAGTGCATCAGACCACGGAGCCCACGTCAGACAGCCGTCTGCCCCTGGATTTGATCACTCCAGCTGTCATGGAGGAAATGTGCGAGGTCAGCCGTGATCTCCAGAACAAGATTAGACAGGTCAGGATTTGCTGTGTAGGGCAGCAGGCTGAAACTGAATCCCCGCTTACCAAAAAAAAAAAAAAAAAAAAATGAAAGCCGCGGGTTCCAATATATCGTCCTGGTGATATTTATGAATTGTGCTGGGCATGGCAACAGTTTCAGTAAGACTCCTTGCAGCCTCATTGTAACAGGTTGCAGGAATTGTGATGGGATTTTTCCTTGCCAAATTGAGTGAAAATTCACATACAGACTCATTTCGGCTTGTGACAAAAGGTTTTTTTGTAACAACCGGCAGATATTTTCTTCGCAGGACAGACGTTTGCTTGAACAATTCTTATATAGAGAGAGATATTAAGTGGTGAGCTGAGTACACAATTTTTCTTGATATAATACCTTGATTGATATATAACACTTTGATGAAAATGTTCAGTAAGTCACCTGAACACACGAACAGCAAATATTTATACATTTCACTCGTTTGTCCCTAGCGGACTCAGTATGTCCTGCAGCTCAACTTGCTTGCTTTTCACGTTGATTGTGGTGATTGAGACTTTTCTTTACTGTTTCGTGGGATTGTCATCTTGTAATTCTGGGCACATCATTCAAAAGAATTTCTCAAGCAAAAGTCTATCCTCTCAGCAAAATATTTGGTTGCTACGCAATCACCTTTTGTCACAAGCTCATTTACGGTGCCTGTCTTGCTTCCATACACACATGCACATGCACAATGTCTAGTGTACATGCCATACCTTGTTTCTTTTATTTCTTTTTTTTTTTAACAGGCCTGTACTGTGTTGTAGTTTGCAATAGAAGAAACCCAATATATTTCTTCTTTAATATAAGACAGGTCTGCGTGGACCCATGCTCTGAATCTGATGGAGGAGGGTGTTACGAGCGTGGCTGTGCCTTTTTGTTTGTGTTGTGTTTTGTATGCTGTAGGATAACAGCTGTAATGTTTTTTTGTAGTTTAGTGAGACAGAGAAGTTGCTATGTTTTGTTCATATTCTGTTTTAGTAATGTAGATCTGTTTCCCGTGATCCAGAAGTTTCTATTGTTATCACGAGTATTCGAGAGGCGGTGACCTTGTTTTGACTGTAGCTATTTCTCGCCTCGGGCAGTGGCGCGCACTTAGGGCCTAGGGCTGAGTCGCTCGGAAATCTCGTGCAAATCGCTTTGTTCTGGCCTGTTCACGATTAGAAGGTGTTATAACACGCCTAGGTTCGGCAGGCGGGTGCTTGATTATTCTGGATTCTTCTTTAGTTTTAAAATAGCAATAAGGTGATTCACGCTTTGATTTTTGATTGGTTCTGTTATAAGAGTGGTCCAGAATGTACTAGAATGCCGTTTCTGTATATAAGGCCCGGAGGTGTTTATGTGTGTGTGTGCGCACGAGAGAAACTTGTATGTGCGAAGCTGAAAGTGCTATGTAACACCAGAGAAGTGCTGTAATAAACTCCACACGGTTATAACTTTTCTACGCGCTCACGTGTCTTCTGTGAGTGAGGAGACAACGTGCGGTCCACAAGAACTCCCTACGTGAGGAAGTGTACGCCTTTGTGTCATCGTTAAACTTCGATAAGATGACGGGCTCTCCAACGCATCTCCACACGTAACAGAGGGTTTATTCAGCGTATTCAATAAATGAATAATGTATTATTATTGCTAGTATCATTTTTCAATTTCACTTTTCAGATAATGGTTATGAGACCAAGGGGCATATGGGCCAGCCGTCTTCCATTTGATTATAAAGTGAGTTTGTGCTTCTGTCTGTGTTCAGGGCTCTGTCTGTCTGTCTCTCTCTCTCTCTCTCTCTCTCTCTCTCTCTCTCTCTCTCTCGTTTTTTTTTGTTTTTTTTTTGTTTTGTTTTAGTGGTTGGTTATTTTCACACATGTGCACACACGAACAGAGCAGGTGTTTTGTGTGTACAGTGTCCAACGTCATCTTGGATAGCGGATGTCCTCCAGGTTCATGTGCTCCTTATGTTTCCTTCTTCCTTGTTTTGTTCAGTGGTATATATATATCAAAACAGTTTGCTCTCTCTCACTCCGCCTCTGTCTCCAGCTTTCTTTCTCTCCCTTTTTCTTTCACTCTCCCTCACTTTCATTCCCACAGGAACATACTCCTGTTTTTTGTTTTGATTATTTTGTTTTATTACATTTTTGTGTTGGTGCTTTTCATGCGCATGACAATAAAAACCTTGAATTGAAATTTAGTTGTTGGTTGTTCACGTGAAAGTTTGTTTGAGTTCAGTTGAGGGTTTGTTGTGTTTTTTCTGTTATTTATAAAGCACGCACACAAAATGTCCTATTTATTCGCTCATTCAACAAAAATCAAGGTTTTCACTATGTTCAGAATGGTGCTTGTTTGACGGCATTCAGGTCTAAAACTAAAACGACGTTGTTTTCACAGAGTGTATGGAAAAGCGAGCTGCCGTATCGCGAACAAGGATACTCAAGTGTGATAGAGTTTGTGTCGGCCATGCCTCACATTGTTCGTGTCGAGCGCCCCAACCCCAAGGGAGACTGGCTGCTGTTTGATGCCTCCATGCCCGCAGAAAAAGACAAAGGTGTGTACTGTGATGCTCTGGGGTCAGGACACCAGCTTCTTGATGCAGGGTCCATACAGGTCATGGAATCCTGGAAAAGTCATGGAATTTGGAAATAGCTTTTCCAGGCCTGGAAAGTCATGGAATTATCTCAAGAGTCATGAAAAGTCATGGAATTTTGGAATTTTATGGAAGCCATTTTGAGCCCAACAGTGAAACGATCAGCTTGGTGATTACTCACTGGACTGATTGCCAAAAATACCAACAAACTGCCTTGCCATAAGGCTAATGACTAACTCTGAACATTGGTCTTGCTGACTGCGATAACTTGGATTAGCTCATAATTTTTACCCTCGCGTGTGTTAGTGTGTAAGAGGGCGAGGAAGGTGTCATGGAAAACAGGAGAGATGGTCTGGAAAAGTCATGGAAAAGTCATGAATTTTTTAGACTGTGAACCTGTATGGACCCTGTTGATGGATCTGACAAGTCTGACAAGTCCATCGTGTGGCAGTGTTATCCCGTTGTTTCATCTTGAGACGTCAGAGTTGCATTACATTATAATTCTGTATTTAGAATTATGTTCAAATAATGAATCTGTTTAGCAGCGATTTCCCTTCATTCTGGACTTTACTGTGTCAGTGCTGAAATGAATTGAGATTACAGTAAATACTTTATTCGTCCCTAATTGGGGAATTGCTGTTGCCCGAAATACACAACATCACATAAGAAAAACATAAAATGAACAAGACATGGCAAGACTTAAGAATTTATGGCATAATATCCACCATGCGTAACTTGAGATAATCATATTCATCAGACTAATCTTTCTCGTGCTGAATAATTCAGAATTACACACACACACACACACACACACACACACACACACACACACACACACACACATGTACGTCTGCCACAGGGGGAATCTGACCTTGAAATAAATAATTGTGTAAAAAGTTTTAAGAAGCAGGGATATTGCATGTGGTATCGAAGAATTTTTGCAACGCTGAGTAGCAACTGCTGATGCCCTAAGTCACCCAACTTTGCTCGATCCGTCTGCTGCCAAGTTCATGACATAGAGCGTGTCCGTTATCTGTCAGTATGTCAGTCAGTCTTGTCTTGTGAAGTGTCTCGAAGTCCACCTGTCTCCTCCCCACAGTCCCACCAGCTAATCTGATCAGTTTGTCCAGTCTGTTTGCGTCCTGCTGTGACATGTTCCCTCCCCAGCACACAGCACCGGAAATCAGGACCATGTGTGTAGTAATTCAGCGTGTACGTGTATCGAAAGATTGGAGTTTCCTGAGAAAGAAAAGGCGAGTGTTAACTTTGGCAATGACCAGATGCACATGTTCTCTCCAGCTGAGGTGGTCATCAATGACCAGGGCGTCAGGGTGGCCGAATGGTAGAGTGTTGGACTTCTGATGCTCGGGTCGTGAGTTTGTATCCCGGCTGGGGCCAAATATTTGAGATGGCTTTTTCATCGTTGCCTCGTCTTGGATATAATAATAATAATAATGAGTATTGTATAGGCGATTTACCCAATTATATGAATCGGCTCAAAGCGCCGCGAACTGAACCTAACACGCACGCTCACTTGAATCACACGCATTCTCTCACACACTGGACATAAACACATTACAATCACATGGTGCGAAGGGTCAGCTCAGCTATTTAAATTTTGGAATTTAGAATTCCATTTATTTTCACATTTGGTGGGCTGAACATTTCCAAAGCAGAGGGGGAGGAAGCCGGAGTACCCGGAGAGACCCCCCCCCGACGATCGGCCCGAATGAACGGTGCAACATACGAGAAGGAAAAATTCTTTGTCCCGAGTGGGACTCGAACCCCTGACCTCCCGCATTGGTGACAAGTCTCCTAAGCACTAGACCACCGACCACCCGTATGTGGCGGAAAAGGACATTAAACCCCCAAACACCCACCCACCCACCCACTCATCAATGACTACCTGTACATGTCCACCCTTTCAACTTCTTCACCCTCGAGCACGACAGAAGCAGGGACACATCTGTTCTTCCTGAAATCAATGATAAGCTCTTTAGTTTTCTCTATGCCCAGCTCAAGAAAGTCCTCATCACTCCAAGACACAAAGGAGTCAGTATGTTGTCTACAGTGGGTATCGTTACCACATGAAATACAGCCTGAGAGTGAGGTGTCGCTGTAAATTTGACTAGGGGGCAAGATGGATAAGCATGGCAGCAGTCAGCGTTGCAAAGCATGAACAGTGCTGGCGAGAGTACCGTCCCCTGAGGGGCACCTGCGTTTACATGCAAGACAGTAGAGGCTGCAAACAGAGTCGTACATACTGCGACCTGTTTGTCAAATAGCCAAACAGCCAACTGATGGTAAACAGTGACACTTTGATGTTCACAAGTTTTTGCGACAGAAATTTGGGCTGAACAATATTGAAGGCACCAGAAGAGTCGCAGAACATGATCCTGGTACAATTTCTAGCTTTTTCAAGAAGACTGTACCATGTCTGCAACAAAAACAAAACAGCATCATCAACACCATGGCATGCTCGATATGCAAATTGGAGAGGGTCAGTATAGTCTTTCATTTGCAACAAGAGGTCTCGAAGCACAATACGCTCGAACACTTTTGAAATCAAAGACAGCGGGCAAAGGTCATTCAACCTTGCCCCTTTTTTCTTCTTCAGCACAGGGACAGTACATAATTCTTTCCGAGGCAGCCTTTTTGTGTGTGTGTGTGTGTGTGTGTTTTTTTGTTGTTTTTTTTGCACTGCACTTCAGCAGTGAACATCACCCACTTTTCACTGCTTATTTTCAGAAAATGTAGGTCTGATGGACGAGACAGAGCTCAGCATACAGCATCGAAAGCCTCGGTCAATGGACAGCAAAGGACAGCCACTGAAGCAGGTTGACAAAGATGAAAAGTTAAAGGAGAGTGTGCGACAAGTGCTTCAGGCCCACACTGACGGAGTCTCGCTGTTCCATTTTAAGGATATGTATGAGGTACTCGAACTGGAACGTTTATTGTTACGGGCCACCAGCCCAAAACACATGGTGAACTAAAACATACACCATGTAAAATACATAGACACACTCACTTAGATAATTGGTATTACACTGACTATGTCAAAGTGCTCTCGATACTGCCTAGCTTAAATGGCCAGTGTTGTGCAGGTAATCCCCCGTATTCTAATAGAGTAGAATATGAAGAATCGCAGGGCTTTTGTGACAGATTCATCATTGCACTGCATAAAGTAGTCAAGATATGTATGAGGTAAAGATGTGATGTAAACTGAGAGAGCAACTCTGTTCTTCTCCCTTTTTTTTTTTTGTTTTGTTTTGCCACTCTTGTTAGTATTATTCGTTTAAAAAATTCAGGTTGGTTTCCCAAGGGGGAAATGCAAAGCTAGTCTCCTGCCGATTTTTCAAATTTAGCTGGGTGCAAAATGTCGTAGGAAATTTAGAGAAACCTGCGTCGAGCAGCCCACAGCCAAGAGAAAAATCACTGCTGCGTATGAGTGCTCAACCTGGGATCAGACCTGTGCCTTACCATAACAGTAGTGACAGCCATTCGGTAATACCCATGTTGAAGTTGGATGTGCTGCCTAATGTGTAATTTAGCCACTGTGCACGCACCACTGTTAAAAGGGCTCTTGCTACCGTTTGTATTCTCACAGATCATTCCACTTGAATGCCTGGACAGTGACAGTGTCTGTAATGCTAGCACTGAGCCAACTCAGTGCTGCAGTGACCACACTGACTGCTTCAATAGTGTAACAACAGTTGTAGAATTTTGATGCTCGACCGCTCGCGCTAAGTGTTAACAACATTGTATCGCAATAAGAGCTGTACAAATCGTCGAGGTAGAGTATTTCAAGGGTACAGACGCACTCATGAGCGAAACTGTTCCAAAACATAAGTAATCCTTTTGTATACTTTGTATTGCGTTTTCAAGTAATAATGACATTTAGTAATAGTAACTTCACGGTACATGTACGTAAAATTATAGAGATCTGCTTTGTGACGGGCCGATGTCCTATACAATAAAGAATTGAATTGAACATAAGTTGACTTAGCAAAGATAGAATTAGCCCATTTAAATACAGTTCAAAGCAATTCCAGAAGAAAAAGGCTTGAAGATTATGTATTTGATAATGATGGTGATCATGTGATAGGTCGCATGTTAGTATCTGCGTCCTTGATCCCCATGTGCAATTTCTCAAAAACATTACATATTACCGTCTGTTAAACTTTAACTAAAAGCACTTGTTTTTCCTGCTTGTTTCTTTTGTCCAGGAAATGACAGGCCTCCGACTGGATCCTGAGGAATACGGGATGAGCGACGTTCACACTCTCCTCATCTCTCTGACCAGCGATGTGCTGCGGATCGAATATCGAGGACAGAGTATGTGCTTCAGTTTTACAATTTAGTTTTGGTATTTGAATATTTCTGTCCCATTACTTTCGACATCCAAGCTGCTCATGCAGTCATGCAAAGTGAACATCGCATTGTCAGGAACAGACTTTTTGCAGTCTCAGTGAGGATAAACCAAATGTTCACAAGAAAACTAGCCATCATACTGAAGGTACAGGAAATTTGTCGTGAATATAATAACCCTAGTCTTGCTGAATTAATATGTCTTACGCTGGAAAAGCCATAGAGGCATTCCGGAACATTCTGGGCTCAGCACTGCCAGGGTTAAAGGTATATGTGTTTCTGTATCTTGACTTACTTTACTTAATCCCTTTTATTCCCTGGGGAACATAGGGCTGCAACCACACTCCGCTAGCGCACTCGGCTCTGGGACGCCCTCTTTAGTTCGGCCCACGTCATTCCAGCGGCCTTGGCTTCAGCGTCCGTACTCCTCCGCCAGGTCTGCTTCGGTCGGCCCACTTTGCGCTTTCCTTGGGGGTTCCAATCAAGGGACTGCCTGGTGACATTTGATGTTGGTTTCTGTATCATGATTTTCTGTTTTTGGTGATTTTTGTTGTTGTTTACTGATGATCATTGATCGTTTCTTGTGATACACAGATATCTCTCACCTGTTCGCACTGCCATCACCTGGAATTTGTCGTTTTGATTACCTGAAGGACTGTTACAAGCCACATGCTCTTGAGCCTGAGGTAGTTGTTTTATTATTATTATTATTATTCCACACAATCACATGTATACCCCCCCCCCCCCCCCCCCCCAACACACACAGACACAGAGACACACACAGACACACACACACACACTACAAACACACACACACACACATACACACACACACACACACACACACACACACACACACCTCTTAGTCCCCCTAATCAGAATTTGTTGCTGTTGTCTCTGGGGAGCTGTGGTAGCTGTATGGTAGAGTGTTGGGCTTTCAATGCTTGGGTTGTAAGTTCAAATCATGGCTTGGGCCAAATATATGTGCTGGCCTTTTTCTCGTTGCCCTGTCTTTACGTAGTGGAAAAGGGCGTAAAACTCCCCATCCCCTACCCAACCCCCTTGCCGTTCTCTCGTCTCCATCTGTTCTCGTGACTCAATGATGAAGTGTTGGATGTTTCACCGTGATGACCTTAACTTTTTGACCGCTTTTTACATGAATAAATCTTGAGTTTGAAGGTCTGGTCGAAAACCAAGGAGTAAAAGTAAGGAGTTTCAGTTTTGCTGTCCAGCCACGGTATCTTGCATCAGAGGGCTTTGAAAAGCATAAGAAGTGTTGCAAACCTTACCTAACATTTTAATCACCATATCCTCCTTGTCTTTTTAAACTGCACATGAACATTTTCTACCGTCTAAACTCTCAAACGGACCACCACAAAACAAAGTGAGACTTGCAAGATGGTGGAAAGGGAAGTGGTGAAGGGAGACTACTCTGTACTTTTATCCTTACACAATGACGGTACATGTATCAACAAATTGAGTGAATGCCAGACTGGCAAAGTTTTGTCAGTTTGTTTCATTTTTTTCTGGACATTAGGCATCATCTTGAGGTTGTTTTATAGGTTTCATGGTCTGGTTTGAAACTTAGGAATATAATGTTATTGCCTGGTGGAAAAGTAAGTTTAAATGTTTTCCCCCTTAACTTTCCCAGATTTTGCACTGGTCAAAAAGTAAGGACGGTTATAAAGTTAAGGTCATGTTTTCTTTTAGGCTCTTTGTTAAAAGTCGTTTCTAGATTTTCTCTCACCATTTTTCTTTCTATGTCTGTCTTTCACTGGAAGATCAATGCTGCTTTAAATGTTTTTTATGTTTTAAATTGCTGTTTAAAAAATTGTTTGTTGTGGTCCTAGTATTGTTTTACATCTGATTCACATAGGAAGATGAGTTGTACGTAGATGAGGACGAGGAGTACGATCCCCGGATACCTGAAGACGCAGTCGGACCCGGCGCTTGCTACTCGCCTGTCCCACTGCCCCGCCAGGATCCGAGCAGAGCGGACCACTCGGTGGACATCCACGTGTCGTACATCATCGACCCTGGCCTCTTCTGGATTCAGCGGCGAGGAACCAACTTTAACCTGGCTTTGGATACTCTTATGGATAGCTTGGAGTGAGTTGACATATTGAGCAGCTGATGTGAAAGTCTGAATTTATTGGGAAACTTTAGTAGGGAAAAAAGGAGTCTGCTGCTGATGTCACTGCAGGGCTTAAAATTTTGCACTTTTGGAGGATTTCCACATTTGGCGAAAAATTTTCGCCCCCCCCCCCCCCCCCCCCCCCCCCCCCCCTTTCAAAAAAAGTGTGTTTCTTCCTCTGAAGCACTTAAAAATATGTCAAGATGCCCAAAATTGCACAGGGGATTTGGTCTGGTGGTTAAGGCATCCGACTTCGGATCCTGAGCTGCCTGGTTCAAGTCCCCGGTGGACAGGAATATGGTTGGATTTTTCCATACCATATCGAGTCAAATCCATGTGCAGACTCGTTTAAGGTGCCTGTCGCGCTTTCGTGTAAACACGCACGCACAAACAAATATCAAGTGTGCACGCTAAAAATCCCACGTTCATCTTTCAAAGAAGAGTAGGCTGTGGCCGGTTGCGTGGTAAAACAGAAATACTGTCGCACGCACCAGAGTGAACAGCAGGGTGGAGGTTTGCACATAAAGTAGCACTTAGAGGCAGCAGGCTTTCACTGCTTCGTCCTCCAGCCCTGCGGCGCTATGAGCATCTCAGTAGAGACGGATACGTGCGCTGAGGAGAAGTCCACCATTCCATACCATACCATACCATACCATACCATACCATAGATTTTAAAGAAGTTCTCGTGGAGCATGCCTCCAAACACCCCTAGCATAACATGTCTGCAGTGCAGATGTACGCTTATGGCTTTGTCAGTTTGTCACTATATATGCTACATTTCACTCCTCTTAGATCATGGACCATTTTAAAGTTAAACCGTGCACCGTTCTGGTTTTTTTTTTGTTTTTGTTTTTTCTGTTGTGTTATGCCATTCCATGTTGTGTCATGTTATGTTTTTCATGTTCAGTCTTCATTTTGACCAGCATGATGGCATTTTCAGTATTTCAACAGAGAGGTCCATTTTCACCTTTAAAAAAAAGAAAAGAAAAGAAAAGGCGTAAATGCTCGAAATTAATTTTCTCAAAGGAAATGGTGGAGGGGATGGGTTGCCCCCACACCCCACCAACGACCCTTGTCTGGATTTCCTTTTTTTCCCCTTTTTTCACAGATGTGACAGATATTTTATATTTCTATTTTCCTCCGTGTGTGTATTTTTTTTCCCCTCCCAGAGAAACTTACGTGAAAAGAGGAGAGGACTACCGCATGCCAGAGAGTTTCTATTTTCCTCTGTGTGTGTGTGTTTTTCCCCCTCCCAGAGAAACCTATGTGAAAAGAGGAGAGGACTACCGCATGCCAGAGAGTTTCTATTTTCCTCCGTGTGTGTATTTTTTTTCCCCTCCCAGAGAAACTTACGTGAAAAGAGGAGAGGACTACCGCATGCCAGAGAGTTTGATGACGTACGGCCAGGTGTGTGCCACGTTGTTTCCAGAAGACAACAACTGGCACCGCGGCATCATCACCGGCAAAAACGACGTTGGCATGATCCAGGTGAGTTGTGGACAGAATCAAATTATTCTTAATAGGTGACGACATTCTGAAATACTTTGTATAATTTCTGTTACGGGGTGATTGGTGGTGTAGTGGTTAGGAGACTTGCCACCCGTTCGAGAGGTCAGGGGTTCGAGTCCCACTGGGGGCAAAGAATTTTTCCGTCTCGTATGTGGCACCGTTCATTCGGTCCAATCGTCGGGGGTTCTCTCCGGGTACTCCGGCTTCCTCCCCCTCTGCTTTGGAAATG
Organism: Batillaria attramentaria; assembly: GCA_018292915.2. Classification (NCBI taxonomy): domain Eukaryota; kingdom Metazoa; phylum Mollusca; class Gastropoda; family Batillariidae; genus Batillaria; species Batillaria attramentaria. Next base: position 58,217 of record JACVVK020000659.1, on the reverse strand, counting down.
TTCATCCCACCAAATCTGAAAAATAAATGCAATTCTAAATTCTAAATTCCGAAATTTAAATAGCTGAGCTGACCCTTCGCACCACATGATTGTAACGTGTTTGTGTCCAGTGTGTGAGAGAATGCGTGATTCACGTGAGCGTGCGTGTTGGGTTCAGTTCGCGGCACTATGAGCCGATACATGAAATTGGGTAAAGCGCCTATAGATACAATATTCATTATTATTATTATTATTATTACTTCAAAGTGTGACATCATCTGTTGGTCATTTCTTTCTGTTTGATAGTATTCTGCATTGTCCACTCACGACAAAGAAGAGTCAAAATCTGATTGCCTGTAATGCTGTGTTACAGTCGCGTTGTTCTTCAAATCCATCTTAGTGGAGAGAAGCGGAACGTTTGACATCAAGTCCTAGTTAGGGTCACTTCACTTGTTCTGGTTCTGTCTGTCACGACAGCATGAAGGATGCAACATGTTTTTCTGTGCAGGTGTATTATGTGGACTATGGGAACACATGTTACGTTGCCCAAAGCAGTATCCGTTTTCTCAGGTGAGAACTTTTTGCACTCTTCTCGTATATTACCAAGCCCTTACCTCGCCCCACCCCAACTATATAATAAGACTAAAACCTGCAAGAGGCTACACCACGTAATTGTGGAGACCAAGTGGATTTCAAAAAGGTTAAGATTCAAATTACTGTATTAATGGAAATTATAGGCCACCATAAGAATAATAATGAGACATAATAATAACAAATAAAACTTGCATCAAATTAATAAAACAAAGATCAGTTCAGGTTGCCGAATTAACATGTAGCCCACTGGCCCACAGCCCCGCCTTTGCATTCTCCATGGCAACCCATGTGACTTCTTGCTGCATGTGACATGGCACAACACAGTCAGTCCATGACATCATGACATTTGATGGGAAAAGGGGTGATTTCAAGATGAAAGACATTGACATAATGGTCTTTTTCCACAAAATGGATAAAATTTTACTGTGTTTTCCTATTACACGGCAACTTTGTCAAACAAATCGAGGGTACCCTGCCATCGACACAGATAGAAGAGAGATGGGACGTCCTGGCAGGAACCCTCGAATACTCCCAACAGATATTTAACATACATAAGTGGTGGCATAAGGTTAAGCAACTAAAACTTGCTCTTTCGCTCAGACATCAGAGGCTGTCAGATAATTTTCTCTCTGGCCACCTCCCCTCTGAAAGCTTGAATTAGGGACAATACCACAGAATCTCTTGTTTGTGTATACATGTGTAAACAGAGGATTTTTTTGTTTTCCGTACAGAAAACGTTTTATGAAACTACCAGCTCAAGCCATCCAGGCAAGGTTAGCCCATGTTCAACCTGTTGGAGGGGTAAGTGGTGTGTGTGTGTGTGTGTGTGTTGGGGGGGGGGGGGGGGATATTGGAGGCTCTATTCACAGCCCAACAGCCTAGGATTTTCGGCTTTTTTGCAAATTTGCAGTTACCAAAAATAAAAAATAAAAAAAAATCAGATTTTCACCATAGCATGATTTTCACACACAAATTCAGAATCATTTGCAGCACGCCAGTAGCGGCTGTTGCTTTCTAAACGTCTTTCAATTCAGGCAGCTGGTAAAAAGCAAATGTGCTGCCTAGACACATCTGTAGTGGCTGAGTTAGGTTTCACACGTCTTTCATTTTTTGGTTGTTTTTTTTGTATTGTTTCTTTTTCCCCCTGATCAAATATTGGCCCGATCTTTTTATGAGTATGGTATTTTCACTTTTTAATTTTATAGTAATGTTTAGAAAAGGAAACAGTAATGACTGCGAAGTGGTTACAAGTTAAACAAATAAAAGTGACAAAAAAAAGGACAGAAACCACTTCACTTTCACAAAGGACGGCACGGGTCAACGTTTCGGCTTTCGCCTTCCTCAGGACACAAACAAATGGCACATAACTTCAACAAACAAACAAAAGGTAACTCTGTGGACGTACTGACATTCATGGTGTGGGGAGGGGGGGGGGGGATGAAATGAAACGATGGGCGAAACACCAAAGGATGGGTGTTGTGATATTTTTACTATTGTTGTTTTCTGATCCTTTTCTCGCCCACTGTTTCATTTCATTTTGTTCCCCCCCCCCCCCCCCCCCCCCCCCCCCCCCCCGCACCGTGAATGTCAGTATGTCCGCAGAGTTACCTTTTGTTTGTTTGTTGAAGTGGTGTCCTGAGGAAGGCGAAAGCCGAAACGTTGACCCGTGCCGTCCTTTGTGAAAGTTAAGTGGTTTTAGTAATGTTTAGTTTTTCAATGCTTATGAAGAGAAATCATTTTCTGTGTATGTGTGTGTTGGTGCTCAGTGATTATTGTTAGCCTCTCTGCAGGAATGGGCTGTAGCAGCGAAGGAAGAAATGTTGAACATTGTCCGTGCCAAACCGATGGTTGCTCTCATTACAAATATCAAGGTAAGTTTGTTTTTTTGTTTTTTGTTTTTTTGGTATCACAGTTAAAAAGAAAAAGAACAAAAAAAAGCATCTCTGTTCTTATAAATTATTCATGTCTGCTTATCCCACTATTTCTGAATCCACAGCTTTTCACCATCTCAACTGTGTTATTATTCAGTCATTTGCCCCATGCCAACTGCTCAGCAGATTTCATACTGGTCTCCTCTCCAGCTCAGAAACTTGAAGATTTCCTCAGCTGTTCATGTACACAGGGTGTTCCCACTTGCAAAACAGGCAGTAAAAAGCTGTAACTCTTGCCTTTATTCTCGTATACATGTATGTTTAATTTTTTTTTTTTTTTTTTTTACTGCTTTATCCTTTTAGGGAAATTTGGGTTGCTTACTCCAGGGGAAGCGCGTCGCTGCGGTGCAGCGCCACCTAATACCAATCGTATTGTTTCAATTTTGCTGGAGGAGGAAAGCCGGACAACCCGTAGAGAAACCTCCGGTGAGCAGCCCGGTATCCAGGACAAACTGGTATCACATATATCACAACCTCAACCTGGGCTCAAACCCACGCTTTGCTGTGACAGCGGTGATGGCCGTTCTGTAGCGCATGTAGTGTCCCAGGCTGAAGGTGCACAGTGATGGGAGGAGAAGCTGAATCCCCGTGTGTGGTAGGGAAATGTGTTGGTGTTTCATCTGACTGTTTCTTCCCAAGGGTCGAGTGCTGTCCTTGTGCCTGACGGACACATCTCAAGCCAACATGGATATACACGTCAACGACTTGATGGTGCACAAGAAGTACGCTGTGTTTGTCCAAGACGTTTATGAAGAGGTGAGAGGTGTTTTTCATAGTGGGTTATGCAGAAGCACTGACAGGGGTTCATATCCGCTTGGGACCTTGGTCATATGTGACCTTCCCATGAGAAAACCCGGCTTAAGTGCAAAATTTTCAATTTTTTTGTTTTTGGAGCCATCTTAAAGAAACAGCCTTGCTCTTTACAGTGTTAAAAAAAACTCCTTTTCAGACATCATAATTTGAGCGCAGAACTACCTGATTTTGGCAAAATCTCAATATCGACCAGATAGCACCCGCTGACCTTTGTTAGCCTCTAGCTCGGAACAGCGGCGTGCGTCTTATGCTGGGTTTTCTCATGGACGGTCACATATGCTGATTTATTTTTTGAATGTTTCATCACTTTCTTTGGAACTTCATTTCCTTTCATTTCGACCATGTTTGGCAGGCAGAAAAAAAAAATGGTTATAAGGATGAAAATATTATTAGTGTAACAACTATTATTTAATTTGTCGGTAGATCCCAAAAAAAAGTCAAACCATTTACAGCCACATAGCTTGAACAACACGGAACAAAATGAAACACTATTCCCTGCTGCTTCTAAAGTTTGCTACTTGCTTGTTTGTTTGTGTGCGTGTAAATCAGTTTGGTTTGGTTTGGTTTCTGTTTCAGTAGGTTTGTTTGAATACCGTCATTTCGTAGTCTCGTTTAACCATGGTCTTGCTGTTTTTAACAGGCTTATTCCATCGCTGCTGAGCCAGCTTATGTTTTGGAACAGTTTCGCTCGTGTGCGCGCCTGTACACTCAAAATACTTTATAATAATGTGCTGTGTCTAGTTCTCAGGTAGCCTTATTATCATTATTATTAAAATACTTTATCTTGATGATTAGTACAGCTCTTGATGTTATACAGTATTGTTCACACTTTCTGCGAGCGGTCAAACATTCAGTTCTACGACTGTTGTGACACTACTGGAGCGCTCAGTGTGGTTATCTGCATCGTCGAGTACGCTTCAGTTGGCTCAGTGCCAGACGCCAGATGTGTCTAAGTTGTGTGATGATGGATACTACGAAAACAGCTCAGAATGATCTGTTAGCGTAAAAAAAAAAAAAAAAAAAATGGTAGCATTAGCCGTTTTAATTTGTCTTACGCTGAAAAAGCCATGGAGATATCCAGAATATTCCATTCTCAGCCAAACCAGGCGTACTAAGAAAGACAAAGTGCAAACACACAGGGACACATACTTTACGTTCTGCTGAAAGAAGATTCAAAACGATGCTCCAGATAAGATGTTTTTTTAATTTATCACAGACTGCAGGGACTAGAAAAATCTATAGGGAAAAACATTTAACAAAACACTTACAAAAAAAAAGAGAAAAGAATTATAACAACACAGAATGTTGTACATGTATACATAAATGGTGTAACTTTAATACTAGAAACAAATACACAAATGTCAATGAAGTTTTTGACACACTTTGAGCTGTCTCTGAAAAATTGTATACTGAGTATACCTTGTTCTTGAAGTTGATTTTCAAATTTTCACATGAGGGAATGTTAAAGTTACAAAACTACTGGGTAATAATGCAGCTGCACCAAAACTTGAAAGTTTTACGATACACATTTGATCCAGCATACTTGAAATACCAGTGCCGCCTCATTTTTTATTGTATTTTTTTTTTTTTAAAAGAGGGGTGGGATGGAATAGGGTTGCATTCTGACGACACATACACACTGTTTTGTACACTACGCACAAAGAAACAAAGTAAAACCAGAATGCTGGATAGTTCACATAGCAACATGTTGAAAACTGCTGAACTTAGTTGTACAGTAATCACAAGATTTTTCTTAAATATATAGTAAAGCCCAAAAGAGAGACTGTTAAAAACAGAGGCTTGCAAAATAGCTGCATGTCTGTTACAGTCTTTGAGGCTCTCTCTCTCTCTCTCAATATATATAAAAGCAAAAAAAAAACAAAAAAAAAAAAACAAAGCAAACTGCCATTTATGGTCCTTTCCCTTCAAATGGGGATCAAACGGATAAATATGTTGGTAGTTATTCTATGACATGTTGGAGTTCATTCGTTCATTCTAAGTGAAATTTCCTGCAGCCAGAATCAGGCGTGTTTGTGTGATGGTGGTTGAAGTTTGGAGTTTTTAACACCAACTGGGTACACTGCATATACTTCGCCACAGCATCTTGTAAAAAAAATGTTTGTGTCGTGTCCATGCTTTGTCATAGTCACAAAATTTGATATTCCCATATGTATCATGGTGGTTGATCATCACTTGATAGGTTTCTGCACCAACTGTGCACACTTCAAATACACCAGCACACACTCTTCAGTAATTCTTTGTGACACACTGTCATGTCTGTGCTATTTCTAGTTCTCAGATAGCCCTCAAATTTCATATTCCCAGCTGTGTCTTGGTAGTTTGGGTTTTTAGGTTAACTGCGCACACTTCATACAAACCAGCACACAGTCCTGCAGCAAGTTTTTGTGTCATGCCCATGTTTTTCTACGGACAGTTGTAAAATTTCATCTCCATTAGTCCACACCTGTATCATGGTGGTTGATGATAGGTTTTTGCACCAACTGTGCACACTTCAAATACACCAGCACACACTCTTCAGTAATTCTTTGTGACACACTGTCATGTCTGTGCTATTTCTAGTTCTCAAATTTCATATTCCCAGCTGTATCATGGTGGTTAAAGTTCAGGTTTTTAACTGCGCACACTTCATACACACCAGCACACAGTCCTGTGGCAAGGTTGTGTGTCATGCCCATGCTTTTTCTACAGACAGTTGTAAAATTCTGTGTCATGGTGGATTCAGGTTTTTACATCAGCTCCATATTTTCTGTATACCACACAGTCTTACACTTCATTTTATATATATACCTCATGGTTTTAGTCATTTTGTGTGTCATGTCCTTGCGTTCTCTACACATAGTCATAAAATTTCATAATTCCATCTGCAGTTACGACCATCAACTGTTTCTCGGGAGCAGTGCAGACGAACCGTATTGCGTCCGAATCTGGCGGAAACAGGCTCTTCAGAAGTTGACCTTGGTAGTTAATGACATCAATGCGAGACTCCTTCTTGTCAGTAACGATCACATGACCAAGTCTGTCAACGCACACGCTGTCCGGGCCCTGGTACAGATCCTCCAAGTCGGAGTTTCCGAGCTCGAACAAGAGTTTGCCGCCCATCGTGAAGCCCACCACACAGTGCGAGGCAGGGTCAGCGACGAAGACGTTGTCGTGAGAGTCCATCGCCAACCAGTGGGGCTTTTCCAGCCAGTGCGCTCCATGGGGAGACAGATCTTCATTGGTGATGCGTCTCATGAGGCCCCCCTCAGTGTCAAACACGCAGACATTGCCTCCAGATTTCGCAGCTTTCCCGTCATGGCGACTCAATTTTGCGTAGCGGTTAGAGGCCACCAGCAGCTGCCCCGTGCCCGTAGCAGTGGCAAAATTCATCCCAAAGCTTTCCAGGTGGACATCGGTCAAGACTGCTCCACTGCCGTCTTCACTCATGACCTTGACCTTGTAACGATTGTCGCCCCTGGGAACGACCATGGCGACCCGCCCATCTGCTGCAACGCAGTGCACACTCCAGTTCGCATCAACAGGAATCTGGCCCCGTAGGATTCCGTGCTGCTCTAGGATGTAGATGGCGCTGCCAGTCCCACTGCCACCTGTTGCCATGGTAGCCACGATGATGTCACCCATCTTGTTGACCCCAATGCCCTTGACACTGTCTCGGGGAATGTAGTCGGGGAGAGGGAGCTCTCGGCGTGGAGTTTGCAACAGTTGCGTCGGGACGCTTTCCTGGGTCGAGGAAGAAGACTGGAATGAGGAGTTTGAAATGTCTGCCCTGTCTCCTTCTGCGTGACTTTCCTCCTCGTCACCTGTGTTGCTGCTGTGTTGACGTCGTCTGGGGCGATGCTGTGTCGTGTCGAGGGAATTTGTTTTCATTACACGCCTGTCATTTGCAGGTGCGTTGTTGTTCATGTTTTCACTGTCTGAATAGCGCCGTCTCCTGCTTTGCGACTCCCTCGGACTTGCATCTTCCTGAAGGTTCCTGGCTTTTGTGCCATCAAAGACGTCGCTATGGTTACTGTTGCTAAGCATGTCAACGTCTCTGTTCTCGGAGTGTCCGTTGCTTTCTTCCTCGTCTTCCTCCTCAAGCTCGGCGAGCTCTGGAACGGAGTCTTCAATCGAATCGCTCAGGCTCGGATGGCCATGGCTGGAGTCGTGACTGTGGGCTGTCGTAAACGAGCGACGCCTGACCCCTGGGTGAACCATGTCGGTGCGAAGCTCCCCAAACATGTCACAGATGGTTTCCACGGTAACGCTTGGTTCAATGAGCCGCAGGTTGGTCAGTTCCAGCGGAGAGGACGGCAGGTCCGTCTCACACAGCTCTCGAACGCGGTGCCCAACTTTGCGTCTCAATGCCACTTTTTCCTCCTGAAATGTCAGTCAGCAGAAGTTCCAGCATGAATGAGGGAAACTTTCACAGACATGAATTACTGCCGCGATAACGAATTCATTTAATCTTCTGTTGCAGTAGTGTTGTTACCTTTTTATGTTAGACTTTAGTCACAGGTATCAGATTTGGTTTCAAGGTGGGAACAAATAAAAAGATAAATAGAGCAGTAGAATCCTATCTGCCAGATTGCACATAACAGAGACATGGGTGGATGATATTTTCAGAATGATCTTTCAAAATATACACACCTCTGAGCCGAACTGGAGCAGTTTGTCCGTCAGCTCTGTAACGGCTGTAATGGATGCGGCATGCTGGGAAACGGCAGTGCGTCGCTGCTGTATGGCGTCCATGTTTTGCTGGTTTCGCCGCTCGATCTCCTGCAGCAGGACGCTCTCGTACTCCCGAATCAGACCACACAGCACTCGTGTCCTGCGCTTCACTTTCGTTTGCACCTGTGAACCCATTACAATCACAAGCTGCGATTCATTCTCAGTCGTGTCATTTTGTATCTACAAGGTCTAGCATCATGAAAAATTCGGTCAAGATGGCTGGGATGGGTTCAGACAGATTACGGTCAGAAAAACTGCGAGACGTACAGAGAGGTGGAAGTGAAAATACGCGCCCCCTCTCCCTTTGCTGCATGTGGAAGAAGTGTAATGAAAGAACATTCTAAGCTTCAGGCATAATCATTATACTGGTCTTCAAGGGAAATAGCAGTTCTTATAATTGGTCTCTGTAGTATATCAAGATTTAATGTTTAAAATCTTAAAAATTTTCCAAAATTTCCAGGAAAGTGTGTTTCTGAAGCACAAATCATGCCAAAAAGGTTTAAAAAAAAAGAAAAAAAAGCACAGATTTTAGTCTAATTCTAAATGTTTTCCTCCCCAAAATAGTGTGTCCTCCTCTAAAGCAATTGAAATCATGCCCGAAAGAACCAAACTGCACAGATTTTTGTCTAATTATTAAGAAAATTCCAGGGGATCATCCCCCAGACACCCCTACCATAACACGTCTGCTTTGCAGACCGCACTCACAGCTTTACCACTTCATGAATAAATGCTACACATTTGTCCTCCTACGGGATCATGGCCCATTTTAAGGCCTGTCAGTTTATTTACGATATTATTATGTGGAACTCAGCCAAACCTTAAATCAACGTGTCAGGGACACTAGCAACAAAAATAGGAAAAAGAACAGAAGAATGATCTTTTACTGTAAATGTAAACGTAGCTGTGTTACGAGTTCTTACGTCTCTCTGTAGTTTTGCGGCGTAGCGTTCAGCGCGGTCCAGATTCGACAGCATGCGGTTCAGCGTCTGCGAGTCTCGTCTCAGGTCTTCCACTGGTCCTTGGATCTTGGACGTAAAGTTTTGCGCGATAGCAGACAGCTCCGCGCATCGGTGATCCTGGTCGTGCACGGCGTGGCAGTCGGCACAGAGGGCCTGGTCACAGTCCACGCAGTACATGGAGTCAATGTCGTACGTGTCATAACACTGGCAGCATTTCGACAAAACTGCTGGCAATTCGTCCACCTCCTCCGATGCCCCTGCGTCTCCGCTTTCCTCAGGTTTGGAGTCTTTTTCGCCGATCGGCTCAATTTTGTGGCTGGCCGTCTCCTCTTGCAACCTGTGCGTGCTGGCGCAGGGGCTGCAGAAATTCTCCTCGCAGTTGATGCAACAGACGGTCGCTGGCACCTCGCCTCGGCCCTGTTGCCGACACGTTTCGCAGTCGGCTGGATCTCGCGGGGTGTTGGTCAGCGATGGACATGACAGTCTACGCGCCAGCACATTGTCCGGGAGGTACCCAGCGTCTTCCGTCGTCACCTCGGTTCCACACTGCGGGCACGGGAACTTGGTCTTGCAGCTGTTGTGGCTGTTCTGCTGGTGGTAGTTGCGGATGTAGACAGTGATACAGTTCCGACAGAAGGAATGGAGGCATGGCAGCAGTTTCGGGTTCTGGAACTCGTCATTACACAGGCGACAGTTGAGAAACTCGCGTGGGATGACCTCACTCACATCTTCCATGATGAGCTCTGCAACCAAAACGCAGCTTCGTGTAAGCGACCCTCATACATGAAGGATGAATTTGATTAATTGTAGAGAAAATTGGATTAATGCTGCACATAAGCGATTTTTAGGGGTGATTTTAGTTCCATTTGTTTTTTTGTGTTTTTTTAAACGGAAATCTGTATTGGCTGATTTTCCCTCCGTATTTTATGGAATTTTGTTTATGGAATTCTGTATTGACAACAGACCAAACTCGGAGATGTGATTCATTTGTGGGGAAGTAGAAACAGACATTTTTGTTCCCCTGTCTACGTGTACCCCAGTGGCTCTTGTTCACAAAAGTAAAGCAATTTTCCCTGTTTGAGGATTTCTCACGGTAAGCGCCAGACTAGTGCACGCAAGAACAATATGGAGGATAAGTAGCAAGGTGGGATGTGGGTGAAATGACCTCTAAACCTCTGGCATCGCTGGGGAAGAAGATGTATGAGCTGATCAAGATGACAAGCCTACTCATGGAACACAGAACGGTGATAAGGTGACATTGTAATCATAACACGAACCCATGAAAAGAGAGAAGCCAACAGCCTGATGAGAAAAAATCTGCCGGAGAAGCTTATTGATTATCTGTCCAGCACTCCAGGAGATTTACTCTTTCTTCCAGATGACAGCAGGGATTGTGATTGGAGCAGAACTCTCTCTCTCCCCTTGATGTTCTTGTAACTCATGCTTTTGATTGGGCGTATGGCCCATAAATAAACATTGATAAACAATTAGTCTGTTTTATTAGTGGTACAGTGTACGCCCCCCCCCCCCACCCCCTTTTCCATATCATGGCATGTGATTTTTGTAGTAGTTAGCAACAATGCTGAAATGGTGACTGTTCTTTGTTCATATTTAGGGTTTGATCGTGGAGTTTTTACGGACTAGAATTGATAGCTTGTAATTTTAAGGCAGGCAGTACTGCACACAAGCTCCTATCCATGAATAAGCCTCTCTCTCTCTCTCTCTCTCAAGCTAGCTTGAAGCTAGAGAATGGAGCAGAACACTGCACTCAATTCAGATAGTTGCATGGTTATCATTTTTGGAGCAAGTGTGGGTAGGCATGAAGAAGTAAATGAAGCCAGGCAGTGGAGCAGATACTCCCTATTCAATATTCAAATACTTAGTATGTGCAGTTACAGATAAGTCAGTGATCCTCATCAGGGTAAGTGTTGGCAAATATGAAGGAATTAATGCTATCACTAGTATCAGTACAACAGTGTACCGCCTCACTGGCTGCTCAGTGTGTGTCTTTGTGTCACTAAGTGACGAAACCATTGAACAAATATATGTACACCTGTGGTTAGTGTGCAACTGCTGTTAGGACACACAGACACACACTCTGACAGACACGCACGCACACACACACACACACACACAGCTGTCTCTCTTATATATACACTCCCCCCCCCCCTCACACACACACACACACTCACACACACACACACACACACACACACACCCCTGAAAGTTGTGAAACAACTCACCTTGCCCTCAGTATTCATGCGAGCATACTGTACATTACATTGTACTGTGCACGTTTACCAACATATCTCCACTCAAAATATGAACCGTTTAACCTTGCCGGGGACACCACCAAAGAGTGTTCTAGATGGGGTGTTTGTCTGCACCCGGGGTACATGTACTGGTCGCTGTGCTGGCAGGCACATAATACAGGCTGGCACACGGCTCGTGTGTTTTTGTTGCAGGTTATTGTACCTGGCACAATAAATATAGTTAGCTGGGGCATTACCCCATCGGCTGTGGTTTGCTCTGGTGTACGTGTTTACATCGTGCCAGCTATGAAGTATTTTTAGAACTTGTAGGGGATGGTCAGTGTTTGGTTAGGTCAGAATAAGACATTTTAACTCCATGTGCAGGATGTGAACTAGTAAGTTTTTGGAGTTATTGATCACTGTTAGTGACATCTCTCACTGCCCCTCCCTCCCCACCCCCTCCCTCTGTCACACACACACACACACACACAACGGACAATCTCTCTCTCTCTCATACACCCCTCCACTCACCCCTCACACACAGACCTCACACACACACACACGACCACATCGTCACCCACCTGTGCATAGTGTATCATCTGAACACATGTACAGATTTGCAAATACACAAGGGATCTTTGGTTTAAACTGTAAACCTCTTGTACGACGTCAGTTTCGAGACATGTACCACCGACACCATGATAAACAGCCAGAGAGACAAACCTTACTAGCTACAGGGACCACGAAAGCTACAGCTCCAAACCTCCGACACCGTAAAACCGCAAACGTAGGTTGGTCGGCCTAGCCTAGCCTAGCCACGCCACTCTCTCAGAGTAGACATATATAAACATGCATACTTCACAAACCAGACCCAAGGTAAAAGTGCGTACACACACACACACAGCAGGTTTTGCCGAGCCTTGTGACAGAGTTCTACACAGTGCCAGTACTCTTGTCTCTGTCAGGTCAAAACGGCCGACAGAAGGTATTGGTAGAAATCAATCGACAGGTGAAAGAGAGGGAGGGAGAGAGAAACGTGACCGAGCCTTCCCGCCGTTCACCCGGGGCCGGTCTTTCAGGCGACACTGCTTGTGGCGGTCTGCTGGCCCAGGCAAAACCCTACAGCCATGGGTGGTAGCCAAGACGGCGGCGGGTTGTTGTTTTTCCTCGGTGTTACTCCGATTCAGTGGTTTTGATGACGATCGCTCTTACTGAACTAAATTTGCAGTTGCACATTTCTTAATCTCATGCGTGGATCTTGCTGAGATTCGCGTAAAACATTACTGTGCAGAGTCTTTGGAGGTGTTGTTCCAGGATGTTCCCCCTGACAGCATCTTTAGCTTCTTGAAAGGGTCAAATCTGTTCTATAAAATTTAGACACCTCAAGTAATACGGACTATCCTCAATCTCTATATGTTCGATGTACAAAGAAGTGAAACATGTTTATTATTTAAACTGGAAATTTTTTTTTTACATATAAATGTATACTGGTATGTTTACACCTTGTTTTATTGTCTTCCTTTTTATTTTAGTCTGGCGAAGAAGGACCTTGATTAGCTGCGAAATAGTTGTCGTTGCTTGCGCGGCGTAAAGCCCTAAATAATTTTATAAATACTAAACTCAAGCCATGTATTAAGGTATTGTAGCATATTCGCGCATCCACTTTGAAAGGGGTTAATGCTACCATGTTTATGCTCACAGATCGTTTTCGTGGTAGTTATCATCACACCACTTAGACACCTGGACAGTGACGGCATCTGTAATACTGGCACTGAGCCATCATAAACGTCTTTGATGAGCACACCAGTAGTGTAACAACAGTCATAGTTTCTGAATGTTCGACAGCTCGTGCAAAATGTGAACAATACAGAGCTGTAGTAATCATCAAGACAGAGTATTTCAAGCATACAGGCGCACTCACATGCGAAACTGTTCCACAACAGAAGCTGACTTAGCAAAGATGGAATTAGCCCGTTAAATTTTTAGTAATGTGGCAGTAATGTTTGAAATTTTTAGTAATGTGGCAGTAATGTTTGAAATTTTTAGTAATGTGGCAGTAATGTTTGAAATTTTTAGTAATGTGGCAGTAATGTTTGAAATTTGTTTGTTCGGCTGAAGAAGTTTCTAAAGATGGGTGCATGCTTGAAGTTCAATCGTTGCTTTGTCTCGCAACAGTCTTCGTCCCCCCAACTACAGTGCCAATTATAGTACATGTACCATTGCCCCCCCCCCCCCCCCCTTTGTGTGGAGCCGGTATAGCCAAATGGTAGAGCGTTGGACTCTCAGCGTTCCGGTCGCGAGTTCAAATCTCGGCTGGCGCCAAATATTTGTACTGGCCTTTTTCTCGTTGACCCGTCTTTGATGTCACCCTTGGTGGTGGAAAAGGACGTTAAACGTCCAAACACCCACCCCCACCCCACCTCCCGCCGTCTTGTTTAAGCCCCTGTTATGGCGCTGAAATGGGCCAGTCTTTGCCCCGGCTGTTTTGCTTGGCACCGTGCCAGGGACCCGTGTGTCCTCTCAAAGAGATCGAGCAGAGATAGAACTTGTTTTGCAGGTTGTGTTGTTTCAATATATTGAGTGTTGTGTAGCCCAATGGCAGACCTAGATGAACAGCTGATTAAATCGTAACTTGCACACAAGTTTGCAACTGTTTGTGCCTAAGTTGGTTCTTGAAGACAGAAAGTTTACTGTGAATGGTTTAGTGTTCGGGTGGCAGTGTATGTGCGTGTGTGAGGAGAATGGGAAGGGGGCGGGGGGGGGGGGGGCGCACGAACTTACTTTATTTTCCAGCGGAAATGGGGACATAGCAAGGACACTTCACAATCTGCTGTAGCTACAGAGAGAGAGAGAGAGACTGCAGCAGACTGAGTGAAGTAGCCTGGGAAATTATCGATCATTTGGCAATTTCAGGCAAATTTCCTGTCTTTCAGCCAAAAAATCAAAGTTTCATCCAAAGAAAAGGTTGCACACACAGTAAGTTATCAAGATACATTTGATTTAATGCCACATGGGACAGTCTAACTTAATTTTTGAAGACCTGCATGTCAGTATTAAGGCGGTGTTTTACTTTGAGTGCCAGAAGAGGCTACTAAATGCCTGCCTTCCCCCAGCAGGGCGCTGCCTCTGCAGCCCAACCTAGGTTTCAGTCGTCGTCTTCTTCTTTTTCTTTGAAACCTCAAGGAGGGCCGTTCACTGAGAGGGTACCTGTAAGCGCATGCGCAAGCACAGCTGTTCCTCAGTAACAGTTTTTGCCCTTGAATATCGTAATCTCAGAACTGGCGGCCCGGCTTACAAGGACCCTACTGGGATGCATTCAGCTGTGTGTGTGTGTGTGTGTGTGTGTGTGTGTGTGTGTGTGTGTGTGTGTGTGTGATTGATAGATATTTCAAACATGCTTATTGGTATTTGTTGATTGCTGTCAGTCATACCTCTAGTGGCAGACGTCAGAATGACAGCTGTCCAATTTGGTTTAGGCTGGGTGAGAGTGGGCTATAGATTTCATCCACCTCGGCTGTGGATCAACGACCAAAATAATCTTTGTCTTCGATTACAGTCTACAGTGTCAGCATTGTGGTATGTCTAGTGGTCCTGACAATACACTCCGTGTGTGCGAGCAGGTGGCGGCTGAAAAGGGTCTGATTGCTTTGTTTCGTGAGAGAACATGATCACTCAATTGTTATTGTACATGTAGTAGGGGCTGAGTTTCAAGAGACAGCCGGCATAAGCACCTACCCCCCCCCCCCAAAAAAAAAAAAAAAAAAAAACCTCACTCACCCATATTGCACGCGTGTATAAAAACCGCAGACCCAGTTCTGGCTAAACTATGAGTGAAGGCGAGACAGTTCATTGCACCACGGGACTGTTTCAAGCGGTTCCATTGCACCGAGGAATTGTTTCCTTCGACCCTGTAACTGGATCTGTGTGTGTGTGTGTGTGTGTGTGTGTGTGTGTGTGTGTGTGTGTGTGTGTGTGTGTGTGTGTGTGTGACATAGGTCCATCACGGTCAAGGAGTGCATTGTACAGGGCTTAAAATCTTCCTCTTTTTCGAAGATTTCCTCCTTCAGCTCCTCCCCTGGGACTCGAACCCGGGTCTCCCGGTCCATGGTCCGAAGTGCTTACCACTACACTACGGGGGGCCGGTTTCCTCTGAAGCACTTAATAACATGGCAAAATGCATCAGACTTTAAAAAAAAAAAAAAAAATTCCGGGGGGGGGGGGGGGGGATGCAGCGCCCTCTGGGCTTTGTCACTTCGTCACAAAATGTTGAACTCTTCCCCCTCTAGGATCACGGACCACAGCAATAAGCCCTGATTGTACCAACGGCATACACTCCCAGTGGAGGAGGAAATGAAATGGCCAGTTTGACTAGGGATCAGACGGCTCGATTTCCCCAGTATTGACGTACGAGGGTTGACATATGTACAGGTTCAGACGGTCGTGGTGATTAATGGTCTGTCTTTGAGCCAACAGCGACTTTGTGCGTTACGGGGTAGCCACTTTGAAGAGAGCCTGCTTGCCGTGAAATCTACTCTTTCTTCTAGATCACTCAGATGGACGTCACACCGTACAGAACATGCGCACAGAGCGTTTAGGTTACATTCAGAGAAGTTTATGTTCATTATTTCAACAGGCGTAGCTGCCAGTTCAAATGAAATGCAAATGAAACTGCATGATCAAAGACAGTTTTTGTCTGATGATTTAAAAAAAAAAAATGACCAAAAGCAAAAAAAAAACCCCCCCAAAAAAAACATGAACTTGCTTTCTTGAACAGGAAACTAATGATTGTTTGTGGAAAATAAACATTTCATTACGAAAACTGGCAATTATTTTTTTCATCCAGCCAAAAATCACAACCATAAAATGGCTTTCTGGAACTGTAAAACAACTGCTTGTTTGCGATCCTTGAAAATTTCAGTGGATGTGTTTGAATTATTTAGAGGTTGCTATTTACATCCTCAGTTATTCCTTTTGTCCGCGTCGGTTTTGGGTTGTTTTTTTTGCAGTCAGAATCAGTCATCAGTAGAAATTACCCGCCCGTCCAGGGACGTGTCCTACGAAGGATGTTACAGAAGCGGACAGAATCTGTACGAACTATCTGTGTTATGGATTGTAGTGTATAACTTATGGGTGGTTGCGGGAGGGGGGGGGGGAGGGGGCTGTAAATTCTGAGCCTGAGGGGACGCTTGCACCATCCGATGTTAAGTACAGCACACCAGAGTGAGCAAACACGTTCACCAGTTTACACAGCCCAAAATACAGCGGCAGAGGTACTTCACGCTCTTTCACGCGGAGGCGCTAGTCCAAGTCAAGACTTACCACGGTCTTCGTCTTGTTGCAGCGTCGCACACCACTGCCCCACGTAACTCCGGTCGAGCCTCTGATTCTGAACAGTGGCCGTCATGGTGATAACAGTCACTCAAGGAAAAGAAAAAAAAAAAAAAAGTCTCCAACTTCCTAACAAAAGGCTTTCACAGGCTGTACGAAGTTTACTATCGCCTCATCCGTATGTTGTCCTGTTCATGGCTGTTCTCGCGGGAGAATTCCGTGTGGGCCGGGTTTTGCTGGAGTTTAAAGACGCGTCTTCCAACACATTTTAGACTCAAAAATTGTTGTGAGCTGTTTTTGGTGGTGTCCTCCATCGTACCACCAAGTCACCTGCATAGTCCCAGCACTGATCTCACAAACTGGCGCTCAGCTAACAGAAGGCTATAGACGAAGGAAAAAGCGAGGCGTCCGTCACCTTGCTGTCACTCACTCATTGGCAGGCAGAGCTTCGGGGCGTTTCATTTCAAACACGCGCGGCCAGTAGACTTTGTGTTTAGCATTCAGAGCTCTACATATCACTGTGATCGACCATTTCGAGCGTATAATTATATACACATTCACTAATGCAACTGTTGTAGGTCTTCTGTGAAGACTTTCAATTCAGGCCGTATGTTTATGATGTTTAGGCTCACAGGTCGATCTGAGTTGTTTTGGTGGGGTCCAGTATCACGCCACTAAGACACATATACAGAATAATGCACAGACAGGCTTGCCTTCAGCTGATTGAAGCCCCAAAACCGGTGACAGTGTGGTTACCACACTCGACCTTGTAGCTGAGGTTTCCTCCTTTGCCCGGCCATCAAACCTCAGTGTGTTGCATTCAGAACTCTACTGATCTCCGTGCCAGACTATTTCGACTGCACAGGCGCAGTCACAAGACTGTTCCAAAACAGAAGTCTCTCTATATAAAAGCTTGTGATATTAGCACCTTTAAGCTACAACTAACTGACTATTCTGTGAAGCCTGGTAATCTTTAATAGCGGCAGCTGCTAATTGTTGTCCCGGGGCTTTGTTCAGGGGGTTGGTCAGCATAATATTTGTCCTGTCGTATCGTAAGTCCATTATCTGCCTCAGCGCTCCGTCTGGAAACACTGTCCCACCTTGGAATGTCAGACGTGCTAGCGGCTTTCCTGAGCTACCTTGCGGACTGGGGCATCAGTTGTTCTTTTATATGCTTCCAAGAAACGTTTGATGAAAATCCCATCAGAATTCACAGGCGGCTGCTTTTGGTGTATCTACTCGCAGTCAGTTTGTGTTTCCCGTCCTGCACGCTCTTGTCAGTATTCGCATTAGTCCGATCCGTCTGACTCAGGACACGTAACAGGTTCGCAAAGACTGAAAATGTAGGTGTGGGAGTCCCGAGACAACGAAAGGGGGCTGTATTGTTTACTGATGGTTGCGGGTGCACTGTTTTTAGGATCTTAAATCGACACTTGAAGCACTCATCTACCCGCGCGTTAACAACTTTTCAACAGTAAGATGTATTGCTTTTCAGTTTCTTCTTCGTTTCAGTGTTGCTTTGTTGGTCTCTGCTGCACGAACTTGAATGCGCCACGGACAGAAGAGTTCAACCGTGTTTTCCCTATAGTGTGCTACAAACTCCAGTTTATCGAGTTTGTAGTAAACGAACTATATTCGCGTCAGCAAAAACCGTCTTCAGGATAGACTACTCGGCACATTCTCCTCTTTTCACTGCTTGAGTCACGGAGTTTTCGCTGACCGCCGTCCGTTTTAATATTTTAATACTTACAGCCGCAGACAGCATCCATAGTATTCCGTTTTGAAAACTTGCAGATTTGAAGCACAACAGTAATGCAAGTTGGATACACAAATTTACACCGGGTCTGTCTTTCAACTGATCAGGAACTATTCAGAAATTTTGCTACCGGACAGTAATCTGTCTGCTTCCAATTCACACTACACATTTTTTTTCTCTCTTTGTCTCTCTCTCTCTCCTCAAGCTGAAACACAGATTCACACCACCACTCAAGACTTTGTTTTTAAACTGACTTGGAACTTTCCAGAAATCTGCTCTTGGTCCGTGGTTGGTGTACTGCCAATACAAGGCGCACTACACAGTTTTGTGATAACCATTTCTAGCTCTCTCCCCCCTGCGCCAGATACAAGGGCTATACCCTTTCTTGCCACAGACAGGACTGTGAGGCACTGCGCTATATATGCACAGCGTACATGACTTATAAGTTATCTTCCCTCCCGCACCTAACATTTCACTTATGGAACCCTCCAGAGTGGTTTTCCTTCGCTGACACAAGCACTCTCTCCTCTCAAAGCCCCGGTACCGCAGCCGTCAAACCACTTTCCCCTCACCCCACCCATGTTTAGTTCATACCATTCCAAGCCAACTTTTATCTCGTGAATCGCGGTGTAGACAAAGTTTGTGTGTGTTTTCTAGAAAGGGGATTTCGAGTTCTATGAGTGTGTGAACAGGTTTTTGGCACTGCGCAGGCTTCGATTGGGTTTTAAATGTCCCCATGGGTCTGTCACAGACGGAGAGGGAATAAGGGTTGTGATTTATGCGTGTAACGGGTACGTTTTCAGGCTAGTGTTGGCAGTTTGTGTGGGGAGAAAGGGTGGAGGGATATTGATAGGTGCAGTGTGGAATGTATTCAGTGTGTTCAAGGGGGTGGTGGTGATTTGTCGTGAATGGTTTTGGCACGTAGCGGTAGGGCTTCCGAATCAATAGCAATAGTGGTTGGACTCTCTCTCTCTCTCTCTCTCTCTCACACACACACACACACACACACACACACACACACACACGTCGTTTCCTCATACCAAGCAGTACCACACTATAGTCTAACTGGCATACATTTCCAACTCCATGACTCCGAATTTTATGCTCCCCCCCCCCCCTTCCCTCCCGTCCCCTTTCCTTCATTCTCTCTGTCCGGCGCGCGCGCGCGCGCGCGCACACACACACACACACACACACACACACACACACACACACACACACACACACACACACACACACACACACACACACAGAGGACCCTTAGTCTAAAGCTTGGTTGCTAGTTGCTTTCGTTGACTTGCTAATGGCAGTATGTGATAATTTCCAGCCTGTAGTTGACACAGATCTCTTGTGTGTGTGTGTGTGTGTGTGTGTGTGTGTGTGTGTGTGTGTGTGTGTGTGTTTATGGTATAGTTACTGTCGTACGTTTTGTCCTCACACCGACATTCCTCTCCTCAAAGCTGAGCGTGACCGCTATTCCCCGTACGGATCTACAGTACCGCGGGTTATCCAGGTCGTTTAAAGGCCCCGCCACCACTTAAGCCTTAACAGCCGCTTTTGCAGCGCCGAGGGCAAACATATATATACAGGTACGTTTGAACAGGGTAGGGTAGCAGAGGTCAAGAGGCCCCTGGATAGTTGTGCTTTGCTAGGCTATAACACGGCCATTCCAAGGCTGTTAGACGGTATAAAGAGCGACGTTTGCCTTTCAGGGGTCAGACAAATAGCCTGTGATGTTTACGTGGATTTAGATTAATCGTTCCTGAACTGTTTGTGGAAAAAACGGCTTTGCCGAGGCTTGGCGCTTCTAAGAGGTTTTTGGTGCTCATATTTCAGGCATTTGACAAACGTTTTTCAGCAGTGTTGTGCGCGTGCGGGGGAGAAAAAAAAAGGAATAAAAAAAGTTTTAGATACTTAATTGACACACATAAAAGGTTTCGGTTCGCAGATCACACGCATTCGCTTGGCTGTTTTCTGCAACTTTGCTGTACGCTATCCGCGCAAATGGCAGCCTTTGAAGCCGCTATATTCGTAACGCCGCTGAGTTGGAAAACTGCCGCTTCGAAACTCTACGGCTGTTTACCAGATAAAAGGATGTTTCATTTGGCCATCGCGACCGTTTTCGTGACTTCGTGGCTGCTATTATTAGAGAAATACGATTTTCTTTGAGCCGACAGTCCATTCCTGAACAGACCTGGACTTGACAAAGCTTCTAAAAATAGCCACCAATGAGCGACGTCTAGCTGTCCTAAATCCGCACCAAATAACGCTGAAATAACTGTATGTGCGCACCAGACGACAACGTTTGCGGATTCTTGAAATCTGTGCCATTTAAAATGTTGTCTGCCTGCAAATACAACGCGTCAGGCTCGTGTTCGGGTCAGGGGAGGGTCAGAGCAGGTCTTATACCGTGAGGTGACGTAGTCGTGTTTCTATTTATAGCTGAGTAGAGGCGATCGCAAGGCAAGACCAATAGGTGGTGGTTTCCTAATGTCTGATAAAGTGATTTCTTCAGTGTTAGTATTAAGTATGTTTGATTATTAGTATTTAGTATTTATTAATGTCACATTTTGTACCGCACACGAGTATTCCACGTTATTGACTCTTTTTCGGTTTTGGCCCTGTATATACGAAAATCAGGCAAGATTAACGGTTCCTTGACGGCTCTTACAGCAGCAAACACGAGTATAATCAAAGTGCAACACTCCCACTAAGCCAAGTTTAAATCCATGCAGACATAAATTAATTATGATTTGTTTTTAGTGAGGCTGATCGTGCCTAACCCCAAACGTACTTGGTAGGATTTGAGTTAATGGCTTCCCCCCCAAAAGTGAAAAAGTCTTACCTGTACTGAGAGGCAGGACGGCGTCCCCGATCCCGGCATTGGAGAGTCGGCGGGGGATGAAAATCGGAACCTCTTCCTCCGCCATTGTTCTTCCCGCTCCTTGCCAGTCTGTCCGTGACAGTTGAGGCGCTGTGTTTCACTCGGTCGATTTCAGGTACTGCGGAGTCGTATACACACACACTATAGTCACAACAACCAATGACCTTGGGTAGGCGCAGGTGGGCGAATTGATTTTGTGTGTGTGTGTGCAAGTCAGAGGATGGTTGCTGGTTAATTCCAAGAGGATTTGGGGAGCCAATATTGCCTAGCGGTAGAGCGTTGAACTCTCAATGCCCGGGTTGTGAGTTCGATCCCCGCTAGGAGCCAAAATTTTGTGCTGGCTTTTTTTTTTTTTTTTTTTCCTTCGTTGCTCTTTCTTGATACCACCACCTTTACGTGAGGGAAAAGGGCGTTAAAGCTTGAGACGACTACCCACCCTCCAAGAGGATCGGACTAGGTTGGTTGGTTGGTTGGTTGGTTTGTGAGTTAGCTTTGTGAGAGAGTGGTTCTCGGTAAGCCACATGTCAAGCCCTCGCACAATAAGCAAATAAATAAATAAACAACGAAAGAATACGTGGATATATGTTTTTCACTCACGCTCACTTTGTAATGACTTCGCCACCTATACGATTTTTCCCAAAATATTTTCAGAAAGTTGTTTGGTTTTTTGTTGTTGTTTTTTTTTTTTTACGCCATGTCAGGCCAACAGCACAATAATTAGTCTCGAGTCTTTGGTTGCACAAAAGAAAATGCTAATGACTGAGTGCGCTCTTCACACTACTGTGTTAACGATAAAGTTGGCCTGCTGGTTGGCGTATCCTGGGTTCTTTCCTGCAAACGCCTAGGCGCCTGAGCGCTTCAAGGACAGACAGTAGCGTGCGTGCTTGCGCATGAGGTGACTAAAGACACCGGAATAGTCCGTAGTACTAAGGAGATTTTATGTATCATATTCATGCCCGTAAGACAGTAATACGACCCCTTTTATTGCACGCGACCATTCACAGCTCTTCATTCGTTGTGATAACTCGTAATGTTGTTCCTACTGTGTGATACGTACTGGTTGTGTTTCTCAAACTTGTCCCCCCACAGTCAAAGATAAATCAGATATATGCCCGGGTTACCTGTCAGTCTGTCTGAATTGAAGAGCGTTCGATTTCACAGGTCAGTCGGGGTAGCTGTCCTTTTCACCCATCACCCGCCCAGTAAGGCCATCTGCAATCGCTGTCGGTGGGGACGGTCAACTCTAGCGAACAAATCAAAGCTCTTTGTATACTGAAGACGTTGTTTGTTCGGTGACTGTTGCTTATCGCATGTGTTGGCTCTGGTGGTTTCCAACTTACGTCTGCAAGCTCTCACTGTTAAAACCTGGAAGAAAACAGACACTTAATCAGACGCATTGTGTGTGTGTGTGTGTGTGTGTGTGTGTGTGTGTGTGTGTGTGTGTGTGTGTGTGTGTTAGGTGTCAGCATGGCATTGCTTCTCATATTACTCATCCAGTATATTGACCCCTCAGTGTATATATAGGGCGCTGTGTTTGCTGATGTCATCAAATATTCACCACGTCGAGAGTCACGTTACATACGAGACTAACTCCCATGGCGAGATTTCGTCACCAGGTCGATTTCTCACCGGACGTTTTTCGCACTGAGTTCCTGAATGTTGGCAAATCATGATTAATTATACGACGCAGATGTATCCCTCGTCGATATCAGAATAATAACCGAGACTCACGCAAAGTCGTTAGCGAATGGCAGCGGCATGGATAGGTCCTACTTGAACTCAGTACTTGTCATGGGATTATCGGCTCAAGATATTCCGGTAACCAGGTCGGTTTCTAAAGCCTAGTTTTTAAGATCTGTACGCTCATAGGTCGTTCCTGGCTATTTGGGTTGTGTTTGGCGTTGTACTACTTAAACACCTGCTCAGTGACAGCATCTCAAAGGTTGACACTGAGCTACCAGAACGCCTTACGCCGCAACGCACATATCAGGGACTGAAAGAGTCCGCCGTAGAGAGCCATAGAGAGTGGCGCTGGTCAGTTGTCCTAGACATGTATCTTGATTAAAAAAAAACGACTGTTTTGAAGCAGGGAGTGAACGAATTCTGTGAAAAGTTTTCGACAACATTGTTGTAAACCAAGCAAGTTCATAAATGGTTTAAGTTGCCTTTTTTCCCGAAGGGAGAGATAGTGTCCGCTTGCATACATGTTGTGTTTAGAACGGCGGACACAATAGTCATTATGACCGGGTTTCGTTAATACTCTTTCCGTATATATATATATATCGACCGATAGGTGTCTTCGCGTAATTCCTTTGTTTCTCTCTACCTGTCAGTACTTCGGTTTTTTTTCTTAGGCTGACCTTTGCCGTGATCAAGTCCCCGTTGTTCCCTCTGTGTTGCCTGCATCCTGTTCCGTCCTTTCGCGGCATCATTTGCATGTCAAGCCTTTTGTTTTTACCTTCTATCAGCGATGGGCGTCTTCAGAAGTAATCAGCGGAGAATCTCCAGAAGGGAAAATGCCATTGCATAATTATGCCACGTGAATTTATGCTCGGTGCAGACGTCGATATTTCGCCTTGGAGTTATTGATTTACCTTCTCCGATCTTTCTTTTTTTTTTTTCTTTTTTTTTTTTTAAACCTATTTATGAATTGTTAAAAATTCTTCATTTAAAAAAAAATGCGGTTGTTCAGCTGAAATGCGTATTTTTTCGACTTAATTCTTTATTTATGATAAAATGCGATAGACGCGCTAATTATGGCTGTATTTGGTAAGTTCATCGCGTCCTTACGACTGACTTGTCGTCTGCTGACTCGCGCTGTTCCAAACGCTGTTCCATCGTTCGCACAAACACGACCGAGATCTGTCGAGTATTGACGGTAAATGTTTAATCACCATAGCACACGCACTTTGTTACTGTCTCCTCCATTGATTGGCACGCCAACGCTTCTTTGATGCACCGCACTCGGCGTAGACGATGTGCCACAGTTATGGCATTGGAAATGCGAGAAATGTGTAGTGCTACGCGGGAAGGTGGAAGGACATTTTCTTGCAATATGGGGTCATATGCCACGGGTTTCTTTTCGTGACGTGATTGTTTTAACTGTTTAGTAGTCAGCAGGATTTGATTAATTAATTATCACTAATCATCTTCCGACATACAGTGATTAGTAGAGTTCTAAATGCAATACAATGACGTCTGCTTGCGTTCCGTATTAACCCTTAGCGTGCAGAATTAATTTGTCTTAAGCTGAGCAAGCCATAGAGGTATCCCGGAATATTCCGGGCATAGCACTTCCAGGGTTAAACCGCTAATGTGTTCATCATTTACAGACACCCAAGCGCTTATCTTATGAAATTTATGGTTGCAGTTTTGTTTTAAGTCGGAGCTAAAGTTACTGAAATCCAGTGCGGGCCTTATCTATAAAAGACCAACAGACGCTGTAGAAGTCTTTCTGAAAGTTAACCATTAGCTAGAAACATTCTGCCATTTTTTTCCTTTTTTTGTTGTTGATTATTTGCTCGTTGATGGTGGTGGGTAGACTAAGATTAATTAGGCCGGCATCAGATCGATACTTGAATGCTGCGTTGGTCTCACCTTACCTTTCGTGCGCTTTCATTGCCTGCAACACATCAAGATCACTGGAATACATCGACTGTGTCTGTCCTGTCCTCAGTCAGTTTCAAGCAAAAGTTTTTGTCGCGAAATTTGGCAGAGAAAACACCGTCTACTTACTTAGAAGAGCCGATGTGAAGATCTGCTCTGAGATCAGTCGTTTGTCACCCACCCCGTGTGGCGCCTCCAGAGTCTGGCACCTCGCAGGCAGCGGACTGTGGTCCAGGAGGAGAGAGTGGGACAGTAGGAGAGAGGAAGAGCGCGAGAGAGGCGCGCGCGCGCACGCATGCGGTCTCTCGGAGGTTCTGCGTGTATGAGAATGCGCGCGATGCTTGTCTGTCTGTCGGCGCTACCTCAGTGCTGGTCGTCGTTGGCCGTACAGGTGTCTTGTGTTTCTCCTCGTGTGAGTTTCTTGTCCTCTACACCCCGCTAACCCCCCCCCCCCCCGCCACCCGCCACACACACACCGCCACCACCTCCACTCTTGACTTAACCCTCTCTCCAAACCCACCACATGTCCTGTTCAGCTCCACCTCATCAGATCTCCGTCAGCTTGGTTCCCCTCCCCCCGGGGCACACACACACACACACACACACAGAGCTTCCTCCACCCGCTACCCCAACGCATTCCCTCACGGGGCCACCCGCCAGTTAAGTTATCGATTGACAGAAGTGACTGTGGTTCACCCGGTCGGGCCAGGCAACACGACCGTACAGGTAGCAGCTACAAGCAGGGGGGATTTGGGTTGAATTTCTCGATACCGGAACATGGCGCCCCTAGACTAGAGTCGATTGCCTTGTCCGTGTCGCACGCAAATGTCCCATTGGGAATAATCTCAGTCGTCGAATTTGTGTGTGTGTGTGTGTGTGTGTGT
>JACVVK020000659.1:20000-30000 GCA_018292915.2 Batillaria attramentaria | reverse complement strand
TGTTAAGTTACTGCACATCATGCCAAACCAATTTTGTGTTGTTTTTATTGGTTTAGAATGTCAATTTTTCATTCTTATTTTGTTTCGAGCTGCGAGTCCAAAGACGATTTTCCATTTTTTTCAATGGACAACAAAGTATTTTTGAATGGAATTGAACTTAAAACTGACATACCTTGTCACACGCACCTACTGAAAACTGATGAATACTGCAGGTGACCTAATTCCAGGGGACCAAAAAAAGGGACTGTTGTCATTGGGTTATTGCATTCTAGTTTATGCTCTAATTTAGTTCGAGATAGCGATCTTGGTGTCCCGTTTGGTCTTTTCCTGCGTGCCCGAGTTTCAGTCCATTTCGGTGTTTTCACAAAGGAATGTACAGGGAGGGACAATGGTACCTTTAGGGAATGGAGGGCTTGAATAATTTATTATTCATTATTCACTCCATTCGAATCATCGGCAACCGAGCCGAGTACTTTTTGTATAATTTACGCCTATCCCACCCCTTCATTTGGCCAACGATCCTATAGGGTTGTAGGATCTTTGATTTGGCTTGGAAATCATCCATTTGCTGGTTGAGAGAAAGTTGTGTTTTCCATAAGTAAACGGTAAACAGTTTGATACATTTTTGATGAAATCTCACCTTTTTTTTTTAATCGCAGTTTCTGTGTTACATGAATTTTCTGTTGGCCATTAATACACGCACAATGTGTTCCCACTGCAGCACAGCTTGAAGTATTGCGCTGCTGTGAGATATATTCATTCAGCTCCAGTGGCCTCAGTTTCGTATTCAAAACGCTTTGCTTTGCGTACATAGTTTCGCATCAGCAAAATTCCGTTTCCAATTCTGAGCACAACAGACGACAATATGGAATTCGGGCATGCGCTCATTCAAATGGCATTGGTCTGCTTGCCTAGTTTCGCACAACGAAAATACGTTTTCCAGTCCTGGACGTGGCAGACGACAAATACGGAATTCGGTCTTCAGGCGCTTTGCGTAATGCAGTTGAAGGGTCTCTAGATGTCCGCTTGTGACAAATTGGCGCCAGATCTTGTCTTTGAAACGATTGTTTGTGGCCACTCGAGTCTTCCAGAAATAGCACATCTTGGAAGATTACTGCAGATGTTTTGTAGGGCTTTTGTCTCGGGTATCGGACCTACAAGGACTGCCTACGCATTGACAATGACAATATTCTTTATTTTCCAACGGTAGAGGTTTCGGCAGAAATACCATGTTCGAACTTGCCGTTGCTAAACTACGAGAATATCAGCAACGGAAGAACATTCTATAAGCTACAGGAATATGGGGGGGGGGGGGAGTAGAAACAGGTTGCACATTTAAACTCAATGAAACCACACACCACACACACACACACACACACACACACACACACACACACACAAAGAGGGAGGGAGTGAGTTGGGGGGAGGGGGGTGATGATGAATATTTATTTTCCAGCGGTTGGAGTTTTGACAGAAATATGAGAGAGAGAGAGAGAACGGCAGTGTTTACTGCCCGTTTGTTTGTGGTGGTGGTGGTGGTGGTTCTTGTTGAGGTTGGTGTTGTCTGATAAGCCGTCACTAGGGAAAACTGAAAACCAGTCAGCGCTTGCAATACTCACTAATGCTCATGGAGATGAGCGGCAGTCGGTATGTTTGTCACTTGTGCCCAGTCCACAGTTCCGTTATATTATGCATGCCAACGGCGAAAAATGATTACAACAGTTGAAAGTTGTGTGGTGTGTGTGTGTGTGTGTGTGTGTGTGTGTGTGTGTGTGTGTGTAGCAGTTTTTAGCAAACTACAGCAGTTTCTGTTATCATCTTACATGAATCCATTTTGTTTGTACTTCATTCCCAGTCCTCGCGTTGCGTCGCTCACCACGCGTGTATACACGTATTTGTACCGAGTCACTCCCAAGTAAAACACCAAACCTTTGTTGCAGACCGCCGACACTTTGCTGTACGTAATTGTCCTTTCTTCTCACGTTGTTCGTGCGACGTTTACTTGGGGACCAGTAAACTGA
The DNA here is from genome assembly GCA_018292915.2 of Batillaria attramentaria. Taxonomy (NCBI): domain Eukaryota; kingdom Metazoa; phylum Mollusca; class Gastropoda; family Batillariidae; genus Batillaria; species Batillaria attramentaria. The sequence goes on along the minus strand of JACVVK020000659.1, from coordinate 27,979 downwards.
AAGTTTAATTGGGAACAAATCGATTTTGTCAGGGCAGGTGTTTTCAGCCTGAAAGGTACCCGGCCAGCTCTCTGTAATGATGAACTGTAGCGTAATCCCATGGACATTAGAACGCTGAGGTGGAAGGGAACGTGCGTGAGTTTAGTTGGATCCGTAATTGTCACATTGCCGTGAATTATAAATTAGGGAGGAGATTTTGGGTTGTTGTTGTTGTGTTGTTGTTCTTCTTCTTCTTCCTCTTTCTTTCTTTCTGCTGTTTTTTATTATTTTTTTTTTTTTCTGGTGAAAGACTGGCGGTTTCATTTCTGAGGAGATTGGTGCTAGGTGCTCTCTGTCTCTCTGTCTCTCGTCTCTTCTCTCTCTCTCTCTCTCTCTCTCTCTCTCTGAACGTATCCACATGGTGGACAAAAGACAAGAAGCCTCAAACCTCCCCCACCCCCTCCCCACACACACCCTCCCTCTGCCCCCCCCCCACTCTCTCTCTCTCTCTCTAATTTTGGAACCATCCAAGCAGCTTTCGACTACTTGCTAATGGCCTCAAGCAACTATTATGCAGTTAAGAACCTGGCATTATATATTTTTCTAGCGTTGAGAAAAAGACAGCAGTTGCTCAGCTGAGTTGATATATTTTATTTTGCACTTCGGTTATTTCCTGTACAAGTATTGATGTGAATAAGAATGTCTGGATGTCACTCTCAACTTTGAATGGGCCTAAGGCCTATCAAGTAAACGATTCTGATTCTGATTCTCTCATTGCTTGCGGTATTATCAAGAGCTTTAGTGAACAAGTGGTGAGTTTTTACACATTTTGACTTCTAGGATTTGATATTCGATATGATCAGCTTTCATGTCATTACACGCAACACAGCACTTTTGCAATCCCTTTGTTCTCAAATATTTTATCATGCTGTCTCATTATCTGCATTTTCAGATGTAATTGTTTGGGTTTTGTGTGTGTGTGTGTGTGTGTGTGTGTGTGCAGGATCAGGTTCTCCCAGCCAACCAGCTACCAACACCAGAGGAATCATTCACTCAAGCACGCAGCCTCGCTTCCGTAGCTCCAGTAGGATCCTCCGCACAGCGCTACGTCAGACCGTCAGTGTAGCCGCCTTTAGTTTTTATTTATTTAATTGTTTTAGTTTTATTTTTCTCACCTTCCCTAAACCTGTGCGGGGAGCCGGGGTGGTCGAATGGTAGAGCGCTGGACTTCTTAATGCTCGGGTCTTGAGTTCGATCCCGGCTGGGGCCAAATATTTGTGCTGGCTTTTTTTCATCGTTGTCGTCTTTGATAGTCACCCTATGTGGTGGAAAAGGACGTTAAACCCCCAAACACCCACCCACCCCACCTCTGAACCTGTGCTGTTTTAGACACACCTGACATTGTTGGTAAAAGGGCTAAAGTGCCATGGACTTGGTAAGCATATAAGCCCTTTTACCTAATTATGGTTGGATCACCTTCACAGTTCTCAGGATGGGTAGTACAGTAAGGGAAGTAATACCATCGCTCCATCGTTGGTATGAGTTGTTCCCCATTGCTATGATCAAGCGTTTTACTTGTACATGCATGTAAGTTTGATGGGTATTGCATCTTGACTCTTTGGCTTTGAATAATGACGATGAATAAAATTTTCCTTTTGACTCACTTGTGTAACAAAGGCAGTCTATGTTATAACCCTCCGTCATGTGTGTGTGTGTGTGTGTGTGTGTGTGTGTGTGTGTGTGTGTGTGTGCAGTAAACCTTAACATTGGCATTGTCTCAGAATCTACAAACAGCAGAGGCACCAAACTTGGCATGCTGATAGACAGCCGTAAGAACTTTCAAAATATATCATTTTGAATGACGACTCAAGGTCAAGGTCACTACAGCTGTTTGGAAATTTTACATTGGCATTTTCTTGGAATCAACAAATTCCAGAGGCATCAAACTTTGCATGATGATAGATGTTGGTAACACCTTTACTAATAAACTTACTTTCAGTGACTTTGAGTCAAGTCCATATACGCTATTTTGGGGAGACTTTAACATTGGCATTTTCTTCAAAACAAGAAGCAGAGGCACCAAATGAGGCATAATAATGGAGAGCATGGAGACCTATGCAGACATACCTTTTTGAATGACCTTGACTCAAGCTGTTGGTTGTGAATTTTGACATTACTGTCTTCGCAGGAACTACAAATACATGTACTAGAGGCATCAAACTTGGCATAATGAAAGCCATTGATGAGATCTTTACCAACAGATCTCAGCTGAATGGCCTTGACCTTTTGTGGGTTTATTGCCAGGAACGAAGAATACCAGAGACGCCTTACTTGGCTTAATGATACCTGTAGATAGTGATAAGAGCCTTACAAACATACTCTTTTGAATGACCTTGACCCATATGTGAGTCATGCAGGCTTCTGCCTCTTTGTATGTTTGGTTTTTTTTTGTTTTGTTTTGTTTTCTGATACATGTTTGTGTCTGTACTGAAATATTTTGTAGTAAAACAGGTAATGTATTACTATTGGAATTATACGCCCATGTAAACTCAACTATGAGAACATTGGCTTCTATATCAGATTTACTACAGTACTTCCCAGCAGAATGCTGCAGATGTTACATTACCTGTGATACAGCGGAAAGCGAATATATGTGATGATCATTACCTGCATCTCTGTCATGCTCAGTGTGGCATTATTTTCTTGTGTCAGAGTCGACTTGACGAGTGACATCGGATTTCACCTCATCAACCTGCAGGGCTGTCTCTATGTCATGTCCAGCGAGGTGTCCGCTTTATTTTGGGAGGACGACATTCTCGGCTCTATGGTATGGGCACATAAAAACACTTGCCAAACCTTTTCGTCTTCTTCTTCTTCTTTTTCTGGTCTGTCCCATGTCTTTGCCAGCTCCAGTAGTTCCTCCCAGGTCAGGGGTGGAATCCACGGAGGGCTCAGAAGCTGGGGCAGTTAAAAAAAAAAATAAAAAAAAAATTATTTTGCATAATGGTGGAGATGAGGATGCTGGTATGATGCTAAGGAGGTCCATGTGGTTTGGGACAGGGCCGCATTCCACACTTCCTGTCATAAATATCCTGGTGGTAGCCAGGCCCGGGAACAATGGCACCTGCGGTGCCAGCTATGTAATCATCCACATCATGAGATGTGTCATACCAAGGGAAGCACCCCCAAAGTCGCACCCGTGAAGTGGTGAGTCTCGGATGTGTGGCAACAGCCCCATTGGGCCCATTGGTAGGAGCTGACCTACGTATGAAAAATCCCGCATGCCTCGGCGGGTCTCCCAGTCCATGGTCCGAAGCGCTAACCACTACACTATGGATCATAACTCTGTTGTGAAAACTGAGCACGCAAGCTGCCAGGATGATGGGTTGCTTCCCTTGCATTCTCTTGGTCAATACGGGTTTACTTCTTGTATCGTGTTCTTGTTTCCCTACCCCGTCTGTCAGTGATTTTATCACCATTGTTCGGTTGATATCACAGAAAAGAGGAAGAGGGTTGATGAAAACGCCAAGCAGGAGTTGTCACAGGACATAAAAAACAATATCTCCTAGGAAGTATGTACTGATTCCTTTTTTTCTTTCAGCTGAAGCAGAGTAACTTCAACGTCTCAAAGCTGGTTGTCACACGAGACCAGTACCCTGCTCTCTTCCAAGAACTATTAAGGTGAGTCGGATACATGTGTATATATATAGTGTATATATATATTACTGTACTTGGATAATATGGGCTGCTTCCCTCAAGGAGAGCGTACTGCCATTTTAAGGCATAACTCTGACACAGCCTACTCTTTTGATGAATATCAACTCAGATGAAATCAAGTAAACTTTAAAGACAACTAACACAATTTATACTGTGTAAATTATGCAGGAATCTATTCCCTTGCCAGCAATCATCAGTTTTCTTCTTCTCTCCAATTTATGAATAAGAAAATATCCCAATCAAGCCAGCGGTGCATATAGCAGGCTGAGGAATTGTCTGCCATTTGGCAATTTTCTGTCAAATTTCCTATCTTTTCAGCCAAAACATCCAGGTTTCAGCCGAAAAAAGGAAGGGGAAAAAGGTTGCACACGTATGATACGTGTAATAGTGGGACTTCAGTTTTGAAAGCTTGCATATCAGTGGGTGGGTGTTTGGGGGTTTAACGTCCTTTTCCACCACATAGGGTGATATCAAAGACGGGGCAACGACGAAAAAGCCAGCACAAATATTTGGCCCCAGCCGGGATACGAACTCACGACCCGAGCATTAGAAGTCCAACGCTCTACCATTCGACCACCCCGGCTCCCCTTGCATATCAGTACCAAGGCAGTAATAGTATAAATTTAACTTCTTGGTGCCAGTAGAGGTTACTGAATGCCGTTAGAAATGCTAAAATTAGTTTTTCTGAAGTGGGGCGTTGGCCCCGTGGTCCCACAGTAGTGTGCTACGGCTGCACCCTGGCCTAGGTTTCAGTCTTTTTGCCCTTCAGCAATTCCCCAGCCTGCTATAGGGAAAATGCAGCTGCAAACAGCTATTACTCTTGCCTAACTCTCACGCATAGCTAACCAAACTGAAAGAGTGCGTTCCATGGAAAGGAGATATACTTGCACACTTGCCCTCTGTTAAAACTCTCCCCCTCTCTCCTTGGTTAATGTACATTAAACATCATTACATGCGCACAGTGTGTGTTGTCACCAGACAAATTGCCGTTTCACTTTGGTCTCTCACTTGTTTTTCTGTTTCTCTTTCAGTTATGGCGTGCCAAGTATTGATACATCAACAAAGGTGTTGAGTCTGTATTCATTTACTGGGTAAGTGATAAATTATTTTCCTGATTATATTGTAGAGTTAGATACTATACCTGAAACTCACACCACAGTTACTCTTGTCCGACCACTGGCAGCAATCGCTGCCTGTCTTCACAGCTTAAAATCTTGCACATTTTGGCAGATTTTCACCGTTGGCCAAAAATTGTCCTCCGTCCAAAAAGTGTCTCCTCCACTGAAGCACTTAAAATCATGCCAAATTGCACACATTTTTTGTTGTTGTTTTTGCTTTTGCTGCCCCAACTCTTTGCCAGCTCCAGTGGTGTTCCTCCCCGGTAATGGGTGGAATCCACGGAGGGCTTGGAAGCTGGAGCAATTTTTATTAATGATGATGGAGATGAGGATGATGTTAAGATGGTGCTATGGAGGTCCGTGTCGTTTGGTACTGCGGGACAGGGCCGCATTCCACGCTTCCTGGCATAAATATCCCGGCATTAACCAGGCCCGGGAACTACGGCACCTGCGGTGCCGGCCATGTAATCATCCACATTATAAGACGTGTCATACCAAGGGAAGCACGCACAGAGTCGTGTGGCAACAGCCTCTCCATTGGGCCCATAGCACACCCGCTCTGGGTAGGAGCCGACTAGGTAAAAAAAAATCCCGCTTTCCTTGGCTTGGACTCGAACCCGGGGTCTCCCGGTCATGGTCCGAAGTGCTAACCACTACACTACAGGGACCGGTAAATTGCGCAGATTTAAGTCTAATTTAAAAAAAAAAAAAAAAAAAAACTGAGGGTTGGGAGGAGGGCGCATGCTCCTTGGACACCCCTGAGGGTTGAGAGGAGGGCGCGTGCTCCTTGGACACCCCTATCTTAACAGCAGATGCGGGCTCATGGCTTAACCACTTCGTCACTTAATGCGTCACACTTTTCCTCCTTTTGGATCATACACCGTTTTAAGTCCTACATCATCAGCAAATATTCAAGTAAAGAGTCGTCACTAGCCCTGTGAAAATAACCCATTTTAACGTTTATTCTGCTTTTCAAATGAAGTACACATAGCCTTTATGAAACTGGACTGTTGAAGTCCGTGCCTTTGTAATTTTTGTGGCTTCAGTGGCGTGTGTGTTTATGCTTGTCATTTGGATGGTTGCAGCCTTCCCCTGATTCTGGAGATCTTTGGCAACGCATCTCCAGCCATTACAGAACTTTCAGAAGCCATCTTGGACATCGCGAAGAACTTCGACCCCAGCGATCCATACTGGAAGGTTTGAAAAATTGAAAGAAAGTGATGATACACATAGTTATAAAAATGAACGTTGGGAAGAACTTTCACATGATTAATATAATATTGAATATTGGGAAGAAAGTTCACATAGTTATGATAATGAATATTGGGAAGAAAGTTCACATAGTTATGATAATGAATATTGGGAAGAAAGTTACTGGACTTTTCGAAAAAGAATCTATGGCCGATGTCCAACGCGGATATGAAACCTTGTTTGAATATGTACATTTAATTACGACTTCATCATTTTACACAGGGACATGATGAAGAGACGGTGTCATTGTCACAGAAGAGTGAATCCACGACAGACCAGGACACCGACCTTGATGACATCCTCACGATGGAGGAATTACAGATGGCACTGCGATCTCTGCAGATTCTGAGGTACGTGTGCAGAAGTCTGTTGATGTTCACGCACTCTCCTGGGTCCCACAGACCCACTTTAACCATGGCAATTTAATTTCTGCATACAAGTGGTTGATTTCTTAGTGATGTACGGTGTTTTTATGTGTGAAGCCAAAGGAACTGTATGAAGTCAGTCAACAATACACGCAGCTGTTTGTGTGTTATGTCTTAACTCTTTGACGACGTCAGAAATTGCGCTCCGTCATCAAAGAGTTAAGGGGCCGAGCACGACTGTCCCCTGCCCGCTATATGATAAGACGTTGAAAAGAACAAGCCACTGCTCACCAGTAGGAGCCACTTGAAGCCACTGTTAATAATAATAATAATGAATTGTACTTATAGCGCAAAATTCTCACAGAGTGACTCAGTGCGCGTACTCCCGCACTCATACCAACAAATACACACACACACACACACGCACACACACACACACACACACACACACACACACACACACACACACACACACACACACACACACACACAGAGCAGCTGAATCAGGATGAGGTAAGTGGGCTAAGTCGAAAGCCAGCCGGAACAGATGCGTTTTCAAGTCAGACTTGAAACGATCTATGTCCGACTGGTCTCGCAGGCCGGCAGGTAGTGCGCTCCAGAGTGACGGGGCAGCAAAGCTAAACGCGCGCTCGCCCACTGTTCTGAGGTTTCGACGGGGAACGTTCAGTAATTTTTCAGATGAAGAACGAAGAGTGCGTGCTGTCTTCCCTCTAGGTGCGAGACTGCAGCAGATTGCGTAATTGCGTCAAGTGGCTTGTAGTGATCTGAAGATGTCAAACTAAAAATGTCATTTTTGCGTGGGCTTTTCAAGAGTTAAGGAACAGTATACAGTAGTAACGAAACAATAACTAACATTAAGAGGTCAGGCATGGAGGCGTTTACCTTTTAAAAAATTAATTGGTCTTGATAAACTGGCAAAGGATTGGTCAAAGAAAATGTCATTACCTCTGCTGATTCCGTTAACGAAAATCTCACTTCCGTTGCATACTCATTAGCTAGTTTCGACACACTTCTTTGAAATTTCATTATGATGGGGAAGCCAGCAAAACATCATTTTTTTTCTCTCATTTTAAATTCTATTGCTACATTTTTGGACACGTTTGAGGTATATGTACCTAGTCCCTGTTCTTCAGCAGTTCTCTGAATAATAATAATAATAATGAGGATTTTCTCCGGCACCCAACTTCCTGCTGGAGCTCTGGACGTCTCACAATAGTAGAGTGGCAATACATACACATGAGATACACATGAAATACACATGAAATACACGTCACATACACGCTACATACACACAGCTATGATACATCCTAACACGACATCGTAAAATGACAATGATGGTGACAGTGATGGTAGAGAAGTTTGCCTGTATAATACAGCCGGAAGAAATGAGATTTCGAAGTGGTTTTAAATTAAAAGAGTCCGTTGACTCTGCATGGCGAACATGGGCAGGCAGGCTGTTCCAAATGACTGGACCGTGGTAGAGCAATGCTCGCTGACTTATTTTATTTTTTTTTTAAATTTAATCTGT
>JACVVK020000659.1:0-15000 GCA_018292915.2 Batillaria attramentaria | reverse complement strand
CTTGGGCTAGAGGCCAAGGTAGGTGGTGGTGTGACTTTTCTGTCCATTCATCAAATAGGCAACTTTTCAACATCATTTCACGCAACGAGGCAACGAGCAGCCTAGTGTTCATGAAATTAGGCCAAGTCGCCGCCTCTTTCAGGAATTACGCAATTTCGCAAATCAGGCTTGACGTGTGTACATCAGCTTGAGATTTTTGTAGTAAATGGAACGCGTTTGAAACAAAACAAAAATGTCAGGTATATGTGCGCACATTTGTGTTATAAGTAAATCTGTTTGGAAACTCTGGACAACAGAAATGTGTTAAAAAATATAAAAAAAAAAACCCGCAATTTCACAAATTTGGCACGCCATATACATGTTTTTGTAAAAAGGGTTCCATTTGCTACGCAAAATGACTTGCTGATCTTTGTGTACATGTGCTCGTGAACTCTTGCGTTTAATCGTGTGATACGTGGGCTCCGTTGACCGAGTGAATCTTGATGTCATGATCTGGGCAACGTGAAAACCAAACCGGTGTTTCCAAGTGAAGTTTGTTTCAGTTTCACTTTTTTTTTTTAGGTCATGATTTGACTGGAAAGTATCAGTCATTTTATTTTTAATGTGATCAGAATCAGTCGATCAGCCAATGTGTTCAGTCGTTGTTCTTTTCTCTGCGTGTGTGTGTGTGTGTGTGAGAGAGAGAGAGAGAGAGAGGGGGGCAACATAACTAACTTGGACAAAAGATACGGGATGGGGTCCTGTTTTCAATCTTGTCCGTGATACAACTACTTACACACAAACACACACACACAAACACGCGCGCGCGCGCGCAACAAGAAGCTTGCACGTTCATACCGCATTCACATAAACTCATGCGCACACCACACACTATAAACTTTTCGTCCGTATGCATGTGTTTGTGAGAGAGAGAGAGAGAACAAAGTGGATTTAATTGAAAACAGTTTACTAAGACATGAGATAAGGCAGTTCCGTTTTTAATTATTTTGTCCTTGTTACAACTACTTTAGAAATACCCGCAACACGCTCGTAGACATGCACACACACACGTACGGACGTGTTACCTACATCATGAGATGTCATAACTAGGGAAGCACACTGGTGGGGGGGGGGGGGGTTCTCATGGTGAGGTAGGCTTCTTTAACGTCCACACCACAAGAACCGGGGGGGGGGGGGGGGGGGGGGGTGTTACCCTAAGCCGTCTAGCTGGACACTTTTCAATTCATACAGATTGACAGGTCGGTCACTGGCAACAGCCTCCTCGTTAGGCCCATAGCACACCCTCTCTGGGTAGGAGCCGAACTAGGTAGGGGAAGTCCAGCCTAACTCGGCTGGGATTCGAACTCGGGGCTCCCGGTCCATGGTCCACTGCATCACGAGTGCCGGTGTCAATATTCATTGATTAGACCTGAACTGCGTTGCTGCCATTAGGCTAACTAGTATCTATATCTTACGTCAGAGTACTGTGCATTATTTTTATTCCTGTTGCAGAGGGGTTGTGGCATACTGCCAGGTTTCCGATTAATACTCGCGAGTAGGGGAAGAGTCCGGAAGTCGTCATCTCAGTGGAGTGTGCGCACACACACCAAGCCCTCGGGCACGGGGCACTGCGGGGCAGGAAGTCAGCGGAAATTATTGTCTGCTAGAATGGACAACATAGTTCACTCGTTTTTCATCTTTAAGGCGATATCCTCTTGTCGGCACTTACTCCACGAGGACCGGAAAATGCACAGAAGTGATTCCATAACCTCACCCAGCAATCAATTGTGCTCCCGGCGAACAAAAGCAATGTATACTTTTCCATGAAAACATGGGACTCAGTTGTCAAGTTTACTTGTGGTGTCTTTTGTCAGTAACCCGTCAAGATCAAGACATTTTCAGTTTAGAAATGTTTTTCATCATGCCTGCCGGTAATTTTCTGCGAAATAGCGTACTCTCTAGTACTAAAGTCACATAGACTCCCATATCTCTATTGTCATTGGCTAAAGTCGCACTGTTTTGTGGAAGAAGGTAGGAAAGTACGTTTTTCACTTGGCCTGACCGGGTAGGAGAGCAAGGTAAATGATGACGTGTTTCCGGTTGGTTACGTCAGCGTTGTGGCGTATTTCCGCCGTTGCTCGGGCAAGCTTGAGGCGAGATCCACTGTGCTCTCCCCTTGAGCCTTACCCTACCTTTAACGGAAACTCGCTCATTTATTAAAAAGTGCACTGCGCAAAAGGCAGTTGCGCACAACGGAGATAACTCCCCCCCCCCCCTCTCCCCTTCGTATTCCCTATCTCAAAGCCTGCAAAAACAAACAAACAAACAAACAAAAATGAAACCAGAATGGCTTAACCAATGAAATTTGAGTTAGGCTTCCATGCCACGGACCACTTTCTAAATCAGCGTCACTATACCATCTTCCCGACACTTTGTCATACTCCCCCACCACCACCACCCCCTACCCCCCACCCCCACCCCCACCTCCACCACTCCCTCAGTGTCCACACCTACGCCAAAGTGTAAAAAAGGCCGCACGCATAATCAAGGATCAGTTGGGATTTTATCAGAACACCAACGCCAGGTCTGTTGTCACTGTTAAACCATGCACTCTTAGGGATAATATAGAACTTTTTCAATTTGTTTTTCTTCTCCCGACCATATGCTTCTCGTTAGCCTTTGTTGTTGTTGTTTAATTGTTTGTGTTTTTCTGGCTGTAGTTCAAGTTCATGGTTTTCTTCTGTTTTCTTCCGTTCCGTTCCTTGCGGTTTTAGTTATATTTTCATTTTTCCCTCTTTTTTTCTTCCCTTTCCCCTCCCGGCATTTCCTGTCGGGGCAGTTGGGTGACTCCACCTGTTGAGCTCGAGACTAGATATTGGAAGGTCATTGGGTTCCAGTCTGGACTTGGTCAAAAGTTTCCCAGTACCTCCCCCCCTCCCCCTCCTCCCATATCATCATAATAACCCACAGCAAGGATAAAACTTAAATTTTACTTCATTGATTTCAACAACTTTTTCCCAGTCGATGTTGATTGTTTTTCAACCCCCTTGATATTACCCTCGCGGTGAACAAAGGACGTCCGTTCTCAAAATATCCACCCGAACATCCAACCTTCAAATTCCTTTGTGCCATTTTTTTCTGTTTTTGTTGTTGTTGTTGTTGTTGTTGTTGTTGTTTGGTCCATCTTTTCTTCTTTATGTTGAGTTTTCTTTCTCTCTTTTCCTTCCTTCTCTTTTTTTCCATCTCCTTATCTTTCTTCATTTCTTCCAGTTTTTTTTTTTTCTTTGTCATCAGCATTGGGATTACCGCCTTACAAACACGCCTTTTTGGCTCCTTTGTGTAACAATGGGTGTCTATGTATTAAAACCCTCCGTCGTCTGTGTGTGTGTGTGTGTGTGTGTGTGTGTGTGTGTGTTTTCTCAGAATCTACAAACAGTAGAGCCACCAAACGAGGAATGATGATAGACAACAATGAGATCTACCTTCTGAATGACCTTGACTGAAGGTCAAGGTCATTAAAGCTGTCTGTTGTGAATTTTAACATTACTGTTTTCGGAGGAACTACAAATACTAGAGGCATAATGATAGACATTGATGAGATCTCATTTGAGTGACCTTGACCAAAGGTCAAGGCCACACAAACTGTTTCGGGGAAAATTGTAATATTGCCATGAACTCAGAGCGCCAGAGACACTTTACTTGGCATGATAATGGATAGTGATAAGAGCTTTACAAACATACTCTTGTGAATGACCTTGACCTGTGTCACAAGGGAGCCATGGAGGTTTTTGCCTCTCTAGTTAAATAGATTAAGTTAGTTTTCAATTTCAGTTTGATGTCCTCGTCGTTGCTTTGTCTGTGTCTCTATCACAACGCACAAACTGGACATAATGCTGCTTGGGTGGTTGCTGTGGTTGTTTCCTCTAGGAGGAGGGGAGGGGTAGAGGGTTGGATGTTTGTCTGTGGGGGTCCCGGGGGAGGGGGGGGGGGAGGAATTCGTGTCGTTATAATTTTCCGAGCATTTCATGTTATTTTCTAGAATGAGAGCCGTTATCTTGCTCGCTTGCCTTGTCGGCTACTCCTTCGCGCTGTCTGCCAGGGAAGGTACGTGCCTCACCTGTCTGTATGCCTGTCCGTATGCCTGTCTGTATCTCTGTCTGTGTGCCTGTCTGTATGCCTGTCTACATATCTTGATGATGTTTCAGACCTGTTCCACGTAGAGGGCATGGCTATCCATCCCGTGAAAACCAAATCAGTGAGTGTCACTACACGTCAGAAGCACCGGGTTTCTCCCCTCGCTTTAAATTTATCCCTCGCCGGTAATGGCCATGTCACACGAGAGGGCAAAAACACTTGAAAACATTGTTTTCAGATGTTTCGCTGCGAAACAACGTGTTTTGTCGTGTGACATACTTCACAACAATGTTTTCAAAACATGTTTTGATCGTGTTTTCAGTTTTAGAGCCTGCCCTAAAATCCGAAAACATGTTTTGTGTTTCAACCAATGAAAGCCGCCGTGCGGAGTGTCAAGTGACACCTTCCCGTATCCGCTCAGTCAGCATGTCCGTAGCGGGACCCTCTCTCTCTCTCTCTCGCCTTAGACGCGCGCTTGCTTGTTTTCACGTGTGTCATGTATTGTTTCGGAAAGCATGTTTCGGGCGTTTTGCCTTTCAAAACATGTTTTATAAAACATGTTTTAGGAAAACATGTTTTCAGTGTGACATCGCCTTAACCCTATCGAGCAGTTGTCGGAGCACCGATTGCGCGGGATTACCATTGACAGTCAACTCAAATGGCAATCTCACGATGATAATGTGTGTAACATGTGTGTCTCCAACTGTGTGTCTCCAAATACCTTTTTATTTTATTTTTTTTAATTCTGTTTTTGGTATTTTCTTACATAGAAACATATACACAGAAGTACATATACTGTAGACAAACAAACAGGCGGACTGAGATAAATGAGTAAGAACTCAAAAAAAAAAAAAAAAAAAAAAAGGAAGGAAAAAAAGTAATTACAGTAATGACAAAATACGCACACCTAACACCTTTTTTATTTAAGTTAAAATATTACACTGACTTTGAAAACCACAGTTTTTTTTTTTTAATAATTTTTTTTATAATGCTGATTATCGGCTGTCAGTTTGACCATGCATGATGAGTGTAGGATGGTTGCAGCGACGTCCATCTAAATAGATTCAATTCCCGAAACAAAAAGGGCGCAAAACTTTTACCTGACCGCACTCCAGATAACGACCGACCCAAAGCTGCAAAGCAGGGGTTTTGCCCTAAAATGATCTGTTTACATATAACAAAGAAGTCCTCATGTACGCATGGTACCCGACAACTTTTGTTGTTGTTGTTGTTGTTGTTGTTGTTTTTGCTGCCCCAAGTCTTTGCCAGCTCCAGTGGTATTCCTCTCAGGTCATGGGTGGAATCCACTGAGGGTTCGAAAAGCTGGGGCAATTTTTAATATGCATGATGGTGGAGATGAGGATGATGGTAAGATGATGCTATGGAGGTCCGTGTGGTTTGAAACTGCGGGACAGGGCCGCATTCCATGCTTCCTGTCATAAATAACCCGGCGTTAGCCGGGTCCGGGAACTACGGCACCTGTCATAAAACGTGTCATAGCAAGGGAAGCACCCCCAAAGTCGCACCCGTGAAGTGGGTGAATCTTGGCTTTGTGGCAACAGTCTCCCCATTGGGCCCATAGCACACCCGCTCTGGGTAGGAGCCGACCTAGGTAGGAAAACTCCCGCTTGCCTCGGCTGGGACTCGAACCCGGGTCTCTCGGTCCATGGCCCGAAGTGCTAACCACTACACTACTTTTTTTTTTTTTTTTTTTTTTTGAAACCGGACAGTGATGTCGTACGCTAGTTGAGTCATACGGTACTACTACTAATAATAATTGATATTTATATAGCGCTCTATCTCACAAAGAGCTCACAGCCCTTTACAAGAAAAAAACAAAACAAAAACAGAACGATGCAATCACATACAAACAAGTAGTACACCCTCACAAAACACACAAAGTATCAAACACTACAATCAGGCCCATGGTCACGATGCTCAAGGTCCCCCCCCCCCCCCCCCCGACTCAGTGAAAGAATTCATTAAAGAGATAGGTTTTTAAAGCAGAGCGGAAGGCCGAGTCAGTACTTGCTGAGCGGACAGATAAAGGAAGAGAATTCCAAATAGTCGGTGCTGCAGAAAAGAAAGACCTTTCTCCAAAGGTTTTAGTGAAGACACGTGGTGAGAGTGTCCGATGATGAGCGAAGTGTTCTTGTTGGTACGTAGACGTTAACTAACTCAGAGAGATAAGAAGGTCCTGACTGACTAACGGCACGGTAGCACACGCAAGCGATCTTGTACTTAATGCGAGCCTCAATGGGGAGCCAGTGCAAAGTGCGGAGGTGTGGGGTGATGTGATCTCTTCGCGGAACTCTCAGAACTAGGCGTGCCGCATTGTTTTGTAACCTTTGGAGTCGCTGTAAGAGATCCTTTGGGTTGTTTACAAGGAGACCATTACAGTAATCCAAGCGTGAAAGCACAAATGTTGACACAAGAGTCTTTGTAGCCTCAATTGAGAGGAAATGACGAATAGAGCTAATACGACGGAGCTCAAAGTTCACAGTACGGATGATGTTCACTACATGTGCATGCATAGTCAAGTGTGAGTCAAGAACAACACCAAGATTCTTAGCCGATTTGGCAAATGGGTGGGTAGGTGGGTGTTTGGGGGTTTAACGTCTTTTTCCACCACATAGGGTGATATCAAAGACGGAACAACGATGAAAAAGCCAGCACAAATATTTGGCCCCAGCCGGGATCGAACTCACGACCCGAGCATTAGAAGTCCAACGCTCTACCATTCGACCACCCCGGCTCCCCGATTTGGCAAATGGAACAGTAGCATCACCGACAACAAGAGCATCAGGTAATGGAGCAGACAGTGACGTTCTTGGTGAAGAAATGATCAGCGCTTCAGTCTTATCATCGTTAAGCTTAAGCTTGTTAAATGTCATCCGTGACTTGACATCCTGGATATATGCCTGCACAGACTGAACAAGCTCATTCACGCGACTGGGCTCTGCAGCTGACTTTTGCAGCTAAGTGTCATCAGCAAAGGAATGAAACAATACAGAGTGAGATGACATGATATCAGACAGAGGTGACGTGTACATGACACATAATACCGGGCCTAAAACAGACCCTTTAGGTACCCCGTACATGATCAATGCTGGGTCAGACTTGCCGTTGCAAACAGAAATAGTCTGGGTGCGGTTGGACAAGTATGATGTAAACCAGTGAAGAGCCGTGCCAGATATGCCAAAAACATATTCGAGGCGAGAGAGAAGAATGCTGTGGTCAGTGGTGTCGAACGCTGCCGACAGATCTAGAAGTGTCAGGACCGCAAGCTTTCCGTCATCAAGAGAAAGTAGAAGATCATTTACAACTTTCATCAGGGCAGTCTCAGTGCTATGACCAGGTCTATAGGCTGACTGATACTTACTGAACAGATGGTTAGATTGTAAGTGAATAGAGAGTTGAGATAACACAACCTTCTCAATGATCTTGGAGACAAATGACAGATTAGAGACTGGTCGATAAGTTTTCAAGTCGTTAGGATCTAGCGTTGACTTCTTCAGCAATGGTTTTACTACAGCATATTTGTGGACATCGGGGAACACACCAGAGAGCAGGGAATCATGTATCATCTTAGTCAAAAAGGGCAAGACTGTATCCAGGCATTCATAAAGTAATGAAGTGGGGAGTGGGTCAAGTTCACAAGTTTTGGGAGCAGACTTCTTCAAAATTTCCAAGACATCCTTGTCAGTGACAGGTGCAAAAGAACTAAATGGTTCACCACTAAATGGTTTACCAAGGGAATGCTCAACAGTCACCTGAGTGTCCAATCTTCTCTGATCCTCTCAACTTTAGAGCTAAAGAATTTTGAAAACATATCAGGCAGTGCAGACGGTGGAAAGATAGTAGGTAGCTGAGTACTCTTGGTCCTAGCGCACAGCTTGTTGGCGATGTGATACAGTTCTCTACTGGACTTTGCCTCAGAGATGCTGGTGTTGTAGAACGTCGTCTTGGCTCTATGGACAAGCACAGTCACAAAGTTCTTAGCCCTCTGGTAGATTTGCTCGTGGACTGTAAGACCAGACAGTCTCCACTGCTTCTCCGCACGTCTCCGCTCACGCTTAGCTAGAACAAGCTCCTCGCCGAGGGCGCCAAACCACGGGGACGCCGCCTTCCTCTCCGTCACCCGACGTCGAGACGCGGGAGCGTGCCTGTCGAGGACAAGCCGGAGGGCAGCGTTGTAGTGATCGGCGGTGCAGTTCTCAAGACGTGACAACTCCGCCTGCAGGTCCTCTCTCAGACTTGTTCTGTCGATAGCGCATAAGCGTCACTAGGGCATAAGCGTCACGGATTGGATAAACAGCTTTTAGCATATGATTGTGGAGATTAGTTAATTAGATGCAAAATGGTCTTTGTTGCTTGCACAACTCTATCCATCTGTAAATACCCCCCCCCACCTCCCCCCAGCTCATTTTATCGAGATCCCAGTTGTATTTTATGATTTTATGAAAGTGATGTGTGTGTGTGTGTGTGTGTGTGTGTGTGTGTGTGTGTTTCTCTGTGTGTGTGTGTGTTTCTGTGTGTTTCTGTGTGTGTGTGTGTGTGTGTGTGTGTGTTTCTGTGTGTGTGTGTGTGTGTGTGTGTTTCTCTGTGTGTGTGTGTTTCTGTGTGTTTCTGTGTGTGTGTGTGTGTGTGTGTGTGTGTGTGTGTTTCTGTGTGTGTGTTTCTGTGTGTGTGTGTGTGTGTGTGTGTGTGTGTGTGTAGAGCGCTCTGAGCCAGCATCTGCTGGGATACTGTGCTATATAAAAGCAATTTATTATTATTATTATTACGAGCATGATTTCACTATTTACCGGCTGTCTCCAAATTTTGCAATGTGCGTGCGTGTGTGTGTGTGTGTGTGTGTGTGTGTGTGTGTGTGTGTGACAGTTGCAAGGAGACATGCGGCATGCGAAGCGGTTGAAGGTGCACCGGCCTGTGAGTCTTGCTGTCACAGCACTGACTGGGGATCCAATAAACTGGTCGCCATTTTGGAGGAGGCGGGCTGTGCCGCTTCATGTAACGTTCACGTCGACAAGAAAGGCAGTACGGTTTTTTTTTTTTTTTTTCACCATCTCACAGAAAGCTAACACCTGAGCCGAGACAACTGATAACTAAGAAACACACACACACACACACACACACACACACACACACACACACACACGCTCGGTGGCAAGGATGGGTGGGTGGGTGTTTTGGGGGTTTAACGTCCTTTTCCACCACATACGGGTGATATCAAAGACGGGACAACAATGAAAAAGCCAGCACAAATATTTGGCCCCAGCCTGGATACAAACTCACGACCCGAGCATTAGAAGTCCAACGCTCTACCATTCGGCCACCCCGGCTCCCCTCGGTGGCAAGGAAATTGACAGTTCTGAACAATAACAACAAGAATAATAACAATGAGTATTGTACGGGCGCTTTACCCAATTTCATGAATCGGCTCAAAGCGCCGCTCACGTGAATCACACGCATTCTCTGACACACTGGACGTGAACACATTACAATCACGTGGTGCGAAGGGTCAGCTCGTCTATTTACATTTCGGAATTTAGAATAGCATTTATTTTTTCATATTTGGTGGGCTGAACATTTCCAAAGCAGAGGGGGAGGAAGCCGGAGTACCCGGAAAGAACCCCCGACGATCGGCCCGAATGAACGGTGCCACATACGAGAAGGAAAAATTCTTTGCCCCGGGTGGGGCTCGAACCCCCTGACCTCTCGCATTGGTGACAAGTCTCTTAAGCACTAGACCACCGACCGCCCCAACTTTGTGGTCAACGTGTTATTTCACAGTGTGCACAGAAGCGGTGAATTCTGTCACCGTACATGTTCAGCCTGCTTTAGAGATTATTGCCTGCATGAGTTGTCTCTCTTGCATACACAGAACCGCAGCAAGCATGCATATCTCGTGGCAACTCTGTGCTCTGCCGCGAAAAATGCGTGCTTGCTGCGGCAAGGGAGACATCTTTGATCGTTCAGGCCGTCGACCCTTAGCAATGGAATCGGAGGCGCTCCCACCGAGGTAGCCCGAAGCATTACTGGAAGCTGAACATACACAAAATAATGTACCATCGCACCAAAAGCAAAATTGAATAAAAAGGAAGCGAAGAAAGGAAGAAAAAAATCCTTCTATAACGGTATGGGAACCTTCCTGGAATGGGCCCGCTCCCTCATTTAAAACAACAACAACAACAACAATCAAAAAAAAAAAAAAAATCCCTAGAGCTAGTTTAGTTCGAGGTTAGACTGTAACCCGGGGCTAAAAGCCCTAACCTCGACTAGTACATACGGGTTCTGGTGGTTATGCAACCGATTCAAGCCATACGTACGGCAAAGCGTGCAAAGTATCAGCGTGCCAGTTACTGCCGATACAGCGCAGCAGTTAAGATTGTTAAAAATGTTATTTACGTTTTAACATCAGTTGGCCCATACATCACCTTCCTTTTGCCCTTTCATCAACCTACTTATTCTTTCTATCAAACAGACTTTTGTCACTATCTACATGTGTTTAATACCAAATACTTAAGTTTCTCTTTGTACATTTCAGGAAACGAAAGTCGTCGATTTGTTACCTGACGTCCAGGATGTGTCGGATGTGGTGGATGTAGCGGTTAGGAGGAAAATCCACAGTAGAATGACTTAATGTCTTCCTGTGTTGAATTTCCCTCTTCCCACCCTTGCCCAGTCACCACTCCGTTTTCTTTTACGATTTGAGATCTATCATGAAAGAAAGAAACATACATTATTATATTAATGTTCGCAGCTACTGTTTGCAGACGAAGGTAGTCAAATCAGAAACATCACCATTTGGTGTTATATTAATAACATAAAGCTTGAATATTTCTGTTCATGGGTTGGGAGGGGAGGAGCTAATTAAGAATGTATACTTCAAAATGGTAGGCCTATAAAATTATGTGATACATGTCTTGTACAATGCTTAGTAGCGGACGTGTTTAAATGGTTTATGAATAATTTGAAAAGGTTCCTGAATGCACCAGTTATACAGTTAATAACTCCTAGAGGTTCATGGGTTTCCGGCGTTTTACCATTTCCGAACACCTCTACGAAGTTCCACAGCTTGTAAAACACACAAACGCATTTTCAATACAATCATGTCGCACATCAAAAAATAATTGGATACACTTTCAAAGTAGACAGAAGACAAACTGAAATATTTGTGAACGTGTGCACCATCGTTCTCGAACGATGAACAAACACTAGAAAGAAAATAAATTAATGTTCTCGCATTTCTGGAACATGTCCTTTTTTGTACTGGGTCCACAAATCTGCTTTAGGGCCGTTCGTAAACAACCCTTCGACTGAATTTCCACACAGGACTGCAGAATATTTTCCCCAGATCTCCAATGTGCATAGTCGGTCCTACCGGACAATTTCGATTCCAAATGATAGATCAGGCTTTTTCGCATCCATGGTTAGTTTGTCCGGTAAATGCCTGCAGGCAAACATTACAAAATGACACCATTGATTCTATTTTTGTTTTTAAAGACACCGACCATTTCTTCTTTTTTTTAATAAAAAGAATTCTTTTCATCACTGACTCATTTAAGCGAATTATACATTTCTAAATGGCTTTTTGAAACGAATTGAGCAGATATAAAATACATTACCGATAATGAGGGAATCATCATTGTGTCGCTCAGTGACGTCACCAAAACTAAGAGCATGATTCCAAAACTAATCATATTGGCCATAATCATTTTTACGCTATTTGTGATGAATGTACAGCTTAGGTGCATAACTAGCGCCGACATGTCATCATAAGAAGCGATATTTTATTTCCATGTAGCAGTGGTAGTGGGAAAGTGCATCGTAATTCTGGTTAAGCTACGTCAACCCTTGAGAGCTATAATTTTATTGATATCAGCACAGCATTAGCTGGTTTGTGGGAAATCTCTCATCACCATTTTTGCCTTTGAGCTTCTCCATGAGTTATCTTTCAGGTAATGCAAAAGAGAACTAGAAATGGAAGCTGTATTGTCTAACGATGTGCTGATGAAGGCAGTGGGTTAAAGTGATATGCTCATTGCTTGATGTTTTTCATACATGCGTTCACAATAAAGTTTCCATTGTTGCTCACATTTCGGATGGTTTGTGTTGTGAGGATGTCCACTGCTTGTGCGTGCGTGCGCGCGCGTGTGTGTGTGTGTGTGTGTGTGTGTGTGTGTGTGTGTGTGTGTGTGTGTGTGTGTGAGAGAGAGAGAGAGAGAGAGAGAAAGAAATGACGTGGAATGAAATGGAGTGGAAACTATTGCACTTGACTAGGACAAACGATACGGAAGGCCGCCTTGTTTTGAATCTCGTGATTGCTACAACTGCTTCAGGAACACGCACGCGCGCGCGCGTGCGCGCGCACACACACACACACACACACACACACACACACACACACACACTACACACACACAGCTGTCCCCTACTCTAGTCCCAAGTAAGATAGCAATGGACGAGTTTATTGAAGTGCACCGCGTGACGTACTTTTAAAAAGTTTGAACTCGCTTAGTGACTGACATACAGATGTCTGTTTCCACTGACCTATATAACTAGTGAGATAGGAACATGCGAGCGTTTCACAAATTAGGCACGCTATCGGGCTGGGGTATTGCTGAGGGAAAAATGACTAGGCTGGGGTGGAGAGGCAGCCTCCCTGCTAGGGAAACACAGGGGCACGGCCCCATTACAGAGATCAAATTTAAGCATTTCTAAAGGCATTTGGCAGCATCTCCTGGCACCCCAAACGAAAAATACTGCCTTGGTACTGACATGCAAGTCTTCAAAAATGAAGTTAGACTATCTCGTATGACATTACGTGTATCATGATAGTGTGTGCAACCTTTTTGGTCCTTCCTTTTCTTTGACTGAAACTTACGATTTTTTTTAAGCTGAAAGGATAGAAAATTTGGCTGAAAATTGCCAAACGACTGAAAATTCCGCAGCCTGGCCATATACATTTTTTTTGTTGTTGTTGTAAAAAGGGTTCCATTTGCTACGCAAAATGACTTGCTGGTCTGTGAGTACATGCGCTCGTGAACTCTGCGTTTATATGTGATACGTGGGCTCCGCTGACTGAGTGAATCTTGGGCAGTGATATGGGCAATTGTGTCATCCATGTGCCAACGGCCATAGATAAGGAAAAACTCGTTCACCATTAATTTGATCAGCATACCAGACATAAAGAGATGTATACAACGCTGTCGAAGGATTTGTTGAATAAAATTAACAGGGAGAAATACGGTGACCCCCATTACACACATGCACGCCATAAGAGATATTGCCTGTCTAGCTCAGCCTTGTTTGACCGGAACAGATGAGATGCAAGATCCATTTGCAAAGACTGGAAGGTCTTAGCAGGTCTTCCTCCAACACGTTAACGCTGAGGTGAACTCTTCACGCCTGCGTTTCTTTCTTTCTGTCTTTCTTCCTGTCTTTCTTGCTTTCTTTCTTTCCTTCCTGTCTTTCCTTTCTGTCTTTCCTTTCTTTCTTTCCTTTCTGCCTTTTCTTCTTTCCTTAATTTCTTTCCTTTCTTTCTTTCCTTAATTCCTTACCTCCTTTCTTTCTTTCTTTCTTCCTTTCTTTTTTTCTTCCTTCCTTCCTTTCTTTCTTCCTTCCTTCATTTCCTTCCTTCATTTCCTTCCTTCCTTCCTTCCTTCCTTCCTTTCTTCCTTCCTTTCTTCCTTCCTCCCTTTCTTCCTTCCTTTCTTCCTTCCTCCCTTTCTTCCTTCCTTTCTTCCTTCCTTCCTTTCTTCCTTCCTTTCTTTCTTCCTTCCTTTCTTCCTTCCTTTCTTCCTTCCTCCCTTTCTTCCTTCCTTTCTTCCTTCCTCCCTTTCTTCCTTCCTTTCTTCCTTCCTTCCTTTCTTCCTTCCTTTCTTCCTTCCTCCCTTTCTTCCTTCCTTTCTTCCTTCCTTCCTTTCTTCCTTCCTTTCTTCCTTCCTTCCTTTCTTCCTTCCTTCCTTTCTTCCTTCCTTTCTTTCTTCCTTCCTTCCTTTCTTCCTTCCTTTCTTTCTTCCTTCCTTCCTTGCTTCCTTCCATTCTTTCTTTCTTTCTTCCTTCCTTTCTTCCTTCCTTTCTTTCTTCCTCCTTCTTTCCTTTCTTCCTTCCTTCCTCCCTTTCTTCCTCCCTTTCTTCCTTCCTTTCTTCCTTCTTTCTTTCTTTTTTAATATAATCCAGTAAGAGGGTTCTTGCGCTATGCACAAGTACCGTTACGGAAGTTTTTTTGTTTTTTTTTTTTTTTTGGGGGGGGGGGGGGGGGGGGTGTTGTTGTTTTTGGTTTGTTGTTGGTTTTTGTTGTTGTTGTTGGTTTTTTTCCCTTCCTTCATCATTTTCCCGTGTGTTTCTGCAAGTTTTGGTTTATTCATTCTCGTACTGTTTTGACAAATATATGCGTAAAGTAAAGCCAGGAATATTGTGACGTTGAGATATACATACGGACAACAGATTGCTGAATTACGTTGAGCGAAGTAGCAGCAACAATAGTGAGACTTAGCGCGACTTCGTAAGGCATTTCGCTGCGGTTCGTAGGAGAACTTCCGGTTCCCACGCTCTAACGCAGCGCACTACCCGGGGTTTCGTAGTGGCCACCCGTTTAGCGTGCCACCGAATTTCGCAGAGTAAGGAGACAAGGGAGACAACTCCAGTCAGGATGCGAGTCTCTCATCAGACGAAAGCCAGCGTGGTTACTTGTCAACACAAGCCGTTCACTGATTACATTAATCTGGCTTCGCTGAACACAAAATGTACTCACAGCGCATTTTTTAATGAAATCGATCCCCTATTCTTGTAGTCTTGGACCTCTCTAGGATTTAACCGATTGGTAAAATGTTTGTAAAAATCTCAAGCGAGGCGCACCTTTGTGGCCGCCATATTGAT
>JACVVK020000658.1:245000-262632 GCA_018292915.2 Batillaria attramentaria | reverse complement strand
CTAAAAACAACAAAAAAAAAAAAAAAAAAAAAAAAAAAACAAACAACGAAAAGATTTAAACAACAGATCAAGCTTGTTTGCTATGTGTAGCATTACAACATCAACAAGGACTACTCTACCCAATAATACTAAAGCAAACAACAAATCAGTACGAAATAAACTATTGTCCTTTTCCACGTTTGCCTAGCCACCTCGAGGTCGTAGGACTGCGCGTACGGTGACGATGAAGCGATGAAATGATTGGTTATTGATCAGAAGGCGCGGGCACGCGCTGGGAACGTGAAGAGATGGGGGCAATTTGAAAAACACTGATAGGGCGGGCGCCGACCAGCATGGAGACTACAGCGTAAAGACGATCCATATTTATTCCCCATTACTCCTGATTGATCGCCCCTTGCTCCGATCACTAGCGGCTGAGGGGTAGCAGTTAACCCTGCCCCGCCTCTAGTGGCTGAGGGATACGTCTGCATGATACCGTCAGCTCTACATAAGCTGTTCAGGTGGACAAAACAAAAAAGAAAGAAAAATTGGAACTCTTTTTTTTTTTTTTTGCTGCCCCAACTCTTTTTGCCAGCTCCAGTGGTGTTCCTCCCAGGTCATGGCTGGAATTCACGGAGGGCTCGAAAGCTGGGGCAATTCTTAATATGCATGAGGATGGAGATGAGGACGATAGTAAGATGATGCTATGGAGGTCCGTGTGGTTTGGGACTGCGGGACAGGGCCGCATTCCAAGCTTCCTGTCATAAATATCCTGGCGTTCACCAGGCCCGGGAACTACGGCACCTGCGGCGCCGACCGTGTAATCATCCACATCATAAGACGTGTTATACCAAGGGAAGCACCCCCAAAGTCGCACCCGTGAAGTGGGTGAATCTCGGCTGTGTAGCAACAGCCTCCCCATTGGGCCCATAGCACACCCGCTCTGGGTATGAGCCGACGTAAATAGGAAAAATCCTGCTTGCCTCGGCTGGGATTCGAACCCGGGTCTCCCGGTCCATGGTCCGAAGTGCTAACCACTACACTAAGGGGGCCGGTGAACTTGTTTTCTTAGTGTCTGGCTTGTGAGCGCGCCTATGTACTCAAAATAGTCATAATAATAATAATAATAATAATCAATGAGTAGTATGTGGGCGCATTACCCAGTTTCCTGAACTGGATCAAAGCTCAATGAGCTGAACCAACATGCACGCTCATGTGAATCACACACATTCTCTCACAACCTGGAGAGAACATTACAATCATGTGGTGCTAAGGGTCAGCTCAGAGAGAGAGAGAGAGAGAAGACACGAAACACAGACAGAAGGAAAAACGACAACGCCAGAAGACAGTCAGTAATGTTTAATTGTTTCACTCCATGACTTGAAATGCGCCCACAAAAAGCATCACAGTCTCTACATAAGAGCAGCAACAAGACTACAACAACACAAGACGGCCATGTTAACATTCCCTGTCACATTAGCTCGCTACACGTCTCCACTACAAAATGCACACCCGCACCAAAGCCATTCTCCCAAGCGACGTCATGTACACAATATTCACCCGATCAAACCACGCACACAGACAAAGGGACCAAGTGAAGATCCATCAAAGATTCTCCTGGGATGGTGTTCATGAAGTGCGTTTAGCTACCATGGACTTGGGTCAGATCTAAAGCAAGATACAGCGATAGAAATGTTCTCGGTTTAGATCTAACCTATCCTCGCTCAATAAGCTTCACCAATACCATTCCTGATGAAGAGAAACAATTGGTATAGACACCCTTAGCTTTGCACTTTGCTGCGTTTTGCAATACATGCATGTACACAAGCATACGCCACATGTTACAGCAAACTCCCTGGGTAAACTCAAACATAAAGCAAACACCACACACAAGTACAACTCCATTCAACGTCTCAACTTCATTGATAAAGAACTGAACAGTCAGGCTGCTCTACATGGACACCTTGGAAATCAGTCACAAATAAAATCACGTCATTTGCCTCCCACTGGAAGTGAAAATAAGTGACTTGAGCTAACAGCAAGGTATAAACACATGGACTGTTTTACATACTTCTTCTTTGTCCTCTTGACTATTTAAGAGAGAGAGAGAGAGAGATTAAAAAAAACGTATTCCTTCAACTGACAATTCTACAGTCTACCGGTACCTCTGGAAAAGGAACAATGTACAATTTGCAAGAAAAGCAGATGGGGTGGGGAAAGAGGGGGGGGGGGGGGGAAGAGATTTGATACAAACTGTTTCCCTCCACCACCTAGATAAAAAAAAAAAAATGAAAGCTGAAGCTGGCCTTATGTGATATATATATATCCATGTACCACAGAATGGGAATGCTTCAAGTCTCACTACCTTTGTCAGGCACATAAAACTGCGGAACACTTTTCACTGAGTTTGCCCGTCACTTGGGACACAATACAGTATCTGTAACCATTGTGGTGACTCGGGTTGGCGTGTATGTTGTTCTAGGTACGTGGAAGCCTACCCCGTACTGAGCAGACGACGTTATTTGGTTGTGGACTGAACACCAACTAGACAGCGCTGATTGGCGGCTATTTTTAGCGACCTGTCATATCGACGTTTAGTACAGGTATAGAAGTGAAGTCACACCGGTATTTCTCTACTATTGCAAACTCACGAAAATGGTCACAGGGGACAAAAAGAACATCTCTTCATTTGGCAAACAGCCTAAAAGCTTTGGAGACAGCAGTTTTCCCCCCTCAGAAATGATTACAATACAAACATAGAAACTTTCAGTTGTGTGTCAATGTTTAGCAAGTTCTGCAGTAAAACACTAATGTTATTTGATCAGACTGGGCTGTAAAATCCTGTAGAACCATTCATCGGCTGTGAAAATCCTACGTTTCTCTGGAACAAGGGAAGTATACAGTTCTGGTGATAGCATTAGCAATGAGACTAAATGCAACGAAGTAGACACCGAGTTTGACTCGTGTGCACAAACGAATTATCATGTGTTACTAAACAGTACGGCTGCGGTAAGTATGGATCTCTCTTTCTCTCTCTCTCTTTCTCACACACACACACACACACACACACCCCTCACTGTTGCACTTCAAAATGCCCGAAACACAGCTTGTGGTATACAGCAACACTCTACAACCAGTGGACATTGAAACGGGTGGGAACGTGAAAACAATGCTATTTAAATCAGCACAATCCCACGCAGTGTGTTATTTTCTAACAAACATGGTGGATTAAAGCAAACAACCTTTAATCCCAAACACTGTGTGCTTGATACAAACACGGCAGATAATATCAATAAACACTAGGCGACAGCAACATAATTTCAGATTTTGGCGTAAGCTCAAATGTGACCCAACAAAGCCTGAGAAACTGATGGGTGTCCCACCAGGCAATGTTAAAAAAAGAATCAGTCTGCACTTTCTTAGTTTCTATTTCCAAACCTTACTTTCAGGTGTGATGAATGAGAGTAAATTGTTGGTATCATATTCCACTGGGTATCATACCTAGTGTTTTCACAAATCATATTGTCCATATTATGAAAGTTTACCAGTGACTTTTATCACCCTAAAACCTGATGTATAGGTGGGGTTTTTTTTCTCTTTAACTCCCTAGTGAACAGTTCTTTGTGTTTATATTTTTTTCAAACGACGTATGGTTGTAAAACCAAGGAAACAGAGCAACACTCACACAATGATTTCTCTTGTCACATTACATGCATAATATGACAAAGGAAACATAGAACACCCATGCGCCTGCACAGATATCTCCCTTCACACGGCAAGTGAGTCTGATAAACCATTCCATACATAAGAGACAGAATTTATTGGTACAGACCCCGACGTTTTTAGTTGTTGTTGTAACAGTTAAACTGTATGGACATTAGCAGTCACCTGACAGCTCTCCGACAAAATTCTGAAAATTTAATTTGAGAAATAAAGTGTTTCCTGTCATTTGATGGTGCTCCGACAAAATTCTGAAAGCATAACTGGCATCCATCAGTTACCACCAAAAAAAAAAAAAAAAATGTATATTAGGTTTCACTGGACTTACTTCTGAAAAGATGTAGAGGAAGAGTTGCCTCTAAAGATTCATGAGAATTAAAAAAAAAAAAAAAAAAATGTTAAGTGCAAATGAATCTTTCAGGACCTGACACTTATCACGTGACTGTCTTAGTGACTTAACTGTTTTGTTTTTACAACCTTTTTACCATTTTTTTTTTCTTTTTTTTTTTCTTTACATTGTCAATCCATGTATCCACTCATTTTCAGAAGAAAACGCTGTGTTTTTACTATGAAAACTCTGGATGCTACTTACCCGGTACATAAACAAGGGGTGGGGGGGGGGGGGGGGGCGGGGCGTGGGGCTGGCTGACAAGATCAAAACGAAAAACGTGTGTGTTGTTGTAACGAAAGTTGACCTGTTTCCAGAAATAACACCTCACCACATTTATATATATATATATGAATACATAGATCTATAAAGAGAGAAGAAAAAAAAAAAGAGTACTGGAACAAAGACTCAAGATACAAATGACAGTCGACCTCAGCAGGTTTTTACAAGTACTTGTTCAAAACACTCAACAGTTGATCTGTGAAAGTACATCTTCAATCGACAGTCCAACAAGAATTTACAGTTCAGTGCAGGCGAAGAAGGAAAGTACAGGAGAAAATCGTAGGCGGGAACAGGGAGTGAAATGCAAAGTTTACTTCATACCCAAACAGACCCCGTATATTCACAAATCAAGTTTCTGGCCGACTCCTTTAAGAATTAATACCATTCCAGGTGACTCCACAATGAAGAAATTCCCTCTTATCTGAACATGGGCTGAACTGCAAAGTTTCCTTCATACCCGAACGAACCTCATGTATTCACGAATCAACGTTCTGCCCGACTCCTCAACAAAGAAATCCAATTCTAGCCAACTCCCTGATGGAGAAATTCCCTCTCAGCTGCACAGGTCCTCAGCTGAAAGCCTGCTCAAGACTCGGCATCACGCTCACAATGAATCAGCCTACATCTCCGACGCTGAACGAATCACAAAACATAAATCCCCAGTAATACACTCACAACAATCACATGACCAGATGAAAGCTGTCCATTCCACACGCAACCTTGCCACTCAAGCCTCCACGGACGAGACCAACGTCCGCCAGCGCGGTCACGACAAGAAATGCTTGCTGATGATGTTCTCCAGTGAGTCGTGAACGTCAAAGTCCAGCGGCTTGACCTCCGTCAGGTTACTCTGATCACGAAGTTGGTTCCACTCCTGTAGCACATTACTGTAGTGCATGGCCAGTTCGTGAGCGCCCGTACTCTGGTACAAGCCGCAGTAAGCCTCTGTAGTCGTACTCCAACCCGCTGTAGGCCTCACCAAACAACGCCTTGCCTGTACAAATATACATCATTAGATACTCTCGTGCGGCGGTGATCATTCAAAATTATCCTTCAGGTTAGACTCCACTGACACTACAGAACAGCCCTCAGCAGCGCTCTCTCTATAAACTATAATTATATTATCCTTCAGGTTAGACTCCACTGACACTACAGAACAGCCCTCAGCAGCGCTCTCTCTATAAAAACTATAATTATATTATCCTTCAGGTTAGACTCCACTGACACCACAGAACAGCCCTCAGCAGCGCTCTCTCTATAAAACTATAATTATATTATCCTTCAGGTTAGACTCCACTGACACCACAGAACAGCCCTCAGCAGCGCTTCTCTCTATAAAACTATAATCATATTATCCTTCAGGTTAGACTCCACTGACACTACAGAAACAGCCCTCAGCAGCGCTCTCTCTATAAAACTATAATTATATTATCCTTCAGGTTAGACTCCCACTGACACTACAGAACAGCCCTCAGCAGCGCTCTACTCTATAAAACTATAATTATATTATTCCTTCAGGTTAGACTCCACTGACACCCACAGAACAGCCCTCAGCAGCGCTCTCTCTATAAAACTATAATTATATTATCCTTCAGGTTAGACTCCACTGACACTACAGAACAGCCCTCAGCAGCGCTCTCTCTATAAAACTATAATTATATATCCTTCAGGTTAGCTCCCACTGACACCACAGAACAGCCCTCAGCAGCGCTCTCTCTATAAAACTATAATTATATTATCCTTCAGGTTAGACTCCACTGACACTACAGACAGCCCTCAGCAGCGCTCTCTCTATAAAACTATAATTATATTATCAGTACTATCAGCACACCCCATAAAAATGCTCTTCAATAGTTTGCCTGTCGAAAATTAGAAAACCCGCAGTTTTCAGTAGATTTTGACACTTCGTCTGGACTGTAGTCACCCAACTGGACTCAAGCTTTTTGCTTGTGATACAAATACGATTGTGACACAAGGGCTACTTACCAATATTTATAGACCTCAGGTACAGTTTCTCTGCTTCTTCGAACTTGTTCATGTCATAGTTGTACAGCGAAGCAAGATGGCCGACAGACAGTGCCACCTCGTAGTCGTCCGGCCCCAGCAGCCTCTCTTTGATATCGATGGCTTTGAGGTGCATCTCCTCCGCTTCCTGACAATGACAGAGGCAACACAATCAACAGTACAAAGAAGAACCACAAGTAAAAAAAAAAAGAAAACAAAACAAAACCAAAACCTTCAAACAAACGTTGAAAAAAAAGAAGAAAAGGTAGCACATAACAATGAGGCTTAAAGCCTCTATGTTCCTGACACCGCTGAGATGAACAATTACCACGTTCAAAGCTCTAAGGCTGGTTGCCACACAGAAGTATGTTTCAGTTGGCCATCGCAACCGTTTACGGGGACTTTGTGGCTTCTAATACTAGAGAAATACCACTTTCTTTTGCCTACGGTCCATTCCTGAACAGACTGGGACTCGAAAAATGTGCTAAGAGTAGCCACCAATAAGCGTCATCTAGCTAGTCCTCAGTCCGCACCCAAATAACGTCGTCTGTTCAGTATGCGGTACATTTCTAGAATGATTCATACGCCGCCCACAATCACCACAATGGTCTCTGATGCTATATTGTGACCCACGTGACTGATCCTGACGTACAAGGTCAGCGCATTCGATGCAATGTTTTCCACACGCTGTATGCCTATCCTACATAGCGAGACTTTAAACAAAGCCTCAGTTTGTGACATGCACAATTCACACGATAACAAAAGAAGCTTGTGTGGCTAGCAAAGGACTAAGTCAGTACCCACCTCAAACCTGTGCATGGACTGGTAGAGACGGCCCAGGTTGCCGTAGTGCTTGGCCGTCTGTACGTTGTTTTCCCCAAACGCTTTCTTGGCCAGCTCCAGGGACTGTAGGTGCAGCTCCTGTGCCTCCGATAACAACTTCTCCTCCTCCTTCTTGTCGTGACTGTCGATCGCAACCTCCTCCAGGATCAACGCTACAGGGCAAGACAGGCAACTCTGTTATAATACCAGCTGATGGGAACTTCCCTCCCCTATATATATGGACTTGTGTCTTGTGTCTTATGTTGTAACGTTCTATTCCTCTGATTCAATTCTTTCCATTATGGAGAATGTCTAATTGGTTAAAACTGATGCCACTGCAGATACAAGTATGCATTATTCATTGATAAGTAATAACTGCCTGTTTTGTTTTTGTATGTTTTACACGTTTTATGCGTGTGTGCGTGCGTGTGTGTGTGTGTGTGTGTGTGTGTGTGTGCAGACTTCTGCAATATCGTCCGAGACCGGGAGAGAAGAGAGTGAGCTGAACAGCAGCAGCCAGCCTTACCTTTGACACGTTTGGAGGATGACAGCAGGAGATGGTCCTGAGGTAATATGTGACACAACACCTTGATGGACTTGTTGGCCTGATCCCTGTGTTAAACACCAACATCCCCTCATGATTAGTCTCACGCCACACTATGGC
The DNA here is from genome assembly GCA_018292915.2 of Batillaria attramentaria. Lineage (NCBI taxonomy): Eukaryota > Metazoa > Mollusca > Gastropoda > Batillariidae > Batillaria > Batillaria attramentaria. The sequence continues at coordinate 254,773 of JACVVK020000658.1, read as the reverse complement.
GGCAAACTTACTACATGTATCAGAGAGAATGTGGACAGTACGTATACCTCACTATGGTAAACCTCCATCAGGGTTGCCTGTACGTCAGAAGTATATATATCAGGTTACCTCTATGGCTTTTTCAGCATAAGATAAAGGTTAATGTTGCCTTTGTCTCACTGTCAGCATGAAAAAAAATGAAAGGCAGAAAGAAAGAAAGGAAGACGTTGTACAAACCTGGCACCATCAAATTTCCCTGAGCTGTACTCAAAGACGTAGGAAGCATAGGCAAGGTCCTCGTAGGCTATGGCCACAAACAAGTTATTCCCCCCAAAGACCGATATCCGTATGTCCAGCGCCATCTATCACATAAGAAAAAGAACTGATCACTTACAATGTGTAGGGCATGCAATAGTCCAAAGAAAAAGTAGCTGGAATGATTTCTAAGTTGAACTTAGTGAACTGCTGGGTGGGGTTGGGTGGGGTGGGTGGGGGGGGGGGGCATGACAACAATGAAATTTTTGAAGAGACTAAAATCTGTGCAATCTGGTGTATGCTGACAGCAAAATTTTACTCTCAGAATGGATCAGATTACAAAGTTTTGGTGGTTTTTTTTGGGTTTTTTTTGGCAAATGATTTTTGTTCTAGTTTTTTTCTTTGCGGCACTGGGGTTACCATTTAGCTGAAATCAACAAACTAGCTGACAACTGCAAGCCGTGAATGTGTTATATAATGAAGTAAGCATGGCTGTGTTGTGGCCTCATCCCCACGCATCATTACGCAGCTCTATATCTGCGTCAGACACTGGTCATGAACAGATTCGTTTTCGACATGTGCAACTACTTTCGTACCAACACGAACATGCACCCTATTTCTGGGCCACAGTGGACAATACTGAGTACAAATGTCCCATACTGTTACAGCCATCCACGACATTCATCTTGTCTTATTCTACCTTCCACAGACAGGAGTCCCCGTCATCACCTGTCTTCAGTAACACTTTGCGAACCAACATCCCTATACAGGTCACGCATTAGCCACAAATACGCTCGCCTCATAGTCATACAATGGAAACTGAACACTACTGTCTTCAGTAACACTTTGCGAACCAACATCCCTATACAGGTCACGCATTAGCCACAAATACGCTCGTCTCATAGTCATACAATGGAAACTGAACACTACTGTCTGTGTCACCTGGATAATAACAGGCACTTTCTTACTTCAGACTGGGAGAGGGACAACTTTATGTTACAGCGTAAATGGTCCTTTACTTACCTGATACACCTGAACAGCAGATGTGATGGCATCAACATTGAGCAGGTAAAAGCCGTAGTCAAGAAGGGCGTCGGAATATTTGGGGTGGTGTGCACCAAAGTGCTCCCTACAAGGAACAGAAAATCATTATTTTCGGCTAGAATGAAAGTCTTTCCTCAGACAGCACAAAGCTTAATGTCACAGCAGGTGCTGATACCAAATTGAATGCATGTTGGGGAGGGGGGGAGGGGAGCAGACAAAGAGGGAAAAAAGGTCATCATACCTGATCATATACAGTTCACCTAGCCACAACACCAGGAGACTGTATCTTACTGATAGCAGTGCTGGGAAAACAAAACAAATAAACGAACTCCACAATGGGGGGGTGTTCGTGTGTGAGACAGCAAGAGAGAGACAGAGACAGACACAGCGTGCAGGCGCGCACGCGCGTGCGTGTGTGTGTGTGTCCCCCGACCACTGACCTTGCTTGGTGAACAGCGAGTTTTATCAACACCTCAGCTTTCTTGAACTCTCTTTTCACTACACAAGCCTGCAACAAAAGGGAAACAACTGCTCACAACACTAACAGACCAACAAACTGTAATCATTAATATTTCAGTAAAAAACCAAGTCTGCAACATGAAAGACACACAGTTTCCTTGCTAAGCCATGGCTTCATAGCCACAGAAACTATAACGGGATAAATGTCCTGACTGACAGTAATAGTACAGGACATTTCTCCTGAATATTGTCGACAGTGGGGCAGAATTGACGGGACATATTGAGGGTTTCCTGCACGAAGGTGCGAAGGTACTATCAATACAGACAGAGAAAAGATCAACAGATGTTCGGGCAAAGAACCTTCAATATGTCCACTTTGGTAAGAAAGCAATCAGACATTTTGACAATGAAAGTGTGCATGACTGGTGTCCAACATGGAAAATTGTGAAGTCCTGCAAAGCATGCACGTGCAAGTGAGAGAAAGAGAGAGAGAGAGAGAGAAGAGAGAGAGAGAGAGAAAAGAGAGAGAGAGAAGAGAGAGAGAGAGAGAGAGGAGAGAGAGAGAGAGACAGAGAGAGAGAGAATCCTTCCATACCTTTGCACATTGCCGCAGAACATCTATTACTGTCTGTAAAGATAAACACAAAAACCAGTGACTCAAAAGAGAAAATACCCACCAACAAATAACTGCCAATATATTACAGTACATGTACAACACTTGACCAAGCTTTTATTTTGTTATCTACAGTGACTCCTCACTATCCTGTACTACTACTAGTACTATCCACAGGGGCTAAACCATACACTACAGTGACTCCTCACTATCCTGTACTACTACTAGTACTATCCACAGGGGCTAAACCATACACTACAGTGACTCCTCACTATCCTGTACTACTACTAGTACTATCCACAGGGGCTAAACCATACACCACAGTGACTCCTCACTATCCTGTACTACTACTAGTACTATCCACAGGGGCTAAACCATACACTACAGTGACTCCTCACTATCCTGTACTACTACTAGTACTATCCACAGGGGCTAAACCATACACCACAGTGACTCCTCACTATCCTGTACTACTACTATCCACAGGGGCTAAACCATACACTACAGTGACTCCTCACTATCCTGTACTACTACTAGTACTATCCACAGGGGCTAAACCATACACTACAGAGAATAAGAGAGACTGGACATAGAACTTTAAACAGTGTTTAAAACCATGACATGACAAACTCCAATTCCCTATTCCTTCTTCCTTTAACGTTTCAACAACACCGTGACTACGCTTATAACCACCATGAGTTAGGTTCTGTGGCACCCACCACTGGTAGTTCTAATATTCACCCGTTTTTCAGCAGGTGGGGGGGGGGGGGGGGGGGGGGGGTATTTCTCCCCATGTCACGAGTGGAATTCATTAAGATGTCAGAAACTGGGGCAATTTTTTTTTACTATGCATGATGCTGACGATGCTATGGAGGTCCACGTGGTCTGAGACTGCACGACGGCCACATTCAGCGCTTCCCATCATAAATAGCCTGGTATTAACCAGGCCTGGGGACTACGGCACCTGTGGTGCGTGTAATCATCCACATTATAAGATAGTCACACTGAAGTGGGTGAGTCTAAGCTGTGTGGCAACAGCCTCCCCACTGGGCCCGTAGCACACCCGCTCTGGGTAGGACTCAGTTGTAGGAGCCAACCTTGGTAAGAAAAATCCAGCTTGCCTCGGCTGGGATTCAAACCCAGGTCTTCCAGTCCATGGTCCAAAATGCTAACCACTACACTACCGGGGTCGGTTTTACAGGCACTTTGTGTGACCAGGACCCCTGACACGTGAGTGAAAAGGTAAGAAGCAGACAGCTCACCCGAGTATTCACAGATCCATTCAGCTCCATCAGTGCCCTTGAACACGCTTTGAATGCCTGAAAAATCATAAATGTTATGTTACTGTGTCAGCAGTCAATCTCTGCCACATACTTCACGTCACGTCAACAACTCTACCTGCACAAATTTCTACGTCTCGCCTTAAATCTCTGCCCCAGCTGCCAGTTATTGCACAACACGTGCTGCCCTGTGTTGCTCAAGCGACGCTCAAAACAGGCTTGATAGTTATGTTCCCATACTTAAATACTGATCATAATAATCATGGATATTTACATAGGTTTATTCTCTGGGAGCTCTAAGCGCTTACAAAGTTAGGAAAAATAAAATGACATGAAAATGACGCCAGAGGAAACAATAACAGATATAGCAATTGTGGCAAACACACACACACACACACACACACAGACACAGACACACAGACAGACACAGACACACACACACACACAGAGTTCTGTCAATCCCTCACTACTGCTGCTGCACTGAGAACAAGTGAGTTTCATGTATTCAGCTTTCACGCTAGTAACGGCAATGTTCAACCACTGGGGAAAAAACAACAAAAAACTTCAAAACCAAGTAGATATATTAAGACTAATAAGAGAGAAGTTTATGAAAGAAAACTGTTATTTTACTGTGTGCTGCGTCTGGCTGTTCTATGATAATACAGCGTTCAAGCCAAACACCCTCATGGCATTTACCACGACACAGAGCTGTATATCATCAGCCCCATCTGCTCACCTCATCATACAAACTCTGAGCAAAGAGCAGGGCACACTGTTCAGAATACAATATAGCTCTGTTGATGCTGATGCCCCTCTGTGCCAGATCCTCCACTATAGAAAAGGCTTCTGCACAAGTCTGTTTGGCCGCCTGGTACTTGCAGTTTGCGTTTTGGACGTGAAGCAACCTGCAAATAGAAAAACATCAGCGTACATGTACTTAGCAGGGCTTAAAAACGGTCAAAGGACCGATAGAAGGAAAAGTGTCTTGTATTAAGTGACTGTGGCAAAGCCAGGAGCGCTCGTCTGCAAAGCAAACATATCATGCTAGGCAGGGATTATGAAAAGACTCGTCCGAAAGCCCGCAGACTAGTGAAAATACCGTCGGACTAGTTGAATTGTTTTACCACTGGCCCGCCGGACTAGTTGAGATTTTGAGGCAAAGCTTGCTCTATTTTCACAGAGCTGAATGCACAAGGTACTGTCAGCGAGCCCCTCTCTCTCTCTCTCAAAAAAAAAAAAAAAATCGGAAAAAAATTTCCCAGTAGTACGCTTTCCGCGAACGGTGCAAATCCCCCCTCGCTACGGTCCTGGCAAGACAGCGAATTAATTTTGTGTGGCCCACCCCCTACTGTGCATGCGTGACCGCGGACAAAGACAGGGCAATTAGTGCATCGCCCCCGAAGCACCACTGCAGCTATGCGGGTAGTTATTACCTCATCCGCCAGTTCCGACGTCCTTTACACCTGTCAAATCACTGACCATTGTTTTCACAAGACACCTTATCACGCGTAGATGTCGGTGCGTGTGAACGTGTTTCTTTGTGTGGCGGATATTTGATAGGTATCGCGTGGGTACTAATCCAGCCCCCTTGTTTTCATGTTTGACAATAAAGAAAACGGAAACTGCGAATTCAGCCGGACTAAACTCAGCGATTTGACACAAGTTTAGCAAATCTGCAACGCCGGGATGTCTCAGTGTGTGCGTCGTTTGGACACGTGTGTGTGTGTGTGTGTGTGTGTGTGTGTGTGTGTGTGTGTGAGTGATTTGAATGACAGCAAACCGGCAACGCCGGGATGTCAGTGTACGTCGTTCGGACACGTTATCCGTCGCGCAAATTCAAGTTAGGTAAAGTCGCACAATCTTGACTGCTGAAAGACTCCACAGAAACACCAGACTCTGCTACTGAGTCACATTTATGCTTGTACCAATTATCATTTATTATGCCATGATCTCTACGGTTGACATGCGCCTCCGGGGACTCGGAGTGGTCCGGACACCACCGTGTGTGTCTGTGACTTGAGCGATCAACTCAGTTGCCAAGTGAGGCTCTACTGTAGAACAAAAATCTGTTTCAGAGATGTAAATCAGTGTCATGGCTTATCTGAAGTTGAGAGTAGTCTGAATGATGCATGAGTGACCTCAAGCATTGTCATTGTGGGGAACATGCTCTTTCAGGGGTTGTGTGAAACTGAATGAAGACCACAAAAACAAAGTTGTTTGATGGTATGATAAAACAAACAAAAAAAAAGCATATCTTTTCTGAACTTTTTCATCCCAGATTATGCGCAATTTTGCAGTCAGAATGCACCAGATTGCACAGATTTTAATCTAGATTTTAACAATTTTCCCGGGGGAGCATGCACCCGGCCCCCCTTAGGTAGAGCGCCTTTGGCGCTACGCAGACGTGGCTTCGCCACTCCTCTCAAAATTGTCCTCTTTTTTCATCCTGGATCATTTCTACCCCCGATAAAAGTGTTGTGAATCTTTTTTTATTTACAAATAGGTCCATATTTGACAAAATGTTTTTTTGGGGCTAGTGGAAATGGTTTCGGGCTAGTTGGTTTTAAATCTTGCTAGCCCGAAGGACTAGTAAGATTTTTCAGCTTTCATAACCCCTGCTAGGGGGTGTCTGGGCCATGCTGTCCTGGAATCTTTTTCAGGAATTTGACTGATATATATGTACAGTTTTGTACAGTTTGGTATGATTTTAAATACTTTAGAGCAGGGTTGTACAGGAGGAGGAGAAATGTTGGGATGTTATTTTCCTCACCGGACACAGTACTCCATGGAGCGACACAAGCCAGCCTCACTCCTGTCCCCTCGCACAGCATCCAGACACGCCTGATACACTCTCTCACTGTCGTCAAACCAGCCCGCCTCCGACAGGAACCCCCCTGTTACAAATCAAACCGACAAGCATTAGACAAACATGAGACAAACGTTAGACTAACATCCAGTCCTTCTCATACTGGAATTTTGAAAAATTTCACGAGAAAGACGTATTGATCATTTAGGAACATGACAGGCAGGGAAACAGAATCAGAACGATAAAGTGAAAGCCAACAAAGAAAACACTACCAACAAGAAGAAAACAAAAAAACAACAACAACAAAACCCAGGCATTCTTCCATTCCAAGGCTCGACACTGGACAACCGTCACAGAATGATTTATTTTTTAAATGTTCAAGTACTTTCTTACAAAGGCGGAGGACATAAGTGGACAGTATTCAGGACCAATGTTCTATTAATAGTACATGGAGTATGTACACAGAAACTTTTACTGTCAGCCGGGGCTTTTTGTGTCATCATAATTTACAGCTGAAGCTCTCCTTACCCAAAGCCAATCCCATGTTGAGCGTACGAATGCGGTTGGCCTGATCGCTGATGCACTGTGGCGTCATCTGACTGACGAACGCTTTGGCCAGAATCTCTGACATTCGGATGTCCTTGTCCATCAGCGCCTGAAAACAATGGTGCAGCAGGGTTCTGCACACACACGCATACACACACACACACACACACACACAGACACACACACGGACACACACACACACGGACACATGCACACACACAGTCAAGAGGAATGTTAGCATTAGGCAGGATAAGATCGTTTACTGCCGTGTACATTGATACAGTCTTTCAGTTTTACAAAAAGTTAAATAATTCCCAAAATGGATGAAAAACACAACACATGTAATTTGACGCCTCACATGAAGGCTTTTGTCACTGCTGACTGACCAAAACTGTAAGGCTCCAGCGAAATGTTAAATTTTATGTTAGCAGCATTGCTATTGCATGTGGGGATTGAGGGATTGTGTTTAAAAGTTGAAATTCGGTTGATTTTCAGCTCTACCAATTTTAAAAAAAGTATAATGAAAACTGTTAAGTAGTAGTGAGTGTGACAGTGCATGTTTGGACAGGACACGTGATTCCAAGCACCAGTGCCGATAACTGTCTGCTGATGTATTATTGTGTTCGTGTTTGACACTGGTTCCAGTGAGCTGCCTTTCAGTTTTTATTGTTGCTGTGTTGCTCCCTGCAGAACTGCGGCACAGGTTTGAAAATTCCGCTATCACAGTCACTGGGATCAGGGATTATGAAAAGACTCGTCCGACAGCCCACAGACTAGTGAAAATACCGTCGGACTAGTTAAATTGTTTTACCACTGGCCCACTTGACCAGTTGAGATTATGAGGCAAAGCTTGCTCTATTTTCACAGAGCTGAATGCAAAAGGTACAGTCAGCGAGCCCCGCTCTCTTTCTCTCTCTCTCTCAGTTTCTGTTGTGACGCTGGGGTGAGAGTAACTATTTTTAGCGCGAGCTTGGGCTAGTGGAAATGGTTTCGGGCTAGTTGGTTTTAAATCTTGTTAGCCTGAAGGACTAGCAAGATTTTTCAGCTTTCATAACCCCTGGGGATTATCTTCACCAATGGCAAGTTCCCAGTCCAACTTTAAGTTTCTGTTGTGACGCTGGGGTGAGAGTAACTATTTTTAGCGCGAGCTTGGGCTAGTGGAAATGGTTTCGGGCTAGTTGGTTTTAAATCTTGTTAGCCTGAAGGACTAGCAAGATTTTTCAGCTTTCATAACCCCTGGGGATTATCTTCACCAATGGCAACTTCCCAGTCCAACTTTAAGCATGGCTGCTGTCAGTCTCTGGCAACCATTTTTATTCATATCCTCCAAAGATGGAGCGTGGCTGTGGTTTACTCGAAATCAGTGACAAACGCAATCCTCTCATCCTAGGATTGTTCAACCATGGAACATTAACAACAGGTTGAACAAGAAGAAGTAAGTAGATCTATGGAGAAATTTAAATTCAAAATTTAATTTAAAAAAAAATGTCTCGTGTAAAATGTAACATTTACAAAAAGAAACCCCAGAAAACTGTCTTCAGACCCATGCAATGTCTCCATTCAAAATAATATGATCTTAATATTTTTTTTTTTTTAAAAGGGTTAACTTGCATGGTTTCATGTCTGAACAGTGAACTGGAGAACACTTACCGCTTGTCATTAACTCGAAGTACTCGCACAAATACATCCAAATCCGAAAACTCCAGAGCAAGGGGTTTCAACATACACTTGTCATACATCTGCAACGGGAAGATGCAAATGATAACTGGCATTAGTGGCAAGAGATAAAGTTGTAGCTGCACACTGTGAGAATAGTAAAACTAAAATTGACCCTAGACAGGTAGTCTCAGCTGAGCGTTTGTTCGACATTATGTGCTTGTGTGTGAGTTTAAAGTGATTCAATAAATCTGTCAAAGTATTATAATTTCCAAATATATACCTTTATCTGGCTGCCCTACTGAACCAGCATCTAAACAATTGAAGCAGGTTACTGATTCTGTAATTAGGTTACAAGTGTACAGGGTTACGGGTTCTTTCTATTGGTATGGGGTCAGCTTTTGACATTCTTTGTTCTTTTAATCTTTCACAGAATAACAAGTGTCCATGAAAAAAAAAAAGGGAAAAAAAATTATGTCATGAGAAAACAAAATGAAGAAGTAATGATGTCTTGTAGTGTTACGTTTTCTAACAGAACAGCACTGATGCGAATACGGTAAGTACAGAGAACAGCTCAATTCGTTGACATACAAACCTTGTAATATATATCGAACTGAACGTCTTCCGGCAATGTTTTAAATTCCTTTCGGTGTTTCTTGTATGCTACTGCAGCCACAGAAACGGCTGTGTTGTAAAGAGTTTCGGGAACCCATTTCAACTTGCAGGCAGACGCCATCTTGGATACTGGATGACGTACTGAAAGGGACGTAACCGAGGCAAAAGAGGGTGCCGGTGACTCAGGGGATTAAACAAAAAGTAATCAAAGTAAATAGTAAAGGCCTTACCGCCTTAAGATTTGATCAAACTACGAAATTCATCGCATGTAAAGAAAAAAAAATACTTCTAATCCAACGCCACTGATCATTACGATGTTTATCTACTATTTGTGTGTGGCGGAGTGTGTCACTGACTGACTGAGTTGCCGCCGGTCAGTCCGGTCAGTACTGACGTCAAGTTTTACCCAACCGCTTCACGGCGGGGAGGTTCCGTGCTGGAGGGGCCTTTTCTCCAACCGGCTGCATCCCAGGCATGTTGTCTTCTTTGGCAACTAAGGAATTTTCTTTTCTACCTATTT
>JACVVK020000658.1:210000-240000 GCA_018292915.2 Batillaria attramentaria | reverse complement strand
AATCGACCGTTTATCTTGCCATTTTCACTATATGAGCCCTATAAATGGGCCTTTTACTTTTACTGTTTTAGGGTATGCACAAGGTATGCCTGTTTGCTGGTACAGCATCGCACAGAACTTCATTCTAAATACTGTTAGTGTTACTGTTAGACATGTTCTTTTAGGGAAATGCAGATTTGTAGTTATTTGAATCAGTAACGAAGAAAAAAAAATCTTGGTGAAAGTGATACAGTCAGCATTTAAAAAAAACATTTTCCCCTTGAAAATGAACACTTCTCATGATCACAAAAAGTTTATTTTTTAAAAATATTGTTCTAAAACCTACACCAACAGATAAAGCATATTATTATCATGTGAAATAGACAACTGGTTATGATGCTATGGCCTTTGTTCTGATGTTACCCACTAGGCATCTTTAAAACTGAGAAACCTGCGAACTGGTAAGTGCTAAGGCTATATGGGTTGAAAGCAGTGCTTACTAAATAGTAGTGCTGTAAACCGGTTCGGAAGTCAAACCAGTTCACGAACGTTTTTTTCAAACTGGTTAATCGTGTACTGCATGGTAGTAATAGTATTACTTGGTCTATGATATTATGACGTCATCTGGCACAGAGAGGCAGTGTTTCCTAGTTAACTTGATCAAAGAATGGTGATTGCAGGTGGAAATTTGAGAATGTTAACGTCATATGAAATTGGATACTGTACCTGAAAGGGAACCGTCAGCGATTTTGACTTTAACTGTTTAAGACTGTTGCTGTCATCTCCGTCTCCTACGCAGGCTTCCTTACGGCAAAGGGCGTCATTTACCGCACTTCCTAAACAAGCCATCCGCGAGTCGCGCCATCAACATAGACTGTCTGGCGACGCGGGCCAAGGGAAAGCTTACTGTCTTTTGCTGTGTACAATTTTATGAACTTGCGCATCAGAATCCATCTTTTGTGTAAAATCGATGTAGATGAGTAATTGAAGATAATGCTTGCATATAATGATATATGGCAGACAGACAGATGAGGGAGAGAGTGAGTGAGTGTGTGGGGGAGGGGGGGGTGGAGTTGCCGCCACAAAACACTTATGTTGATATATATACTTGAGTTATACCCCTTTCCTCGTGTTCGGCACTTTCTGGAAAGGCCCGAGAGTTGCCGAGCGAACCGCGTTTCAGCAATCAAACCGGTTCACGGAACCGCTGAAACTTCAAATCAGTTTCCGTTTTTTTGGTGCACCACTAATAAATAGCCTGCCATATTTGCTACAGTTAATTCAGTTTCTTTTTAGACATTTGTCGTGGTGAAAAAGACACTAACGGTATGAAGAAAGATCCCCGTATCCAAACACACACGTCTTCTTTTACACTTACAGCAGTCATTAATTTTTCCCATATTTTCATTTGCTCCATCATTTACATGCTGTGTGAGGGATAGGTTTATATTTTGATGCTAGTACTGCAGTAGTAGTAGCTACCACTCTTGTCTTTGTTTTACATACTGTAAAAAGTAGAGTGAGGCCAGCAGAAGGAAAATGTGCATCCCACATCAAATTCTCTGAACTCTTCACTGCTTGAAATAGGTGACTTCAAAGTTCGGTTACCTTTCTCCGATTAAACAGAGCATGAACTGCTACGGGGGTAGATAACCAAGTCGCCTGTGGCGATTGCCTAAAGCTGACCCATTTACTGATTTAGCTGTTTTAGAATGGTACAGAGTGATGAACGATACCAAAATCGGAGCAACGATGAAAAAGCCAGCACATTATTTGGGCCCAGCCGGGATTCGAACTCACGACCCGAGCATTGGAAGTGCAACGCTCTACCATTCGGCCACCCCGGCTTCCCGCATGGTGATAGACAACCATAAGACCTTTCAAAACATATCATTGTGAATGACCTTGAGTCAAGGTCACTAAAGCTGTCTGTCTGAAAATTTTACATTGGCATTTTCTTGTAATCTACAATCACCTGAGGTTTTAAACTTTGCATGATGGTAGACATTGATAAGAACTTTATAGATCTATAGATCTATGTGGCCTTGTATCAAGGTCAAGGCCATACAAGCTATTTTTGTGAAACCTTAACATTGGCATTTTCTCAGAAATAACAAACAGAAGGTCAAGGTCATTAAAGCAGTCTGTTAGGAAATTTTTACATAAAATGCATTTTCTCAGAATCGAGAAGAAGCAGTAAGCATCAAACTCTGCATGATGACAGACATTGGCAACACCTTTATTGACATACCTGTGTTCAATGACTTACTTTAGTCAAGGTCAAGGCCATGCAAGCTGTTTTCGGGAAACTTTAACCTTGGCATTTTCTCGGAAACGACAAACAGTAGAGGCACCAAATGAGGCATGATGATAGCAATGAGACCTACTTTTTTGAATGATCTTGACCACGGCATGCAGGACTTAATGTGTGTGAACAAGTCATGTTTTTCTGTGTTGCAGGATTTCTGATAGTGCTCCTGTCAAAAAGAGGATGCTGTACTCGGCTTCTTTCAACTCTCTGAAGGCCAAGTTGCCAGGTGTCTACAAGTTCATAACAGTCAACGATAAAGGCGAGTTGACCTACCAGCGAATTATGTCGGAGCTGAGCTAAGTTACCACCAGCGTCTCTCACGTAGATCTCCAGTCACGCGGCAAGCACCGCTGGTCAATGTAGAGACTTGAATGACTGCATTGGTGATGAATAACATACCTTTCTTATCTGCTCAAGCGTCCGAGGACTGTGTAAACCCTGTTGTATGGCGATACGTGTATCGTATGTATGTCTGCAGAAGAGCTGCTCTGTACACACACTGATCTGAGAGTGTAGCTGTAAAAGTGTGATCACTCTGGAGGTGTGGGTGTAGGTGAAACGTGAGGAAAGAGTGCAGACGAATAATTTCTTGAGATTTCCAGACTTACATCACAGAAAAACCCATTTTTGTTGATTCCCTTTTCTTCCATATTTTGTAAGAAAACTTTTATTTATGCAGTTATTTTTTCCCCAGTATGGTATAGTCCATTTGCAGCTTCTTTCTTTCAGTCATTCATTTAGAAACATGGTCTTTCAGAAAAGTCTATTTTTCTCTTTACCGCATTACTTCTGTCATAATTTTTCCAGCAGTTTCCTGTGTGAATTCCACTCTGTTGTGCATTTTGATGACTGAGAAACAAATGGTAAATTAGGGGGTAATGAATGCTGAAGAGAGGATTGTAGACAAGACTGCTGCCAAACAGTGTATGGTTGACTGGTCACAGTGAGAGAAATGTAGAAGGTCTAACAGATCTGTCCTTCATTGGTGGAAATTTACTTGCTCCCCTTCCCCTCCCCAGTCTGCCTAGGTCTGTGCATTTCTGCTTTTGCTTCATTCAGTGGAGATCCATGTAGGGATAAAAATGAGTTTATATTTTGGAAAACCAGAAGCATTTGCAGCGTCCATTCTTCCAATATATACTTCTTTTGATTCCAACAATTTTGAACACTTGGAAAAAGCCGTGGATAGTAAAGAAACTCCTCCTGTGGTGAAAACCGAAGTGTATAATGTGTCTGGAAAATTGATAGATTAAATTAAGCTGTTTTGTTTAACACGCTTTTGTTGTTGATTTTATCATTGATGGCAAGCCTTGTGTAGTTACGTGTACCACACAGACAGGCATCCATGTCAAATGATGGTGTTGCTAGTGCATGGTTTGGGATTTTGATTATTTACCTGAAAATTCTGTTACTGTTAAAAATTGTCGTTATGTAACATTTCAGTGGAGTCGAGTTTTGACTCGCATTTGAACAAAAATAAACTGTGGATTTTGTGCATGCCACTCGTGCAAGTGAACTGTACGTAAGTGGTGTTTGCTATCATTGAAGGTAATGAAACTTACAGATTATTTTGCACAGGGAGTCTGTCTTTTGCTTTTGTTCAGCTTTTCATTTGTAAGGGAAACTCATAACAGCTGTTCCATGTGTTACATTGTTCTTTCTTTGAAATATTCTTTTACACACAAAGGGGCATGTATTAAACATTGGCCGTTTATTATCCAGTGTTTGTTGCTCTTCATCTTTTGCTTGTAGTTTATGCACCAAGCGTGGTTGAGTGAGAATCTGCAAGTGATACATGTATGTATGTAGGTTCATTTTACCTACTCTTTCTGTCTCAGCTTTACCTCTGTGTCTGCTTTGAATCTGCTGAGTAGTTCATGTAAGTACTGAGTGAGTACAAAGAGTAGGAAAAGAAGAGTAATTTGGGTTAATACTTTCAAGTTGTTGCTCACATGAGAGATGAATTTATTTTGTAAGTACAGTGTGTATGAAGGAATGTGAACACAATGAAAGATGAAATGTGACCGATATTGTGATTTGGGTTACTTCCCTTGTTCCACCACCAAGCAACATGCCACTTGAACAACATACGATAGTTGAAACATACTCCATTGACGTGCTGCGCTTCATTTAATAATTAATTATAATATTTAATTTACACAGGTCTCATGAATATATAGCTAGTGTAGGTGCAAGTGTACCTGGTCCATGCGTACCATCTCCTCTTTCTCCAACAATTTCTTTTTAGTGGAAAATGCATGACGCGCATTAGTTGTTGGTAGACCATCTTTATTTCTTTGATACAACAATCACAACATAAAGTTTTAAAACGTCCAAAACAGTACTAACGAAATGATGTGACGACCAGCCTGCCATGTTAAGAAGCAGAAATGGATAAGGATGTAAGCGAAAGCAACTAAACTCCATTTGGTTTAGTTCGGGTAACTCTCGAGTGGCTGAGGAGGATTGGGACACCATGACTACATTTGGCTAACTGTACCTCGGTCCGTTAAAGGAAGCCAAATGTTGGTAAAACCATCCCGGCTTCATGTCGGACATCGGTCAAAGGCCGATTCTTTTTCAAAATGTCCTGACTGGTAAGTAGCGGGGTATTCCTTTCTTTCAAGGGCGGACATGCGTCCAATCGTTTTTCCCACCCAGAGGACATCGAAGTCAGCAAGGACATTTTGTTGGATTATACAGGCAAGAGTTTTTGTCTGCTGTGCCATGTAATTCTGCCACCTCTACCAGCCTGCACACTTTCTTTTGGATCAGGGACGCAGATCTCACACACTGACCAATGTCCATGTGGCACAGGCCCACAGACTCCAACCCATATCCTCCAGACGTGTCCCACCTACAGCGCCCTCCGACGCCAGCTGTGGCTCAGTGAGGCAGACCTACAAGAGAAGCTTTGGGGACCGACAGCGGAGTTCGTCACCAAGACCGGACTTTCCATTCAGCATGGCCGGGAACGCAGAAGAAGAAGGAGCAGGATCAGGGGCCATTTTAAGCCCGTACATAACGAACATTGATAGACAAACACATTGCAGACATGCAATCACCCATCATGCAACTGAAGAATCATAACAAGACATGGGTATAGATCTACTACTGCACTGGATGCAGATTTTGCCACAATGCAGTCTGTTTGTCTACATCGACGCCTCGTGGTTCAAGCAGCTTTAACTCCCAGTCGATGTAAACCCACTGACAATGTTTTCCTGACTCCATCACATTGTAGGTCTGGACTAAAGTCCATGACAAAAGTATGTGGTTGCTCTTGAAAAACAAAATACCACTCAAACAAATGGCAGAAAAAAAATTGACAAAACACTCACCGATTCAGAAATGCATGATAAGGGAGGTGGACGTGCGGATAGGATCCCCTGCCCTCATATACAACCTACAATGTGTTTGGAGTTGCAGTGGCCAAAGCTTTTCGGGAAAATTTGTACAACGGTGATTAGTGACGGTGATTTATTGGCAATAAATATTTGAAAACTTGTGACCTAACTTTTTATCAACTATGGATATTAATCTGAAATAGCTGATGACCTCAGCGTCAGTGTAAATTTTAGTGTAAATTTTGGCAAAAATGCGACGTGGAAAAAAATAAAAATGACCCTAAAATACACCTTTCGAGAGCTTCAAGTGACTGTGATGTCAAATGTATTGCATTGCTCAGTAACTGATGTATACTCCTAAAGCCTTCATTAGTAGGAAAAAGTGTCTGTGATTTACATGAAAAGTGTTATTGGAATATTTTCTTTCCTTGAAAAGTACATGTACTTGTCCAGTTTTCAAAAAAGCAGTGAAAAGATCAAATTGCGCTGGTTGCATATATGCCAAGAAGAATCAGAAAGACAGAGAAAACAGTGGCTGTTTTACAAGTTTTAATTTATTGGGCCACTTTTTCCAGAATGACCCTTCCTCTGCAATAGGTCTACAAAAGTGGCTAAAAAAAAGTTATCGCCGAAAATTGGTGGCGACTGCAACCCCTTAAAGGCACTATACAAATAGACAAGGCAGAAAAAGAGAAACTTCTACAGGAGTATAACAGCCTTCACTGTGGTACATGTATGACTATGACAAAAATATAGCACCATTGCGAAAGAACACAAAACTGTGAACATCACATACATAATTAGCATAGTAATACATTACACGTTGCAAGAACAGACTCTGATTGCCATCCGTGTTCAAAACACACAACAAGCTTGTGCATGTACAATTTTCATTAAAAGTAGCACATAGTATGTGTGGTACAAAACACCAAGTTGTCAATGTCGTGTTGAGAGAATGAACACATTTACATTACGAGCACACACGCAGGTTCAAATGCACTTTACAGGGAAATGAGAGGCGTGTATGATGAATGTGAGTACTGGGATATTTGTGTGTGTGTGTGGATGTGTGTTTGTGTCACTGTGTATTGATGGCACTTTGATAAAAATGGTCCAGTGATAAACAGAAGGAACAGAAATAGTTTTCTGAACACAACATTGGGTCTGGCTCTCCAGTCCTCTGTTTTGAACAATTGAAAATGTAAATAAATTATCTGAGCACCATTACATCAACTTAGGCACAAGAGTGTGAAAAAGAATGTAGATT
The DNA here is from genome assembly GCA_018292915.2 of Batillaria attramentaria. Taxonomy (NCBI): domain Eukaryota; kingdom Metazoa; phylum Mollusca; class Gastropoda; family Batillariidae; genus Batillaria; species Batillaria attramentaria. Next base: position 233,096 of record JACVVK020000658.1, on the reverse strand, counting down.
AACAAACTATGAGAAAATGTGTTGGGGAATGAAACATGGAGAAAAACCACCCCCAATACACTACACACTTCATTCCCTTGAGAGCAAATGACAGCAAGAGAAAGATGGGGGAGGGGGGTGGTGGTGGTAATTAATAATTTAGATCCTTTGTAAGTGAAACCCATATCACAAAGCTGTTTTTTTTTTGTTTTGGGTTTTTTTTGTTTTTTTTTTGTTGTTGTTTTTTTTTTGGGGGGGGGGGGGGGGGGGGGGGGTTGTCTTACTTTATGAGTATTGTGCAAAATAACTTTAATTTCAGATCATAAAATAAATACACTTTTGCTTGTACAGTGGACTTTTTATTTTATTTTAGCCACTGTGCCTTCAGTAACGCTCAGCTGGTATAGTTCGCCCGCTAGGGGGTGCAAATGTATACCAGTCATGCGCAGGAGGGGCAAATAAACTCCAGTTGTCCACTAACGGGGGCGACAGTATCCCCGCAACGCGGGAGGGGGTGCAAATGTACTCCGGAGTCTGGTGAGGTGAAGTCACGTGGCCGATGACTTCATTCTACAACTTTCTGTGAAATATCGACGGAATTGACTGGTAGACATTTGGGCGATCTATACCAACTGAGCATAAGTAACTCAGTCCAAGAGGAAGAACCATGCGGAGGCAGGACAACTGAAGCTGTTGCTGGTTGTTCCCTTGAAGCCTGAACACCCATTACACATGTATCACCAGTACATGTATAGTACATATACCTTAGTGTGTGTGTGTGTGTGACTGTCATGTCAATCACTACATGGTGGTAAACCAATTCATACTCAGCATGGTAACAAAGTTATAACCCTCTGTCATCTGTCTGTTGTATGTCCACTCTGTGACAAACTTTAACATTGGCGTTTTCTCAGCAACTGTAAATAGTAGAAACAGCAAACTTAAGACAATGGTTGTTGGTGACCAGGACTTTCCGATCTTATCATTTTGAACGACCTTCCTCAAAAGGTCAAGGTCACAGTGAAGTAACAATAGCAACGACAAGTACCAGGCAACCCAAACTTAGCACAAATGAAGTTAGTATGAACAGCATTCTGCTGTATGAAAATGAAAGATATGAAAGGCCAGAGTAATAAGTGTACAAGTATAGGAACGGTGACATAGACAACAAGTTTTGTGAGACAGATCACTTTAAAATACTCACCAGTAATCGTAACTGTGTACCAAAATGTTATCACAACAACAATAGAAATGCACTTGTATAAGATAAATATTAATGCGAGAAAAAAGTAACAGTAAGCCTATGTAGAAAAAAAATCTGTTCCTGGTTTTACAGGTGCATAAAACACTTCACCTGATCTGTGTCACTGTAAGTAAAATTCAAAACGGATACAAGGCTTTACAACAGACAACATTTGTTGTACGCTCAAAATGGCTGTAATGACTAGAAAATGTGTTGCCTGCTCAGGCAGAATGTTGCCTTCTACAGAGGGCCATTTACACAGGTTCCAGAGAAGTGTGCATTTTCCTCCTTTCTCTAGCTGAAAACAATTTGCAGCTGACGGCCAGAAAGAGCGAGAAAAACTAGAAACATTATTGTCATTTCTGACCTGAATGATGAAGAGCCACAACAGTGAACAGACACTAAACCATGAGCAGATGTACGAATCAGCCCCCAGTTCATTTTAGTCTTCCCGATTACACACACAGGTGTGCATGTCTGTATGCAAAAAAACTCTAAAACTGACACACAAACTTGAGAACGATGTGTCACAGGCGACGCACGGTTTTCATCTCGCCGTGACAAACAATATTAATTTTTGCCAACACTCTCCCGGAAACTCGATGAACAAAAAGCGATCTGTAACTAGCAATGGATGCTTGCAGCATTGCATTTCTGCTGAACCATTGTGCATAACAGGCGGAATCTGACTGGCTTAAGCACTCTGGGACACTTTTTGTCAATCATAATGCTCTATTTGGTAAGCGTGCGGGTTTGCCTTGCCAGTTTGCTATGGCTGACACCATACAATTCACATACATCTCTCCTACTTGAATGCTTTTGTAAACAACAGCAAACAAATGGTTTAGACTTTTATACCAAAAGACCACGGGCCCCACAACCTTTACTAAAGGACCAAAAAAATATGGAGAGAGGGTCCCAAGGACCCTTGTATTTTCGAAAAAGGGAACACTGTCATTTGACTTCATTGACAACGGTGCCTTTCTCTGCTGTAAGCACTGTGCCTTCAGGAGAAAACGCATAGTCGATCATCTTCTGCTGCTCGACTGTGAGGTTTGGGTGCCAGAGGTCAACAATGAGGATGACGCGAGGCAGGGACTCCGGTGTTCCCTCGTGCTTGACGTGATGCAGGAAGGTTTCATCAAAACATACGATCTGTCCCTCCTTCCACTCCACTCTAGTGTTGTTGACCACCATGTGACACTCGGCAGGCACCTGAAGACCTGCATGAGGGAAAGGAACACAACAAACATGTGGAATAAACATTGAAACTGAAAGTAATTCTCACTCTTTAGAATACACACACACACACACACACACACACACACACACACTGCTTGTTGCCTATTCTTGACAAAATCAACATTTTAGTAAACTTTTTTTTCAATTATTAAAGCAGCATATTTAAATTCCTTCTCATTACCCAACACTGAGCAACACACATGCAACAGTTACACGCATCTTACATACTGTCAGCACCCCCTCTCCCTCCCCCTTTTAATGTAATCTGACCACACTACCATGTTAAACTTCTATTACATGTAGCTCTGCCCTCTGCTTTGTTACTTGCAGTATACAGCAGACATCTACGCACAAACGACTGTGCACTGTTCTCTTGAATGCCAGCTTCCTATTATCAAACATTTATCAACATGATAAAGTACATGCTCATCTGTACTGGAGACATTAACGATTCATGTCAGATGCAGGCATGCCTGATATTTAGACTAAATCAATACTTCGTTATCTGAGCTAAGCATCCATGTGCAAAAAATGCCAGTCCCCCTCAAAACCACACACACACACACACACACACACACACACACACACACAGAGGCATGCACGCACACACACACATACACACAAATTTAAGGCATACGTGCACTCACACACACACACACACACACACACAGAGAAGAGGAAGGCGATCATGCATACACTCACTCCCCTATAGTAATGTACAGATGGAGAAAAGCATTATAATGCAAACATAATTTATGCATACTTAAGCTGTAATAGTGTAACATACCCAGGTGTGCACGAAGGCGAATGTTGGTTGGGCCGTAGTGTGGCAGAACTGTAGTACCAGGCATGACGACAGAGAAGGCAACATTGCTGAAGAGGTTGCCAGTCATGGCACAAGGCAGACTCTGGATGGCTTTCCACGTGACCGGGCATTTCTCTAGTGCTGACGTGTTGCTCCCCTGATCAACAAGATGGCAAATTAACCATTTTCCAATGGGTGTGTCATTCACTTTCCAAAGCTTACTCCCCGCGTCGGATTTACAGTCATCAAATAAAGCTTGAAATTCGGATTTGATTTTGTCCGTCATATCTGCAAGGGATGCCAGGCCGGGAAATTCCTCAACGGTCCAAATTGGCTTCGCTTGGATTCCCTTCACATGAAGCACAATCGGGTGCTGGTCTGAGAAATCATCATCCAGTGAATCAGGGTTCTCCCGGGCTATCAGCTTTTGATAAGACGTTGCACATCTTTGAGAAGCACTGACAATTCCGAAGCGTCACCCTTTTTTCTCGGTTGACTCATTATCAGCGTAGTAAGTTAGCTTCGTGCGCGCTCTTGTCAAAATTTCTTTATGTCGTCTGCAACGAATGCAGTCCGGATACGCGCACCTGCCGAACAGTCGTTTGAGGTTGATGTCCGTGGGGAGTGGCGCACTGTAGTAGTAGTAGTGGCTCAGAAACTTGACGATAACCACAAAGATGACAAAGCCGATGCAAAGTGTGATGATGTATTCGTCTCCCATCTTCAAAGCGGGTAGCCGCAAAACGTCCCGCACAAGGTTTCCAAGCTAAACGATGGCGCTCTTCAGACTAAAGAGATACGGAAGGCGTATAGAAGGATGCTGGGAAGTAGACAGTGCCACGAGCTAAAAGTTTCAGATTTCATTTTATTGATTGGCAGACTCACACAGCCACGTACACCGTGCTATCCTGCATTGTATTTGTAGTAACTTGAGCTCACGAACAGAATAATTGTTGGACAAGTGAAAGGAAAGATTCAGTCCCACTTGGCTCGAAGGGTGCGTTCTCTGTCGAGTTTCTATACTAAGGGAGAGTAATGCAGTTTGACTACGAAGTAGATCCATGAGTGTAGTCCCTTCCAACAGGGACCTCGCCCACAATACAAAACAGTAGAATTATGTTGTTGCTGTGTCCTCACCACGACAAACAGCTACACTCCGTACCCAAAGGAGAGATGAGATTACGAAAGCGAAGTGTGTGTGTGTGTGTGTGTGTTAGTGACAGTGTCAGTACTAGTAGAGATGGGGGGGGGGGGGTGTGTACTATTCGCCTGCCTGTAGACCATGATTTCAGGCTGGGACAACGACTTCTGGTTCCTGAATTCCAAAGTTCCACCGAGCTAAAAAAATCGTAGTCAGTTTCAAGTCAAGTTTCACCTTTTTGTCACTGCCTCCACTGAACTTCAGGAGCAGGGCTTTGCTGTGTGCCGCTGTCACGGCCTTGTTCAGTGTTGCTATTCAGTGTCTCAGATTCAGTCATCAAGTTATAATCGATTCTGACACCGGCTGATCAGTTGTGGGCACACAGGGTGAGAGACAAACAGTAGACATCCTCTCTGGGTCGGCAAGGCATTTCAAGTTGGGTGGCAGTGGCCGGCCTGCGCTGAGACGTTGGATATGGCGGCATGCATAGTTTGCATACTAGTAAATGATAAAACTGATGATATGAGTCTAATCACCAGACATCAGTCAGTACTTGCATCTGACGGAACCGGCTTTCTGTCTCCACTCTAGATGAGGTCGATGGTTGACTGACCCTAAAACTGACTGCCGGTTCGCAAAGCGTGCAAACAGAACTTGAGTCAGTGGTCGACAGTTGATCCTGAAAAAGGTTCACCACGCAAAGAGAGAGTCAGCGGTCGACGGTTGACCATAAAAAAAGGCTCACAAAGCATGTAAACTGAGAAAGTGGTCGACGGTTGACCATAAAAAAAAGGTTCACAAAGTGTGCAACGGGAAAGTGGTCGACGGTTCACCACGCAAAGAGGAAGTGGTCGACGGCTGACCCTTTAAAAAAAAAAAAAAGGCACCACAAAGCGTGCCGGCCAGCACAAGTGGGAGTGGGCAAGACAGGGACCTGGTGAACCAGATAAACACTGGAACAGTGTCAGAGCCGAGGCGGGGGAGACTTGTGACATGATGTCAGTGATATATGTACAATAGGGTGGACAGCGCATGGGATTTTCCTGGGCGCAGAGATGTCACTGTTAGTTTCACCTTTCTCCCCCTTCATTCTCCCCCCCCCCCTTCCCACCACCACGTCTGCACGTGACTGAATGGCCCATGAGGTATATGACACGTGGCGACAGTCACACCAGGCGTTTTGTCACGGTAATCATCACCAGCACGCGTTCGGCTCTTGATTACAACCAACTTGAACTAGCGGCGCCGTCTGGTGCCACTAGGGAGACATTAGCCAGCCTCCCTTGATAGGGTTCGGCGCACCTAGTCAACGCTTCTCACTTGTGGAGCTGATCGGAAAGCGACGATTGGTTTGTGTGAGTTGTAAAGGTTGTCTCACTGCTAGTCACGGAACATCTCAGCTTGGCCTATTGCGTCTTGATTTGTGGGTGATACGGAAGTACTTGCAGCGCCCCGCTGAACTATGATGGTCCATATCTTTCGAGTTCAGTTGTAACCTTCCCTGTCGCTCTGTTTCTCCGTGTCTGTTTGTCTCTGACTCTGTCTGCCGCAGTGTCGGTCCGACTGCACTCTGTCTCTCTGACTCTCTGTCTGTCTGTCTGTCTCTCTCCCACCCTCACACACACACACACACACACACACACACACACACACACACACACACACACACACAGAGAAGCAAAAAGTTTTTGTTTTTTTTCCCAGCAGTGAAAATGCGTCAGTTTCTGAGTCTTTACTCTTTTTTTTCTTTTTTTTTTGCGGTCTTTGCCATCCACTTTTGAAACACTTAAAAAAATTTTTCTCCATATTCTTTCACACTTTGACTAGTTTTAGTCAGTCATACCCGCGCCGTTTAAGTCCCAAAGAAAAGTCATGTGCAGATACTGTGTATATGAGATATCCACAATACAACATTTTTGAGAATACCCACCAGGGCGGCGCCCAGCAACACGGAGAACTGTTGAAAACTAATTATAGCGAAGTGTCTTGGGAGTCTTAATATGACGCTTGGAAACCACAAACGGCAAAGGCGTGTCTGTGAAACCGGCCGAAACACGAGTATATAAATATATTGGCCACTGATGTCTTGCTTACAGAACACGTTCTTCCGAAAACTTGAAAACTCATTTGCCTGCTTGAAACAGACGCCTCAAAATGGACAAGATGGCTGCCGTTGTTTTTGTCGTCTGCTTCGGGTTTTCTTTGTTTGCATCGTCACATTCTGGTGAGTGTTGCTATGAAATATGACATACTGACGTGATGCATAGTCTTTGGGTTAATTTTTCTCATTCATTTCATCTGATTTCACTGCTTTGAGTCGACGACAACGATGATGATGATTAGATGGATTTCTGTAAACACAGTAATTTCTACGGTGCATACTCTTTTTTGTTTCTCTATTTGCCATTTGTTCCTTGCGGGAACTTAAGCCTGCTTCTCATGAGGGGAGCCGGGGTAGCCGAATGGTAGAGAATTGGACTTTCAATGCTTGGGTCGTGAGTTCGAATCCAGGCTGGGGCCAAATATTTGTACTGGCCTTTCTTCTCGTTGCCCCGTCTTTGATATCACCCTTATGTGGTTTTAAAGGACGTTAAACTTCCAACCCCCCCCCCCCCCCCGCCTCTCATGAGAAAATAGACGACTCCACTCCATCCAATCAAAAAGGGGAAACAGAAAACAGCCAATCGCGTGCCGCGGCGACGTAATGAGCACAACACAATGGCTTGGTTTGGCACACTTTCTTGCCAGACACTACAAAGAGGGAAGCACTTGTATTTTGAATTAAATCCGTTGACGTCATTTGAGGAAAAAGACCAGTACGTCAATCTATTTCATCTTGAAATCACCCCTTTTTCAATAAAACGATGCCATGGACGTATTGTGTTTTGCCAATGCACGGCAGAGGAAAGGGGCGGGGCTTTGGCCTCGGAATTTGCTGAGTGGAGTCGTCTATTAGTGTGTCGCAGGCCCCGGCAGTGCAGCCAAAAATCTGTTCTGCCCTTTTTCTCGTTGCCCCCTCTTTGATATCACCCGTATGCTGTGGAAAAGGATGTCGGTGGTCTAGTGGTTAAGAGACTTGTCACCAGTGCGAGAAGTCGGGGGTTCGAGTCCCACTTGGGGCAAAGAATTTTTCCTTCTCGTATGTGGCACCGTTCATTCGGGCCAATCGTCGGGGGTTCTCTCCGGGTACTCCGGCTTCCTCCCCCTCTGCTTTGGAAATGTTCAGCCCACCAAATTTGAAAAATAAATGCAATTCTAAATTCCGAAATTTAAATAGCTGAGCTGACCCTTCGCACCACGTGATTCATTGTAGTGTGTTTATGTCCAGTGTGTGAGAGAATGCGTGTGATTCACGTGAGCGTGCGTGTTGGGTTCAGTTCGCGGCGCTTTGAGCCGAGTCACGAAATTGGGTAAAGCGCCTATACAATATTCATTATTATTATTATTATTATTATCATTATCATTATTATTATTATTATTAAACCCTCCAATACCCAGCCTCGTTTGCAACGCAAAACCTTAAACAAGATGGCCACTGACCAGCCCAATATGTTGTTTCCATTTAATCACCTGCTGTCGTCACGGTCGTTCTTTTGTAATGCCATGTATACGGGAGGACACACACACACACACACACACACACACACACACACACACACACACACACACACACACACACACACACACACACACACACACTCTCTCTCTCTCTCTCTCTCTCTCTCTCAATGGAAACAACTGACCGGGCTTGTCAGACCAATCTTGGTTTTGGAAGAGAGACGTCAAGTTGTTTTCTTTGAAATCTATGACGTTTTCCTCATTGGGATGACGCATAATACATTTGACGTAATAACTTTGACTCGGATACAATTCTTGCAATGAAAGCAGCCCCATGAAAATTGAAGTGTTGCTGCTGCGCAGTGTAAAGATCGAATTTATACCGGCTCAATGTGTTTAACAGACAAGTCTGCGCGGCGAACGTTTTTTTCACTATGTGTTATGTCTGCTGCGCGCGCGCGCACACAGACACACACAGACATACGCGCGCGCGCACGCACGCACGCACGCACGCACGCACGCAGACTTGCGCGAGCCGCGTTTGTGCATGTGCTCCATTGAGACCTATGTGGTGTTCTCTCACTCTACTATGCTATTGAGTGAGAGTCAGTGGGAAAAACAAAGCTCACTACATCAATGAAACTCCCGCTTTCCCCGTCTACAAATAGAGAACTTCCGAAAAGTGACGACACACGCCCACGTCAATCAAACATGACGTCGGCAAACTGACGCTGATACAGTTTTGCGTCAGTGCGCGTGTGCCTTTTCTGCGATGTTTGTGAGGCGTGTGGCTTGTGTAAAGGAAATGTGCTTCGAGTACAAATTTTCGAGTCAACTGACGACAACGGCTGCAGTGAATTTTTCTAATTTTTTTTGTATATTTTTTATGGCACCCCAGGCTCATTATCTATGTATAGTAGGAGCGATTTTGAGATCTAAAGTGTGTTCACCAGCACTTTCATCAGGTACGGTTTACGCCAAAAGTATAGAAGCGACAACATCCAAAATTCACTCAGTTGAGAGTCCGTATTCATGCTATCTATGTCCCAAAAATGGAGTGGTTTAGGTAAATATTACGCCTTTAAACGCCAGAAAGCCACTTTTTTTGAAAAGGGCGATAACTCGCAAATCATGTGTGCAATTGTACCTGGATCGGGCCTTCTATTCAACAATCTTGATTCATTTAGAAACCCCAAATTTGAAATCGATCGGTTTAGTATTTTCGGAGAAATAGGCATCTGAACTGGGTTCACATGCAATGTCAACTCAGGCTCGGTTTACATGAAAACTATAACAGCGACCATTTTCTAGTAGTGAGTCAATTCAGAGTCCGTATTCAAGCTATCTACTGCCAAAAAATTGAGTGATTTAAATAAATATTACGCCTGTACACGAAAGACAACCAACTTGTCTCAAAAGGGCGATAACTCCCAAATCACTTAAGCAATCATCACACGCTTTAATCGTCTAATGTAACATTTTGATAAATTTGGATACCCCAAATTTGAAGCCATTCGGTTAAGTATCTTCGAAGAAACGGGCCCGGACACAATTCACACACGCACACACGCACACACGCACACACGCACGCACACACGCACACACGCACACACATCCGCACAGACGGCACTCACTGAGGAGGAGAAGTGCGTTCGGAACACCATACGCGTCAGCATCGATGACGCAAGTTTTCTTACGTCATTGTCAGAGTTACACTTGCATAATCGTCTCTGCGGGAGATCGGCAGTGACGTGCGTTTGTACCACAGATGCTTGCCTATGAACGTGGAAATTTTAGCCCGTCCTATTATGTTGTTTCCATTACTATGGAAACAACATAACAAAATGGGGACGAAATTTCAATACTGGTAATGCCACATTTTCCGGTTTCGGGCATTCAGTTTCAGTCTTTGGTTGCGTTTCGTTTAACTCTTTCTATACTGACGCTACTATCACTTACGCTGAAATCTTGTTACTGTAGTCGTAGGTCGGGTTGCTCCGGCGTAGAATGAGTTAATCCTATTATCTTTTTAGGCAGAACGCGACAAAGAAATAAAAACAAAGGGCACGTACGATCGTAATTTAGAAGGCGCTACTGTGAAGAATCAAGTTTCAAAAGTTTTGTTTGAATCTTTGTTTTGTTTGTACATTCTCTTATGCTTGTCTTTTAGCCTGGAATTCCCTCCCTCGTTGTTTTCCGCCAGTCACCCTCTTTTGAAACTGTCAAGAAAAATATTAAAACCCATCTGATTTCATCCCTGGGCCCGTATGTAATAGTTGAGGTTAGGGCTTTTAGCCCCGGGTTAGAGTCTAACATCGAACTAAACTAGCTCTAGGGTTTTTTCTGTTGTTTTTTGTTTTTGTTTTAAATCAGGATGCGGGCTCATTCCAGGAAGGTGCCTGAGCCGTTATAGAAGGATTTTTTTCTTCCTTCCTTTGCTTCCTTTTTTATTTTTAATTTGATTTTGCTTTTGGGGTTCTTTTGTCCTAGTCTGGGTTGGTCTGTAGCCGTGGGTTAAATTAACCTCGACTTTGACATACGGGCCCTGAACACTATTGAACTGTTTGCATCATGTATGTGCGTGTCGTTGCGTCTAGATCCTGACCGTATGGCGCTGTATGTTTCTTCCTTTTAATTTGTTATTTTATTATATCTTTAAGCGCTTAGAACTATCATTTATCAATATGTTATGGTGCTATGTTATTATTATTGTTAGTATTGTTGTTATTATTGTTGTTGTTGTTGTTGTAGTTACATTTTAGCCTAGAGTACATACTTCAGGCCTACTCAGCAACTTAAATCAGCATTTGTCTTTTTCTCTTTGGTCGTGCCCAGCTTACTCTGACCAAGAAGCTGATGTTAAGGACTATCCGTGGCCATCTGCCGGCCAGGCGCAGTTCAGATGGCCAGATCCAGTGGGACACAGAAACGTCTTTGGTGGTCTGACCGGATGTTACTGTATGGGACGCCCGAGATGCTACTGTGACAGACGCGGCTACCGATTCGGCTACGGCCAACGAGATCTCGTCCACTGATTTGCTGCGCACTCTTGATGTAATCGCTACAACAATCGCAGCCTCGTTTCTTCAAGGCTATTATCTATATGTTTATAATATTATGTTCTACGTTTTGTACAAACCTGATATGTACAGGCAAACAACCACCATGATTATTTTATTTCTTGGCGAAAAAAAGTGAAGGTAATTTACAAAGCGGTTACTATTGTTATTTTATTTTTCAGTCCTGATCGAGGCTATGAACAAAATATTTCACAAATCGCGTCACTTTCTACACATCTGTCGTTTGGGTGGGCACTTAGTTTGATCCTCGATCACTTATTGTAAGCTCAGTTCTGGTATTGTATGTAGCCGACTCACAAACCCTGTCCGTATTAGCAAGGTTTAGACAGTTTCCGTTCATTTTAACAAGGCATTTGTACAAATGTAGAACTTGTATGATTTTACTTCGTTAATATTAGCTGACACACTATTGTTCAACAAACTGTTTGAACGCTTTCGTCGTCGCTGTTGTTGTTGTTGCTGCTCGGGATCAAGTTTGGTTTCTGAGACTCGTTCATATCCATCAGTATTGATAGTCAACAGGTGACTATCAACCCGTCGGACAAGGAAAATGAACTTCGAAACATTGAACATTTTCATGCTTTGATTCAATACAGTTGATACATGGAACTACACGAGTGATCTCTTTTTAAAAAGTAAATGTGCACTGGTCACGTGATAGAAGAGTTTAAAAAAAGATCTTGAGCAAGAATTCTCAGAACTTTTAGAGAGAGAGAGAGAGAGAGAGAGTTTTCTAAACGACGAGACATACAAACAGGTACATTGAAAATTAATGAAGAGCAAAGAAATCTGAAAAAGAACTTGCCAAAGAATGAACAAGCGATACAACAAAACCCCAAAGAATGAAGTAAAACCTTTATTGGTCAATTAGTAGCAGTCATCTTACAAGCTTCGCGAATTGTGTGCAGTATCAACTGCAAACATCAGTAGAGAATACGGGAATTCAAGGCACAGTGTACATTTAACCGAAACGTTGATTCATGAACAGGACGCTGTGATGTGATTAAGATATTATGAATCAGTGAGGTAGACACTGACGCTCCAATCTGGATCACGAACTATAAATGACGTCATTCTATCGCGTCATCATCTCCCACGTGAAGGTAATGGTGACGCTTCCACCTAAGGTCAGAACAGAGAAGGTCAGCTGCTCCACTTCCCCTGCCGGGAACGGGTCGAAGGAGACTGGAAAACAAGAGTTCAGGCCATCACTCTTAAAAGCCCGTGCTAAAACTGCAGTTTTACTTGCAATTTTCAGATAACTAGAAGCCATTTCAAGCCACTATTATGCGATATGCTGCGGTCTTGGGCCTGGCGGGGAAGGCATCACGTCTTGCGTAATAGTGGCTTGAAGTGGCTCACACTGGTGTGCAGTAGCTTGTTGTTTTTAACAAGTCTTACCATGTAGCTCGGGCTCTTAAGAGGTGAGGAAAAAATGACCAAGGCTTGTACAACATTTCCAGGTTTCACAAAAGACACAATTAACAGAATTACGTCACCATATCCCCATTCCCTTCCCCCCCCCCTTCCCCGCACTCTCTTACCCTCAACAACCCTTCGCGTTGACGCATCAGACCTCCAGCCAACATTAAAACAATACTTAGTGTCTAGAATGGACTTTGTTTGCCAGGACGAAATGTCAAATGAACGCAATGGGGTGCATGGGCCTATGCTGCGGGAACATCTAATGTTCGGGCAAATGACAATATCATGTTGCGTAATGCCTGATCACGAAACACCCTGTGCACACCCCGAGGCAAGACGTTATTTGGGGAGCTTGCAAGGTCGGGTGTTCACTGATTTTCTCTGCCAAAAGATCCGTTATCTCTCGGAAACGAAAAACGCCTGGCCACGGTGGGTCAGGTCTGCTGACTGACTGACTCGGTAATTATCGAAAATTGTCGCCGTGTAGACTGCGGGTTACGTCATCAGAACAAGTTGGCATTCGGTTGTTTGGGATTTGTTGTGCAAGATTGCAGGTTCTTCGGCTTAGCCCCCCCCCCCCCTCCAACTCCCCCCCCCCCAACTCCCCTCCCCTTCCTTCCAGAAAAAAAATGCTACTGCGCACTGCAGAATCTTCCCCGTCGTCTCTATAAAGGATCAACTTGGGGGGAAAAAGCTACAAAACTGGAAAGAAAGAAAGAGGAAGAAAAGAAATTCAAAGAAGAAACACAAAATAAAAAGGAAACAATACACAAATTACAAAGTTTGATTTTCACAAACCGATAAGCACAATCATACTCAGTGCGGCACATACAGAATAGCTGAATTCCATATCAACGCATTCTATCAACACCCCCCCCCCCCCCCCCTCCGCCGACTGTCTCTCTGTACGTCTGTTTGTCCGCCTGCATGTGTCCGTCTATATGCATGTCTGTCTATGATTATGTCAGTGTCTCTGTCTGACCGTCTGCCTGTCCATCTGCTCGTTTGCCCCCTCCCTCCCCCTTTCCGCTTCTTAACCCCCGCTCTCTCTCCCTGCCGAGGCTTTCAGCCTTTGGAAACTGACCAAACTGTTTAATAACGACCTGTCCGAAATTTCCGAAGGACGTACGGTATATTAACCGCTTCCTGTCATCTTCTCCTGCTTCAGTCACGGCCATACGCTGTCGTTCTGATGCCGTATCTGTGGCTCAGATGCCGGTAGGAAATGGTTTTTCTCGGAGACGACACTGTCCGTACTGTAGACTCCGGAGTCAGCAATCACATTCAGCCATGTGATGACGTCACGTTTCCTTTTGCATTACAATACGACTGGCGCCGCTATATTGTGTTTCTGGAGGTCACACGATGCTACAGAATCCGTAAGGCCTATATTGTCTGATCACGCTCCATTATCTGGCAGGAACGTGGCTATATGTAACTCTACACACTACTTACAACCACTGTGACCTGAGAGGCAGGTCCATTGCAGCCCGGAACTGCTTCCTTTGACTGTAGTACTGGATGTATTTGTGTGACAGTCCCAGCACAGCCAAGGACACATCAAATCAGAGGCTCCTCAGTCTGTCTGGACTGAATCGTGTTCAGCTGGACTGTTTGCCTGTTCCCTTAGGATACTTCTTTCCCCCCCCCCTCCCCCCATCCCCCCAGGTCACCAATTTAAGTTTCGGAATTTTAGAACTGCATTTATTCTGTAATTTTGTGGGCTAAACATTTCCAAAGCAGAGTCCGCCCGGTCGCCAGTGATCCGTGACGGCTGAATTGATTCCACTGGGTTACTGCCAAAAGGTTTCAGTTGTCATGTGTGGTCATAGTTGTCACGGGTGAGTGGGTGGGTGTTTGGGGCTTTAACGTCCTTTTCCACCACATACGGATGATATCAAAGACGGGGCAACGATGAAAAAGCCAGCACAAATATTTGGCCCCAGCCGGGATACGAACTCACGACCCGAGCACTCAGTTAGTCTACATTCACACTGACAAACTGCTGAGATTGTAGTCTAATTCTTAAAATATTCGTAAAAAATGTGTGTCTTCCGGCTTTGAAGCACTTAAAAATCATAGCTATATGCACCAAACTGCACACATTTTACTCTTATTTACAAAAAGTAGCAGGGGAGCCCCGAGACACCCCCAGCACAAAGCAGACGCGTACTTGTGGCTTTGTCACTTTCTCACTAAATGCTACACACATGTCCTCCTTTCCGATCATGCACCATTTTAAACCCTGATGCCGGCTGATAGAACCAGACTGCGCTATTCTGCCATACTTTCCAAACAATATTCCAAGCAGAGTCCACCCACCCCCCTCCTCCCTTTCCCTCCCTCCTTCATGAAGTGCTTCGCGACTGTTGGTTATCAGGCCCCCTCATTTTTCTAACTTGGGTTGCTTTAGTTCGACAACTGAGACCTTCTGAACACAAACATGACCACCTCCACCATGTGGCCACTCCTGCAATTAAATACCATTCTCTGTAACAGGCAAACAGACAGACAAACAAAGGAACGGATGAAGGAAGGAACTAACGCAGAAACGTACGAGGGTCGGGCAGCATGGTGGTAAAGATAGGTTGTCTGCTGCACAACCGGATGAGAATGGGGTTGGACTGGAAAAGTGAGGCTCGGTCAGCGTCGGTCAAGGGGAGCTCACTCGCAGTCAGCTCCACAGGGGGCGCTGTGGCGTTCACAGTCTGACCCTGTCGACAAAGTATTCATATGTTACACAGAAAGTCAGAACAATATCTATGTTGTAATCTTTATTTTTGTCACCGCCGTTTAACCTGAGTTCTGCGAACGATGTAGGTCTGGCTCACACTTGCATATCATTATAGTATTTATTTATCGTGCTGACATTTATTTTTAACAGGTTTGCCCCAAGGCTTTGTATTCTGCATCATCAAACTTTAACGAGATGCCCATCAGCCTCGCAAATCTCAAATCGCTCGAAGGCTTCAGTGTGAAATCTTCATAAACTATTACAGCCCAAATTTTAAGCCATTCGATTGAGAAATTTCGGAGATAGAGATGTGTATAATTCTGTACTGACGTTTCTGTCGGTGAGCATGGTAAGTGTGGCGTTGAAGTCACCAGCAGGACCCGGCAGCAGAAAACATGGCTGACCCTGGAAGTAAGGCTTGATCGCCGTCACCTGCACAGGAACACAACTCGTTGTCGGAAAAACGAGGTTAAAAAAAAAAAACAAAAAAAAAAACAAACCAAAACAAAACAAAACAAAGCACACGAAAAACGCATAGATTCTGTGGGATGATTGCGGCCATACGACTGACTCTAATTAACATATCTGCGTCACAATCTGGGTTTTGACCGACATTGTGCACCATACCCCTATAACACCAACACGTCATTATTAGTCATGTTTAGTAAGACTTCGTAAAGAGGACTTCGCTGAACAGTGTAACTCATTTACATGTAAATTAGGCACGTTAGGGGTACCATTAGCTAATCGCAGCGCGTTCAGTTCACCGCTCGCGGCCTCTGCCGTGTGAGCCTATTTTACATGTAAGTGGGTTACGTTACTCAGCGAAGTCCTCCTTACGAAGTCCTACTAAACATGCCTATTAACTCACTGGTTGCGGCGAGGAGAAGTCATACACGCTGACTGAGCTGTAGTGAGCGGCCTCGCCCAACTGTGGATCCCGGGACACGAGAACTGCCGTCTGTACGCCAGCCCTCTCCACCACAAACGCTTTCTCTTGGATCAGCTCGCCAAACACCATGCGCTGCCATGAAAAATGGCGCCGGGGATACAGGGGCGGCGGCTGCGGCAGATGATGCTGAAAACAGACATAAATTCAGTTCAATTCAATTTAAAAAAAAAAAAAACTTTCCTGATCCCTTACGGGTAAGTTATCGGGGCATGTATAATGTAATAACATTAAAATAATAATTATATTAAGAAGAAAATGTGGGTACGCCGCACAGCTGCCACCCGCTTGCCCTGGAAGTTGGTGTGTTTTGAGGTTTTACGTCCTTCTCTATCGTAAGTGTAATTATTTTAAAGACGGGGGCTTGTACAAATCTGTACCCCCGGCGGAAGCAGCCCAAATTTCCCGAAAAGTAAATAAAACAATAAAAAATGCATAAATTTGATTTTTTCTGCATTAGATACTGTTTACAAAAGAAATCACGGTGGATACAATCGCTTTATCTATCATTTCTACAGAAACAGTTGACAATATCAAGATTAGTTTGGGACAGGGGATTTGGTCTAATGCTTAAGGTATCTGACTTCGGATCCTAAGCTGCCTGGCTCGAGCCCTGGTGGGCAGGGATTTGGCTGGAGGTTTTCATTTCAAATCAGCCAAAATCACGTGCAGACTCGTTTACGGTGCCTGTCCTGCCCTCGTGTACACGCGCACGCAAAAAATCCCACGTTCATCTTTCGCAGAGGAGTAGGCTGTGGTCGGTGGCGTGGTAAACAGAAATACTGTCGCACGCACCAGAGTGAATACTGTAGTAGGGTGAAGGTTTGCACAAAAAGTAGCGCTTAGGGACAGCAGGCTTTCACTGCTTCGTCCTCCAGCCCTACAGCGCCATGAGTTAGTTAGTTAAGGCAGCCCTGCAGCGCCGTGAGCATTTCAGTAAAGATGAATATGTGCGCCGAGGAGAAGCATACCATACCAATTTGATGAAAGAATCGAGACAAGTATTTCTCAACTGGACGCGACAAGGGAGAAAAATCCACCACGACTGATGGAGACTGTACTTACCTGACCTGGCTGTGACCAGGAACTGCTACAGAAACACACGAGCAACACGGCCACAACGGACAAAACTCCCGACTTCATCGCCATCTTGCTGTTTACAAGTTTCTTTCTGCTGAAAATACGATCGACAGTTACTAGTGATAACGGCAATAGTGCTTCCCAACGTTGTTGAGGTGAGTTTCTTGCAGTGTTCCAGCTGGTGAAGTTCGTGGCAAAGGTGGTACTGACGTCGCAATTTATACCAGCGGTGTCTTACTCTGCCCAGGAAGTTACGTGGGTCCTGCTCCGAAAAAGGAAGTGCATATCGGAGAGAAGGGGACAGGGGATGAGGAGGAGGGGGACGGGGTGTGGGGATGGGGGGGGGGCGCCAAAGTGATTAGGGAGAGAGAGAATGGCAGTGGAAAGGACAGAGAAGTGGGAGCGGAGACGTTTGACACGGGGGCTGGGCAAAACAATTAACTCGGCCGTCAAACCTATTAGTAAAACGTCGTTCAGCTGACAATGGAGACAACCTCTCTCTCTCTCTCTCTCTCTGGTGTGTGTGTGTGTGTGTGTGCGTGTGTGTGTGTGTGTGTGTGTGTGTGTGTGTGTGTGTGTGTGTGTGTGTGTGTGTGTGTGTTTGGATAACCGACATCGTGACAATGACTGCCGAAAGTGTTACACCGGTTTCACTTACAGTTACATCCCTTACCCCATTCCTTCAGTTCAAAGCGTTCCCTATACATATTTACCCACGGCTTGTAAACTCGCAGTTTTAATACTCCGCGACAGAAAAAAAGCTTAGCCAACAGTGACCTCAGTACTACTGCTACTACTACTACTACTACTGCTACTATCGCTGCTACTGCTACATCTCTTGTTCATTGCGTAGTATCCCAGCAGACGCTGGTTCAAACCGTTTCACACACACACACACACACACACACACACACACACACACACACACACACACACACACACACACACACACACACACACACACGCACACACACACACACACACACGTGCACAACACAACACAACACAACACAACACAACACAACACAATCAACAAAAATCGTACAGCTTGGGCTTCCGATGAACTGAGCTGAGAAGAAGTGAGTGAGTGAGTGAGTGAGTGAGTGAGTGAGTGAGTAATAACAGTTCTGAGCCGCGCAAGGAACACAAACTACTTTTGCGGCTAACTAAGAAGGAGGGAAGGCTGACTTGAATAATTGAGTTTTCAGTTTGCTTTTAAAAACTGTGCGAGACGGAAACTGACGCACGTGTAGTAGAGGTGAATTCCAGATTCTGGGCACCTGAAACTGGAAGGACCTTGCTGTGCGAGACGGAAACTGACGCACGTGTAGTAGAGGTGAATTCCAGATTCTGGGCACCTGAAACTGGAAGGACCTTGCTGTGCGAGACGGAAACTGACGCACGTGTAGTAGAGGTGAATTCCAGATTCTGGGCACCTGAAACCTTTTGCTCAAGGGAAGCTACATACGAGGCCGAGAATTTTTTTTCATCCTCCGAAATGCTCCCTTCTCCTTCCTTAACGGCCTTTTTCCAGCGCATGCGGGTGATACTAGAGACAGACAACGAGAAAAAATAAATTCAGAACGAATGTTTCGCTCTCAGACCCAAGCACTGAAAACCCAACAATCTACCTGCTAGGATTTCGAATCCCAGTCGGGGCTGAATATTTGTACTGGCCGTTTTTCCTCGTTGCCCCGTCTTTGATATCACCCACACGTGGTGGAAAAGGACGTAAAACTCCTAAACACCCACCCGCCCACTCACCTGCTAGGGTCTTCGGAAAATACCAAGGCGGGTGGGGTGGGTGGGTGTTTGGGGGTTTAACGTCCTTTTCCACCACATAGAATACCAAGGCAAATCAGAACTAGTTGATAGTGCTTAGAGGGAAATGAAGGTCGAAGGAACCGTTGGGAATAATTTAAATTTAATGCGTCTCAATATGTTTGTCAGCTATACAACACCGCGGTGGAAAAGTTTGCATCGGATGCGTTTAATCCGTGCATCAGTCAGTCACTTGGGACACAGTACAGCATGTGAAACCATCGTGGTGACTCCGGTTGGCGCGTATGTTGTGTTCCGTACGTAAAAGCGTATTATCGCGTACTGAGCAGACGACGTTATTTGGTTGCGGACTGAACACCAACAATGTGGGGTTTTTTGTTGTGTGTTTTATTTTTTGAGGGGGGGGGGGGGACCAGTAAGAGGGTTCTTGCGCTAAGCACAAGTACCGTTACGGAAGTTTTTGTTGTTGTTGTTGTTGCTGTTGTTGTTGTTTGTTTTTCCTTCCTTCATCATTTTCCCGTACCCGCCGTGTGTATCAAAAAGTTTTGTTTATTCATTCTTGTACTATTTTGACATATACATGCGTAAGGTAAAGCAAGTTATATTATGACGTTGAGTTATACATATGGACAACAGATTGCTTAATTATGCTGAGCGAAGTGGCAGCAACAATGACCACGGCAAAAGAGAAGGAAAGAGAGTTGCTTAGACTGAACACTAACTACACAACGCTGACTGGTGGCTTTTTTTTTTTTCTTTTTTTTTTTTAGCGACTTTGTCGTATCGACGTGTTGTACAGGTTTGGAAGCGTTAAGCCGAAGAGTCATATTTCTCTGCTATTACAAGCCGCAATGTCACCAAATTGTGACCCGTTCTCACAAAAGGGACCCGGACCATAAGTCGAAAATTATCAATTTTGAGATATGTACATCACTGCAATCTACTGGTTATGCAGTTGAATTCAATATAAGAATGAAAGCTGTATTACCAAAACTGACAGAGATATCAGCAGTTGAAGTTGGCTACTCACAAGGCGGCCATACTGACCCCCGGCACTCTTTTCGCCTGTAGCGGCGTTCGACCTAGCGCGACTTACGGTCCCTTTCGTGAGAACGGGTCACAATTAGCCATAATGAACTGACATACATTTGACAAACAGCCTCAGAGTTTTGTAAGTTTTGCACCTCAGAACTCATCAGTATAGAGATTGTAACAATGATGACTTGGGGGCGAGGTTCATTCTCATCAAAGGTTGTTTTCTGAGACGGCAAATGTCAAGCACCTTACACGGGCCATGTAAACTTTTATGAAGGGAAATATGAAACTGAATCCTGATTTGATCCACAGTCTAGAATACCCACAGGAAGGAAGCGAAACACGACAAACATCCGGCAATACAGAAACCCTACCGGCAACGGACGGAACGCGTAATGGCAGGGGAAAGTTAAAGACAGGGGAGACAAGCCGAAACAAGGGAGATAACGGGAGAGACAGTTAGTGCGGCGGGGCCTGACATCCTGTTGTCAATCTGTCATGTCAACGTGATACTTCCTGCGGCTCGTGAAAAGTGAAAGTTCACAGTCTTTGATGACGCCGAATTTAAACTCGCCAAAAGACAGGGGTACGGTAGACAAGAGGGCAGCGCCAGAGGAGGCAGAGGTCTGACTTAACAGGGGGCTTCCTGTATCCTCCCACATGCACAGAGAGAGAGAGAGAGAGAGAGAGAGAGAGAGAGAGAGAGAGAGAGAGAGAGAGAGAGAGAGGCATATTCTGACACTCTGTCTCACTCGCCAACTCTTAAAATACATGTTTGAAGAAACATTCAGTGACGACACTGTAACCTGACAATGCATAAATATGTTACAAGTTTTTTTTTCTTTTCTTTTTTTTCGAGAGGTGGGGTTGGGGGGGGGGAGGGGAGTGGGGGGCCGGGGGACTGAGAAGGGGGAGGGGTGGTACAGTAAGTCCTTTGGGACACTTCATACTGGCCGTGGAGTGTAAAACGCATTCGCTGTACCTATTGTGTCTTTGACAATGGCTGTGTAAGAAGTTTTTATCTTTGCCTCCATTGTGTGGAAAGTTGGTGTCACGTGACAGAACTGTTTTGCTCCAGAACGCTCGATATATTAGACTGGCTGAAAAATTATAGTCTGCACGTAGTGGTCACATTTTCGTGTTGATGAGAATCTTTAATAATAATGTTTTGGTGTGGTAAGAATTTGATTTTCAATATAAACTGTACAACCTACACACTCTGAACATATATTATTAATGTATCATTATATTATAAATATAATATTAATATAATATTATTATATTATTAATATTATTATATTCAAAAGAATACGTTGTGCATTGTTGAGTTTTCTGTTTTTTGAAGTTTTAGTTTGTTTGATTTTGGGGGGAGGGGAAGGATTTTTTTGGGGGGGGGGAGAGGGAGCGGGGGGAGGGGGAGGGGGAGGTGGAAGGGAAGGGAAGGGAACATTTTTGTTGTTCACTCACTCATTCGAATTCAACTCATCAGTCAATCAAAGTTTACCAGGTTGTCTGCCCCTCAAATCTTTTCATGGAGTCAGCAAGACAGCAAGGCCACCTCCTCCTACGACTGACTCATGTCTTTGTCTTGAAAATAGACACATGCACTTTCTCTCCATCCTCACACAGCAGCGTAGGCAGGGAATTAGCCGTACTCTTTTTCATACCCTCACTCTCAGACATCAGGCCACAGCTCGTTAGCAGAGGCTTGGCATGTTCAAACACAAGACCATGGAACGAGCTTTTTTACGCCGGAGTGGTGGCCGGAAGACAAGCGGCTGTATTACGACCCAAGGATCAGGATCAGAGAGAGAGAGGGAAGGAGAGAGGCATTGCAGTAACGCGTCATAATTATGTTTGATATGGGAGAATACACACGTCACGTCTTGGCATTGCAGTGACGCGCCATAATTATGTTTGATATGGGAGAATACACACGTCTTGGCATTGCAGTAACGCGTCATAATTATGTTTGATATGGGAGAATACACACGTCACGTCTTGGCATTGCAGTGACGCGCCATAATTATGTTTGATATGGGAGAATACACACGTCTTGGCATTGCAGTGACGCGTCATAATTATGTTTGATATGGGAGAATACACACGTCTTGGCATTGCAGTAACGCGTCATAATTATGTTTGATATGGGAGAATACACACGTCACGTCTTGGCATTGCAGTAACGCGTCATAATTATGTTTGATATGGGAGAATACACACGTCTTGGCATTGCAGTAACGCGTCATAATTATGTTTGATATGGGAGAATACACACGTCACGTCTTGGCATTGCAGTAACGCGTCATAATTATGTTTGATATGGGAGAATACACACGTCTTGGCATTGCAGTAACGCGTCATAATTATGTTTGATATGGGAGAATACACACGTCTTGGCATTGCAGTAAGGGATCAGAATTATGATTGATATGGGAGAATACACACGTCACGTCTTGGCATTGCAGTAACGCGCCATAATTATGTTTGAAGGAGACTACATACGTCACGTCTTGGCATTGCAGTAACGCGTCATAATTATGTTTGATATGGGAGAATACACACCTCTTGTCTCTCTGCATTGTAGTAACGCGTTGATCAAAGTTGTTTTCTAACTGATAAACAGTCCCTTTCACAGTCTCAAGCCAACATACTTCGGGAAACACTCGGTGCTACTCAAATTTAAACATGGAAACACTCGGTGCTACCGTTTGGAAACACTCTACATTTGCTACACCCCATGTATACTATGCGGGTGCACAGCCATTGGGCGTACATGCACTAGAGACTAACAGAAGAGCGACAGACTGATAAGAGGGACCACTCACTTCAAAACGGAAGCCTTATTAACTACGCCAGTACCAGGGCACACACTTCTGAGAAAGAAAAGCGACAGACAATGAAACTAATAAGCTTTGTCTGTTGGGGCACAAACTACATTTCAAAAGGCACAGAGACTGTAGGTGGGATGATTAAAAGGAGATGTCTAATTTGAGTTCCTTGAACACTGCAAGTAATTTGTCTATTTATGAATGTCTGCACG
>JACVVK020000658.1:172500-205000 GCA_018292915.2 Batillaria attramentaria | reverse complement strand
CTCCTCCAGGGTCCAGGGACACAGCGACTGGTGCTCCAACCCCCGCAGTTGCTCGCTGGGCTGGAAGGTCGGGCAGACCCCGGTGAGGTTGTGCTGCGCGCGAATCCTCATCAGCTGGTTCAGGTTCTCCGGGTCCAGCTGCTCCAGCGTCTCCATGACGTTCAGCATCTCCGCCAGGCGTTGCTGATCGCTGGACGGGCGACACGTCTGGGATCTCTTCAGCGACGCGGAACTCGACCCGAGCCGAGCCTGGTTAACCCTGAACTCTTCCTCCCCGATCTCCTGCCGGCCCAGCGACGACTTGAGGGAGGGCAACCAATATGGCGGCGACATAGCGGAGGCGAGCGAAGAGCGAGAGGATGGTGATGATAAAGGCGATGATGAGGAGAAGGGGAAGGAGGGAAGTAGCACAGTGCCATGGTAGGCGGCCAGTGTCAGGAGTAGCGACACCAGACGGGCGCCTGACGGAATCTGAAACAATGAACACGGCGAGAAATAATAATAATGATAATAACAATCATCATCATCATCATCGTCGTCGTCGTCGTCGTCGTCATCATCATCATCATCATCATCATCATCCCACCACCACCCCATCACAGTTAGCACAATAATAATAATAATAGATAGATAGATAGATAGATAGATAGATAGATAGATAGATAGATAGATAGATAGATACTTTAGATAGATAGAAGGGTCTCGGCAATCGCTGCTGAACACGACGCCTTTACGTCCAGTACCAAATATCTCGAATTTTTTTAATATAAATCTTGATATTGTACACTATTACGATAACTCATGCGGCATTCGATTCGATTTCAACAAATCTGCGACCAAATTTAAAAAACAAAACAAAACAAAACACCCCTGCCCCCCCCCCCCCAAAAAAAAACCAACAAAAAACAACAAAAACAAACAAGCAACAACAACAACAACAAACAAACAAAACAAACAAACAAACAACAACAACAAAAAAAACCTAAGAAGCAAAAATAACAGGTACTGGATGATGTTGAAAATGGCGTCGGAGTTTGCTACCAGACAATCCCACTTACAACGCTAGAAGGAAGCAGCTATAACGATCATCCGGGTCTTTTAACTATCAGTCAACTCATACGTCTGCCATTTGACGCCTTCTGCATTACAAGTACGGCAGCCCTGTTGCGCATGTCATATGATACGCTTCCGTCACACAGTGGGCGGCTCGGGAGGCGTTTGATGAGAGAGAGACATGCCACCGTCCAGTCAGACGACTGTCAGCGTGTCACATGGCTGAAGGACAGATTAGGATGCGTGCGTCTTAGATTAGTTAGTGAACACAGAAAGTGACCTCAGTGTCAGAAATGTATTGGCCGCGCACGAAGCGTGTTAATTGGTTGTATGAAGGGCGCAGATAGAGTCAATAAAGTCGGTGAATACCATGGCAATGATCATATCATAGATTGTCGTGAAAACTTCATTAGATATATCATTCTGTTGTAGAGACTTCTCTGTGTTTGTCAGTCTCTGATCATAGCATACTCCAGCCGACAACAACTTGAATTAGTAAATTATTCTGGGGTAAGCGGTGGTCTGATAGGTAGCGCGTCGGGCTGCTCATCGGGGGTTTCTCTCCGGGTTATCCGCCCCCCCCCCCCCCCACCATAATTGAAAAACTGAAACTATAGGATAGGTATTGGGTGGCGCTGCACCGCGGCGACGCGCTTCCCCTGGTGGAACAAACTCGAATTTCTCGAAAGGGACAATAAAGTAGTTACATAATCAGTTAATAGGAAATAAAAAGAGTTAAGTGCATTATGTGGGGGTTGTTGATGATTTTGACGCAGCGACTCAGATTTACATAGCTGTGTACAACTCCTCTCCTTAGCCTACCTTGCCGCTAATCCCCTCCCTCCCTCCCTCCCAACCTCACCCCCCCCCCCTACCCCCTGCCGCCACCCACCATCGCCATACCGCATTCCCCCTCTCAAAGAGAAAGTCTGAAGGATAAGTTTTCTACATGTACCTATATGCTTACTTTTAGTGTACGTGCAAATCTTTTACCAACAAACAAATAAACAAAAAACAAGGGGGGGGGGGGGTTAGGGTTTAACGTTCCTTTCCACCAATATGGGTGATATCAAAGATGGGGCAACGAGAAAAACGCCGACACAAATATAATAAGATATTGCCTTTGCCGGGATTCGGTCTCACGATCCCTTATGTGGTGGAAAAGGACGTTAAACTCCCAAACACCCACCCACCCCACCCACCCGCCTCACGACCCAAGCAATGAAAGTCTAATATTCTACCATTCGGCTGTCCCGGTTCCCAACAACAACAACAACAAGCAACGACAACAACAACAACAACAACCAGACAAAAACAACCAACAAAATTTAATAACAAGCCACACCAAAACAGCAGACGCATGCATGATAGTTCAATTGAAATCGAGAAAGGGTTGTTTTTCGGACGCCAGATTGTAAGCTTGAGAAGTAAGATCCGGAACTTTACAGGGGAAACTGTGTTGCATGTTACGTAAAAGTGCACGCTATGAAGGTCTCAGCTATTGTATGTCACTTTTCCCACCCTTGACTTTTATTCCATCAGTTCAATGGAGTCTTTCTAGTTTACATGTTTTACCGTAAGATGATAACTTTTGTGTAACAAAAAATCAAACCCACAAAAACCCACAAACACCCCCCACCCACAACCACCCCCCACCCCCCACCGCCGCCCTCCCTTAAAAAAAGAGAAAATCTTTTGAACTTTCCAAGAAAATTGCAGTGAGCAAAACATTCTAGTAATTTTTGAGTCAGCTGGCGCTTATTTCGATAATCCATCGTTCATTGCTTTGTTTCATGTTTGTTTTTACACTGCTGGATAATGTCCAGTAACTGTATGGTGTTTCTCGTTCAGCAACTGATGTGTCCAACTCAAACTGTTTTCTTTAAGACGGGATGACAATCATCCTGTTTCCTACTCCAGCGAATAATAACTCCATAAATATTATTTATTGGCGAAAGACAAAAGTAAAAGAGGAATGAGGTTAGCTGTTGTGTGTTTTTTTTTAATCCCTACGCGGAAATTCCGGCTGCGATGACCTACAAATTCTGACATCAAAAGAGAAATGCCGCCCACATCTTCGGAATAAATCGCCGGTTCAGAAATATCTTTGACAAAAAAAAAAAAAAAAAAAATCCTCTGATGTGTACAAAGAGAAAAGAGACCAGGATATGAAAATAATATTAACAGGAAAAAAGGTCGGCAGTAAGTTAGAATTGCTCTTTGTGAAGGTGAGGTGACTGATTTACGCAGTTCTGTGAACACACGCAAATCATGGTACGAGGACAACCAGATAATAGTTACAGTCAATAGTAGATCCATGTCTCTGTCTGTCTGTCTGTCTGTCTGTCTGTCTGTCTGTCTGTCTCTCTCTCACTCACACACACACACACACACACACACACACACACACACACACACACACACACACACACACACACACACACACACACACACACACACAGAGGTGCATCCTAAGTGTATTTGTTCACAAACCTACATCCAGCCCCTTGCCATCTCCACCACCACCTGTCATTAGTTACTCTCTCCTGAAAATAATAAATGCTGAGAACTACATCGCTCCATATATGTATTTTTAAAAAAAGTTTTTGCTCATTTGTATGCAGGCTGATGAAGTGTATCATTTTATGTCTTAGTTTGAATTATTCTCTCTCTCTCTCTCTTTCTCTCTCTCTCTCTCTCTTTCTCTCTGTCCTTACTTTTTTTTTCTTTTTTTAAAATTTTTTTTCAGTAGTATTAGCTCATGTAGTGTAGCAACGGCCAGTTTTAAAATTGGTATGAATATGCCTGTAACTTCTACCGTTGTAAAATAAAGGTTCTTGTTCTTGTTCTTGCTCTCTCTCTCTCTCTCTCTCTTGTTCGTTCGTTTGTTTTTTGTAGTACAACATAACACATCCGTACCGCGCACGAGTATTCCACGTTTTTGACTTTTCCGGTGTTGGCCCTGTAGGCGAAAATCAGGCAAGATTACCGGTTCCTTTCCGGCCCTTACTGCAGCAAACACGAATATAATCAACGTGCAACACTCCCACTCCCACTAAGCCACATTTAAATTCACGCAGACATGTATAAGTTATGAGTTTGTTTTAGTGAGGCGACAATTGTTTGGCCCCAAGCCGGGACTCGAACTCAGGACTTGAGCATTTACCGGCCCGCCACCCATCATGGCAACGCCACCGAGTAGCGCTTTGGACTTTGCTCCTTCAAGTGTTCTGCCCCTGCTGTGTGGAACGCTCTGCCGCCTGACTTGAAATCCAGCACCCCCACCCGAGTCTTTCAGGAGCCACCTGAAGACCCATCTTTTCTCAAAGTTCTGATGCAGACTCTACCTCCCACTTTTCCGTTTTACTCAGTTTAAAACTTATCTGTCTCTCCACCCCCCCCCCACCCCACTTACCCGCGCGCTCCGAGCTGTGCATGGAGTTTTTTTTCAGGGTGTTATGACATCCTCCTTATCATCATCCTGGTCACCATCATCATCATCTCGCCTACCTCGAGGGGGAGCCGGGATAGCCGAATGGTAGGGCATTGGATTTTCAATGCTCGGGTCGTGAGTTCGAATCCCGGCTGCGGCCAAAATATTTGTGCTGGCCTTTTTCACGTTGCCCCGTCTTTGATATCAGCCATACGTGGCAGAAAAGGACGTTAAACTCCTAAACACCCACACACACACCCTCGCCCATCTCGAGTCCCGTCGATATTGGATGCAATACATGTCTAACTACCTCAGCTTGTGGACAACACGTTCCTATATTTCACGTGGGGCCGCCTTTGCTTAGCTCCCAATAAACCAAACACACGTCATTCTTCTATTGTAATGTACGAGACTGTATCATGTATGTAAGGCGGTTCTTGTCGCATATTCCCCCCCCCCCCTCCCCAGTGCTGTCTGATTCTTTGTCTTCGTGGAGACTGAAATGAGATTGTTTACTGAGGTCATTGTCCCTCCCAGGGTTTCCGTGATATGCAAAGAGCGGGAAGACTACACGTCTTTTCTGTCTGCGAGTCAGCATCATTGCTGTAACAAGAATCATTCTAGATGTACAGCGGTCATTTAACCATTGCACATTTCCGTTCAGTCTACACGTCTCTCGCCAGTGCTTTCTGCAGAAAAGTTGGGTTTTCTGCATGGGAAAAAAAAAACTATTTTGTCAATTCCGTTTTGTCGATTTTTGTGCAGAAAAAAAAACAGTTTTTTTTTCTGTAGAAAGTTTTTTTTTTCAGAACAGCTGGTTTTCTGCGGAAGCACAGGATTGCTGATTTTTCTGCAGAAAAACTGCTAATTTTGCAGCTTTCCGTGACGATAAATGCCTTCCCCTCGTAAACTCCTTGCTCCTCACAGACCTTCAAGTCACGTGGCAACCCCCCTTGGTCCACACAAACAGATTCTGGTTGTCTCTTAGATGGTCGAAAACAAATTAGTTAGGCCAAGGGGAACTCTGCTTGGACAAAGTGTTTTGGCCAAGCGGTTATAAGGCGCCCTCTTGCGAACCCCAAGGCACCAGGTTCAAACGCTTTGGCAGGAATTTTTTCACGCCGGAAGAAGGAAAAGGTGACGCTGTGCAAAAGACAATGGGCATCCAACAGGGCAGAAACCGGAATTCCCGGAATGACATTATTGATGGAAAACAAATACACCAATATATCATAAATGACACTGAATAATGCCTCAAAACAGTTTGGCTCTCCATGTTTAGCTGCGTTTCTAGATGCGTATAGCGTTCCCAGCATGACAAGGGCAGAAGTACGGCCTGGTCAGAACAATGGCAAAACAACAACAACATATCCAACCAACTACAAACGAAAACAAAAACATGATAATGATAATTATGATGATGATGACTGAAGTTAGAATGATGGTGACGACGACACACGTGTGTGTGTGTGTGTGTGTGTGTGTGTGTGTGTGTGTGTGTGTGTGTGTGTGTGTGTGTGTGTGGACAACTCACCCTGATCATGTCTAAGGGAAGCAAATGTCAGACTCAGGGCGTAAGGACATGCAGACGTGGTTCAAATCCCGCGCTAATGACGTCACCAAGGTCCTTCCAAACGCCCTTCTCTTGCTTGTGTCCACCGACGCCAAAACCCAACGTAATGAAGACGACCTGAACTGCTGTCACCAGTTTCGTCAATGTTTCTCAGACTCAGCAAATGATGAGGATGATATAGTTAGATGCTTTCACCAAATCCAGCCTGCTTACAGCTACTCTTCTATCTTGCCTCAAGTCTCGTTGCTTCGTGAAGGCCAAAGGATTTATCTGTCATGAAACGTTGTTCGAGTCGTATCTGTTGTACTGTCAAGACGGTCGAAGTATCAGTTAGTTACGGAAGAATAGTTCGACAAATAAGTTTCTATTTCGCTAAACCGATGAAACCGTTGCCTCTACAGTCGATCGTTTAAAGTCTGTACTCCTGGAAGCGGTCTCAATAATCGATATTTGAAACGGACAAAGTGGGACACAGCAGACTCTGTGCATCCAGAAAATGATTTCCTGAAGTCTGTCGAATTACACACCTGTGCTGGCGATACGTGTGACGTACCAATGCCCTTGCGTCAGCCTGTCTCGTGCTGGGTGTCAGTTCTGTCGCAGACCCTAACGGCTGACTGCTGACTGCTGGCTTGGTTTGACTGCTAGTCTCGTCTCCTGCCTTTATACATACCTGGATATAACTCTACCTCTGCCCCCACCCTTCTCCTGTCCAGCCCTCTCCTTCCCCCCTCCGCCTCCCTTCCCCCCCTTCCCTGCTCCCTCTCTCCTTCAGCATCATCCGGGCATGAGCGGTGACGTGGGTCGGTGGGTGTTCCAGCTGTGTTTCTTGTGGCGTTAGTTAAGGTGTCATTCTGCACCCGCTTGTCTTGTGATGCTGTGGCTGAGATTAGGTGTTTCCTAACTCGTGATTCGCATGTTTCTAGACGGCTCTCTCTCTCTCTTTCTCTCTCTCTCTCTCTCTCTGTCAGTTAATAGTAGTTTTTAGCAACGGCAGGTATGAAAACTATTTGACGTCAACTGCTTCTACCGTTGCCGGCAAAATAAAGTTTCACTGATTCATTGACTCTCTCTCTCTCTCTGTGTCGATTAGTCTAGAATTTATAGATTTTACTGTGCACAATTGATTTGTCTTAATTAGTTCAAAACTGATGTCGTTGTCGTTGTTGCTTTTGTACATTATATATTGTAGTTGTGTGAACTTTTTTCATTGAATTGTTGTCCGTTTCCTTCCTTTGGGCTTTTCTTTAAGATTGTTTAGATTTCCGGGGGAAGGTGGATGGGGGGGGGGGGGCAAATTTGCGATGGACCGAGAAGTTGGTTGGATAAATACGGGGCGTTGCATGCCTGACTTTTGTTTCCACAGGAATGAAAGAAAAAAAAAAAATAAAACATGATAGGACGGGCAGATTTTTTCCACGTTACAATTACAAAAGAACAACCGTGGGCTGGTGAGACCATCTTGTTAAGTTAAAACAAAAAACAAAACTGGGCTAGTGTCTGTGTGTGAAATGCCGTGACTGCACGACCATCAGATCATTAGGCTCCTAGATTTTACCGAAAACCCGAACTACAAGCAATGGTACCTTCCTTTCCAGTTTATCTGTAAGGCTCAGCAATTGTTACGGCCTTGACGCACATCCAATCAAGGTCAGCACTTGTAATACCATTTCACTTCCGGGTCCCCCCTACTGATAACTCACGGTACTGAAGAAGGAATCAAGGGCAGACAATATTGCCAGTAGCGGATGACAGCAACAATTGATCGTTCTTGCATGGTGGTTAGCAGAACCGAGTGGCATCTAACACGTGGTATTATGACGAATGGGGAATGAACAGTACTGTAGTGACGTCAAAGAACCCGGATTCAAAATAACTGTTATCCGTAGTTTCCTCGGCCGGGCTAATCAAGAAATGTGACGTCAGCAGAGTGTGGACCAATGTTAGTTTTTCCTGTTGCACCCAAGAACCTTTAGTCTTGGTCTTATGAAAAGGAAGTTCTTGCTACCGAGTACGGGCATTGCTATCACCGGTTTCTGCTGCCATACACAGAGAGATAAAAACCATGCCGTTGTAAGATACGTATACTCTTAAAACAACAACAAAACAACAGCAACAACAACAACGACAAAAAGCACACAAAGACACCACCAACCGATGACTAAAAAGAAAACAACGACAAGAGAGGAAAACAAACACAAAACGAAACAAACAACAGCAAACAGTCCACAAGCGTTTGCTTTAAAGAGGAAAATTTTGACTCGATTTGGAAAGGAAAACTCCAACCAACTTCCTGCCCACCAGGGAATCGAACCGGGTGGCTAAGATCCGAAGTCGGATACCTTAACCACTAGACCAAATGCCCCTAATAGTGAATAATAATAATAATAAATTGCTTTTATAAAGCGCAGTATCCCAGCAGGCGCTGGCTCAGAGCGCTGTACAAATACACACATAAAAATATTATGGACACACACACACACACACACACACACACACACAAAACCACACACACACGCACACACACACAGTGCCATGCCGGATTGCACCCACACTGGCTATGGGCAGCGGGGACACTACAACTCCCACTCTGGGATGCAGACAGTTAATCATAGGCTACGTGGAACAGGTGAGTTTTCAACTGAGATTTAAAGGAGAGTAGAGTAGGAGCATTGCGGAGGCAGAGTGGAAGAGAATTCCAGACGAAAGGGGCTTGATACTGAAATGCCCTCTGGCCGAACGACCTGGTATTAACCCTAGGCACCCGAAGAAGTTTTTCATTAGAGGATCTCAAAGACCTAGATGGAGTATAGATGTCGAGGACAGCAGCCAGGTAAGGTGGGAGAGAGCCGTCAAAGCGGCGATAAGCCAAAATGGCGATCTTGTAATTTATCCGATGCTGGACAGGATAATAGTGAAGGCGATAAAGAACTACAGACCACCATCCGTGTTTATTCCGGGACATCCGGTGTGAGCTTGCTATAGAAAGAAAGTAGAGCGTGAGGAAACAAAAACAGAAAAAAGTCAAGTATGCAGAGTCATCTCTACAAAACATAGTTTCCTGTTTTCCTTGTCTGCATTCAAAGGACGCTTCCCGTGTCAAGTCATTTTTACCTTGACCATTCTTTATTAAGGGTCAAAACTTCAATATCGGTCGTGTGTGTGTGTGTGTGTGTGTGTGTGTGTGTGTGTCTGTGTGTGTGTCTGTGTGGACACAGACATTTTTCCCTGTGACATCATCATTGCGTCAGCACCACCTTCGGAAAAGCGCTCCATTCTCCCGTCTGATTGGCTGAAGAGAAGATGAAAGGTTTGCGTCCACCAGTCAACGACCAGTTGTCTTTGTTCATTGACACTTTGGTTCTGGCGAGGAAGGATATACGTATTCGTTCTTTCCTGAACACGGCTCAACGTCCAAACAAAGCGTGGGGTAGCCATGCAGGCGCTCTCTGTACACACCGGTGACGCGGCTAAGCCGCGAATCCAACCGGCTGTCGATCGCAGTGACTGTTTTAGGCCGGAAAAGCGCGACACACATGCGGTGATGTGCAAGAATGCTGCCAGGAAAGCTAAGAACTGAAATGAATTTGATCATATTGTTATATGCACATATCAGTAAGACTTTCATCTTCCCACCCAAAGCGATTTTATATCGAAAATTTTATTCATGTAAGGACACGAGTCATATTTGTTCGACTGCAATGAGACTCGGGAGCTATTTTGCAGTTTAACACGAAGCTGACAAAAAATACCACGTTAATTCCAGTAGTTTCAAAACAGACACGTATCCGTGATGTCTTTGTGACTTGCATGCCAATTGTTGTGACGTAGGATGCTTTAGTGTTTTCGCAATTTAAGAAAATATCAGAGCAGTGCGAAATCCTCGGGTAAGAACCGGCCAACCGTCTGTTTGATACAGGCTGGTTCTTAGCCGGGGCGAGTGCTGGTTCATAGCCACAAAATATTCACTACCAATTTTCTTTCTCGAACTGCGCTCGATCTAAGCCACAAATTG
This sequence comes from Batillaria attramentaria, assembly GCA_018292915.2. Taxonomy (NCBI): domain Eukaryota; kingdom Metazoa; phylum Mollusca; class Gastropoda; family Batillariidae; genus Batillaria; species Batillaria attramentaria. The sequence continues at coordinate 194,926 of JACVVK020000658.1, read as the reverse complement.
CACTAATCTTCTAGGTGTGGCCGCAAGACATATTATAAAACTGGGACGTTTTCATAAACGTGACTTTCCTTTCTGTAATTTTATATTATCGCGAATGAAAGTGAATTTTCTACAGAAAACGAGACTAAATTGCTTCCAACGTGAGTGTACGCGCAAGTAGCACCACAAAAACCACTTAAGAGTTGAACAGAGACCTTCTGCGACAAGACAGGCCAACCTCAGATCGAGACAAGCTTTCACAAGTACAGCGCAGATGATTTTCTGAGAGAAGTCGCGTGCGGCCAAGCAACGCCAGCGCTTAGACGCCGCAAGCCGGTCAGAATCGGGATAGCCGCGTCACCGGTGTGCTGTATATAGCTGTAATATTTGGGTTAATTGCGACCTTTATATTTCTTACGCCACCAGCAGAATAGACCACTGAATTTAGTTTATCACAGATATCGATCCGTAAAATAACTATGGACGCGTTTGGTACAAACAAACTTGAAAAAAAAAAGTTTGTCGAGTGTGTGAAATCTGCGCCCTTGATAGTGTTCTCTGTCTCTCTTTATAGCACATAAGGCTTGTGTCCGGGTCAGGTGGTCAGAGAAGACCTCTTGCAGTGTTCTTTGTCTATAGCACATTAGGCTTGTGTCCGGGTCAGGGGGGGTCAGAGCAGACCCCTTGCGCTGAATGTAGGTAGGCTTACTCCTATTTATAGCTGAGGGAGAGAAAAGTACACAGTGGTTTCTGAACGCCCTGATGTCTTCAATACTACACAGTCCCCAAGGTTATGAAGACGGTGGCGTTGTGGAAAGTCATCATTACGTAAGTTATCCACATACAGAGTCAGAGTTTCGGAAGCGACAGGTTCCCATAGTTAGCTCACAGCTCCTTACTTTAAACATCCAATCCTTTAAATAAAGTGAATTCGTATCCCGGCTGGGGCCAAATATTTGTGCTGGCTTTTCCATCGTTGCCCCGTCTTTGATATCACCCGTTTGTGGTGGAAAAGGACGTTAACCCCCCAAACACCCACCCACAAACCCTTTAAATAAAGTCCACATGTGGGTGTGGGGGGGGGGGGCGGGCCGAATGGTAGAGCGTTGGACTTTCAGTGCTCGGGTAATGAGTTCGAGTCCCGGCCGGGTCCAAATGTTTGTGCTGGCCTTTTTTTCTCGTTGCCCCGTCTTTGATACCACCCTTACGTGGTGGAAAAGGACGTTAAACTCCCAAACACCCACACCCTCCCAGATGTACGCGAGCTCTACGAAAGGATTTATGAAACAGATCAGCAATACCATGGCAACAGTGCTTTGCACACAAAAGTTCGGTAATGTTTTATTTTGGAGCGTGGATTCGTTAGCCTCTGATCTTAGTCTCTGGTTGCCACACACGATGGGAAGGAATTGAACGAGGTGTGTGTGAGGGGGAGGCCGGCTGCCAGGGGGTGGGAGGCGGAGTGGGGGTGTGGGGTGGGTGGACTGGTGGGTCGCAGTCAGATTTTATCGTGGAACGTATTTCCCGAAGGAGGAAGTCATTAGAATTGTTTCAAAATTATGGAGCGGGTTTGAGTGATAAAGTGCCGCCAGCTGCGCGATATTGCGTGCAAATTCGTCTCGTATATTGTCTGAGTGAAGGACACATCGCATATCAAATGAATGTTTAGTCTCTGTTATTGACACACACACACACACACACCATGGCTGCCAAAACTTGTCAATAATTCGCCAGTTTCTCCCCTTCCGTGTTCGGCTAGACAGGTCATTGTCATTAGATACTTCTGACGACTGGTGACGTGGGTGGTGTGGAGGTAACGTCTCCTGCCAAATGTATGAGAGGTTGAGTTTCGAGTCCCATGTAACAGACGAGCTTTTACTGCGTTGGAGATATGTTCAGTTGCTGGCCAGTGCCCGTGGACAGTACAGACACACGTGGATTATACAAAGCTTCTAAATTTTTTTCCAGCTGAGGAATGTTTCACCCTTAATTCGAGCCGATCGTCGGGGGTTATCTCCAGGTACTCCGGCTCCAACCCTCTCTGCTTAAGATATGTTCAAAAACTGAATGTTTCTAAATTCCGCGACTTAAATACATGAGCTGACCCTCGAGTCACGTGAGCGTGCGTGTTGGGCTCAGTTCGCGTCGTCTTCAGCCAAGAAATTGAGTAAAACACAATACACAAGGTCGGGACAAGTATTATTATAATTATTATTATCACATGGTACGCGGAGTACTGAGTCGTCAGTGCCGCTGTATGCAGAATGTAAAAAGATGTGACTGCAGATAACGTATTTTGAAATATATCGTATATTTTTGGACGTATCTGGTGTCTAAATTTCACACACACACACACACACACACACACACACACACACACACACACACACACACACACACACACACACACACACAGCGGCAATCACACAGCCGAAATTATAAGCATTATGCATTTAATTGACTTCAGTTTTTGGCAGACAACTGGAGTGTGGACGGAAAGAATTCCTTTGGGTTTTGTTGTAAACTATAGAAAAAGACGTATTTACACAACATGGCGACAGAAAACAGAAGAAACAGTCTGGGACTATCATTATTGCTGTGGTAAGAAATTTAACAAATGAAATAGTTATGCATTAACAACAGATAAGTAAAAATATAACAAATAACAGTAAATCCTTTGGAGGATCTTTGGGTACCTTATCATTATTGCAGTTGAAAAAAAATTACTCTCAACAAATCAAACAAGTCATCAACGACAGAGATAAGTAAGAAATAATGGAGAGGAAAAAATTGTTAGAACGATCTTTGGGTACTTGAATAGCCACCTACAACAACAATCAGACAAAACAGTTCTTCTACAGACCGGATATATCAAATGATGTTTAACACTTTCACTAACACATTCGGCTGATGTGTCTAGCCTACACTGGTGTGTCCGCGCTATCGGGAAACCCTCATGACGTCATCGCTGATACAAGGGTAATTTACATATATCACGTCACAATCATTTCTTGCACCTAACTTGTGCCATTCAACTGTTTATTTAGCCAATACGAATAAGAAAACAGGTACATATGAGAACTTTCACGTAAGGCTTTAAATGCGTTGATTATTTTGTTCCACAACAACAAATATAACAATGACAAGACAACGAACCAACAACGTCATAACCAATTTTATGAACTAGTCTGGAATTTGATTAAAATGCGTGCGACGTAATAAATTCGTGAAACAATGGGTGGGGGTGGGTGGGTGTTTGGGGGTTTAACGTCCTTTTCCACCACATAGGGTGATATCAAAGACGGGGCAACGATGAAAAAGCCAGCACAAATATTTGGCCCCAGCCGGGATCGAACTCACGACCCGAGCATTAGAAGTCCAACGCTCTACCATTCGACCACCCCGGCTCCCCTCGTGAAACAATGCTGGAAGTAGGTGAAAGAAGACAATATTAACACCATCTTCAGCAACAGCATAAAATACTGTTTACATGTTGAGTAGGACTTTATAAGGAGGACTTGGCTGAGCAGCGTAACCCATTTACATGTAAATTAGGCACGTTACGGGTACCATAAGCTAATCGCAGCGTGTTAGCCGCTCGCGGCGTCTGTCGTGTGAGCCTAATCGACATGTAAATGGGTTTCACTGCTCAGCAAAGTCCTCCTTACGAAATCCTACTAAACATGCCTAATGAATACATACTATGAGTTGAATAAATATTTGCGTAAGTACTGCATCATCTCAGACTTCTTTGTCAAATAAACTCCTGGCATTCATTGTATGTATCACAGGCAAGGTCAATTGTGGACTCTGTGTGTGTGTGTGTGTGTGTGTGTGTGTGTGTGTGTGTGTGTGTGTGTGTGTGTGTGTGTGTGATGTATTTTGAAAATGGAACCTCTGTACTTATGACTCCCCTTTCACAAAGACTGCACGTGTGTATATAATTTTTCAGCACAGCGTCCATCTGTCCAGTTACATGTAGTCCTCCAATTCAAGTCCTATAAAGGCGATCTCTCCCTCTTTTGTTCTCGCCAGCACCATCCTCCCCTCCTCACTGACGTCAGCATCTGTCAGCACAATGGTGACGAGTGAGCGATTTTGCCGCAACGCCGCAGCCAATAGCTGACACGATTCCGTGGTCAGGTGACAGGAAGTGAGGTCTAGTCGCTCGAGTGATGTTGTTAGCCGGATGTACTCGCTGAGGGCTGTTGCGCATGCGCGGTCCAGCCTGGTGGAAGCGAGGCTGAGGTCCCGGATGGAGGTGCAGAGTTTGAGGTCATGGAAGAGGGCCGTGAGGTCGGCACTCTCCAGGTGGGTGTCGGTCAGGTTCAAGGACGAACAGTGCTGGGAGGTCTCCAGCTGAGGAAGAATAGCGAGAGATGATATAGTGAGCACACACACACACGCACGCGCGCGCGCACACACACACACACACACACACACACACACACACACACACACACACAAGCCTGCACATATTCTGAGCCTCCACCACCACGAACACATGCAAGAAATACAATAATAATAATAAATAAAAGCAAATGTTATTTGTAGGGCGCATTTCTTGAAATAAAACTCAGTACGCCTATTACTCACTCACACTCACGCACATTGTACAACGATGAACGGACATACACTGGTGAAACTGACTAGTTAGAAAATTATTTGTGTAACGTTAGTTATTTGTGGCCTCACGCCGCTCAAGCAACAAAGACCAGCACGCGGTTGAGGAAATTACTGGAAAGCTTTGTAAAAAAAGGAACGTTTTCAGATTGCTCTTGAAAACAGACAGTGTGGGCGCATTTCTCAGATCTGCAGGCAGAGAGTTCCAAACGGCTGGAGCGGCAAAACTGAAAGAGCGCTCACCAAAAGATTTCAGGTTGTGCTTGGGGATTTTGAGAAGCCTCTCGGACGACGACCGGAGGGTTTGCGACGGTATATAGGTGACGAGTGATAATAATAAGAAGAACTGTGTATTGCGTATGCGCTTTACCCAATTTCTTGATTCGGCTCAAAGCGCAGCGAGCTGAACCCAACAAGCACGGCTCACGTGAACCACACGCATTCTCTCACACACTGGACATGAACACATTACAATCACGTGGTGCGAAGGGTCAGCTCAGCAATTTAAGTGACTGAATTTAGAACTGAATTATTTTTTTGTGGGCTGAAGATTTCAAAAGCAGAGTGGAAGGAAGCCGGAGTACCCAGAGAAATCTTTCAGTGAAGTGTGTGTTGCTAATATCCACAGCATAATTTTGTCTCCAATTTTAGGCTGTCAAATTCTGTTGTAAATCGAAATCGCAACTTCCTTTCTTTGACAACACTTGTACTGTCTATCAGTCACCAATAAATTCATGAATATCGAAGCTTTAAACTGTGTTATCTCAATACTGGACTGAGTCGTTATCGTTTAGGTGTCAAGGAAAAGGAAGAGTGTGGGTTAAAAAAGGACAAAGTTCTGTCGGTCTTGCTGTGACAAATTCACTAACCTTAGCACCCAAGTCTGCCGCTGAGATGGAGTTGAAGGCCGAGCCGGAGAAGTCCAGGCTGTGGATGGTGTTGGGGATGTAGAGAACCAGCTGGGAGACAACGTGCACGCTCTGGCAATCCCGGAAACACAGACTCCGCGTGTTGTTTAGCAATGCGCACAGCTCTTGCAGGCCGGCCCATGTGACCGCGTTCACTTGCTTCACCGGCTTCCGGCTGACGTCATCCAGGACGACGCTCTGCAGATGGGGTGCGTTCAGGAGGCATGTCCTGAGAAAGTTGACCATGAGAGGAAGGCTCTGCCACCTGATGACAAGGGTCTGGAGGTGAGGGTTGCCCGCGAGCGCCTCCGCTACGGAATGCAGCCCGTGGGTTTGGAAGTTGTGGTGAGGCAGCAGGTCGATCTCGAAGTGGGCGATGTGGGAGTGTTCGTCCTTGATAGCGCGCGCCAGTCCGTACAGACACTGCAGCGGCATCAGACCTTCCCTCTGCACGTTTATGGACTTGGGCAGAGACTTGACCAGGTCACCAGTCATCTCAGGACGAGTCGTGCACTCACTGAGCACCTGCAGCGTGTGAGCAAAGTTCATGATGCTGCTGCCAACCCCGTTCTCCTCCTCTTCCCCGTCCCGCCCCACATCGTTGACCACGCCCTCCTCCCTGAACGTGATCTTCCGACTGTGTTTGATGACCTGAATGGCCAGGTCCTGCAGGAGGGAGCCCAGGACGGTTGTGTCCGATCCATGCCTGACCAGACCACACAGGAGGGACGTCGTCAGGGCGAAGCGGGCATGATTCAAGATCTTGTGCTCCTGAAGGTTGCGGTTCAGATCCTCGGGCGTCATATCGGCCATGTGTCGAGCCGCCAGGAAGTCTCGCGCCATGCTGCACGTGAACGACCACCTGTTGCACGTGCCCAGTTTGTACAGCAGGCCAAGCTTCGTCAGCAGGCTGACGTCACTTGTTGAGGCTGATCCAGACTTGCCCCCTCCCCCACCTCTGTCTCTCCCTCCCTCCCCATTAACGTTCCTTTTCTGTGCTGCCGTCGTCAGTGGGTGTGGCCGTGTTCTCGTCTTCGTCTCCCGCCTGTAAGGCCGCCCTCAGGTGAGTTACCACCCTTTCTAGGTCACTCTCTGAGAGTAGCTTCCCTTTGGTGACGAGCATCCGGTAGGCTAAGGCCTGGAGGTTACTTATAGCGGATATAACGTCACTGGGGAATTCTGTACCGGGCACCGCGATGTCCGTCTTGCGACAGAAGCTGGTTGCCATGGCAACGAGGAACTGTTCGAAGAGGCTGGTAAGCGATGTGACGGAGGCGAGACCGGCTTCTCCTGTAGCCAGATACACGCCGAACACAGCCAGGCAGACGTACGGGTTACCTAGCAGACGACATATCATAGCTGGCTAGTCATTCACAACTCACGCACGCGCACGACTAAATCGCTAAAATGCGCTTGTTCCAGTATTACCAAGGGGATAGTTGAATGGTAGAGCGTTGGACTCTCAATGGTCGGGTCGTGAGTTCGAATCCATTTGGGGCCGACTATTTGTGCTGGCCTTTTTTCTCGTTGCCCCGTCTTTGTCATTAACCATACGTGGTGGAAAAGGACGTTAAACTCCTAAACACCCACCCAACCACCCATTTTTACCAGGGCTGATAGAGGCCATCTTGTGTTGTTGAGTGTGCCTGTACTGTTAAAGGCGCTATTTTCAAGAGTATTCAGGCTCACAGCGCGTTCTAAATTAGTTGGTTATGTCAAGCATTATGCAAATAAGACACATGCACAATTACACGTACAGACAGGCATGTGTTCAGCTGACTGAAGCCAGACGACAGTAGAAGGTTACAGTGTTGCAACAACACTCCCGTGTGTGGCTCACTGAGCTCAAGCAGCCGACAAGGGAAACACGGGACTATTAAACAACTAGTCATTCACGCGATATAGTTATAGCCCTTTAATGATCTTACCCTTTAAAACACTTATATTAATGTGAAAAAAAAGTTTTTGTATCTTGCTTTTGGAGCTCACCTAGATGAACACGAAACTCAAACTCGGGACTGATGATGACGTCATGGAATTCGTCATATTCTTCTGACGTCATCTGCGCTATGACGGCGTAAGACTTGAGGCATCGCCCAACGTTAAGACTGCTGAGGCCAAGCACGTAGAGACGGTAATCGGGTTTCAACCACTTCCCGGCGCGTGCCTCAGGCCGTGACGTCATCAGCACGGTGGCGTGACGGAACGTATCGCCAACAACGATCTGAAAAATATGGGATGAAAAACTTGTGACTTGTGCGAAATGGCCACCCCGTCACGTGTTCCTGATGGGGAACAAATGAACAGATGACGATCGTGATTAGAAAATAAATCAGCCTTCTGGAATTAGACGTGAGACTGCATATCCCACAGTGACAATTACTCGTTGTGGGTCGGTTTGCAACCAAGATCACTTTGTGGAGGACCACGAAGGAGACTTGTGTGGTAAAAGCACTTTGAGAAAAATCGATTTATGATAAATATAGAACACGACGCGTCAGTAGGGAATGCAAGCAATGAGTTAAGAAGGCAATTTTCACATCTTTGCGGTGTGTTCGTCACGGGATGTAATTATATTCTTATCATAATAAGTGAACAGAGTCGTGACCACAGTTCTTCTCACAGACATGTCACGAGGTTCGCTGACCGCGCCTATTCCACGACCACGCGGCTTCACACTGAGTAGGCAACTTTTATTTTTATTCATTATTTATTTTTTGACAGCTGCGTTTGTGAGTGGGCGTGTACGTTCGAAATCATCGATAATTATGTCAGTATTAATCATTATTATTATTATTACGACGGTTTTCTGCCAAAAAGGCTGTATCTCTCCTCTTTCTGTCTGAAAGAAAGATCCCTCTGGCAGGGAACCATGCCTGGTTGTCATGTGATGTAGTGCTCTGTGTCACGTGATTATACAATATGGACACTTATTCCACAGAAGAGATCAAAGGAAAAAGGCCGCTAGGGATGATGATTATTATTATTATTACTGATGAACGCAATACGCTAATATCTGCTGACCGCGCAGAAAATTCAGATAAAATTGCCCAAGGCTCTAGCTGAGAGTCAATGAATGACAGCAGCCACCGTCCAATGACTAAAGAGCACCAGAGCTCGACAAATCCATGGCGCTTAAAAGTTTTTTTTTTTTTTTTTTTTTGCTGCCACAACTCTTTCCCGGCTCCAGTGGTGTTCCTCCCTGGTAATGGGTGGAATCCACGGAGGGCTCGGAAGTTGGGGCAATTTTTTTTTATTATGCATGATGATGGAGATGAGGATGATGGTAAACATTATGCTATGGAGGTCCGTGTGGTTTGGGACTGCGGGACAGGGCCGCATTCCACGCTTCCTGCTATAAATATCCCGGCATTAACCAGGCCCGGGAACTACGGCACCTGCGGTGCCAGCCGTGTAATTATCCACATCATAAGACGTGTCATACCAAGGGAAGCATCCCCAAAGTCGCACCCGTGAAGTGGGTGAAGCTCGGCTGTGTGGCAACAGCCTCCCCATTGGGCCCATAGCACACCCGCTCTGGGTAGGAGCCGACCTAGGTAGGAAAAATCCCGCTTGCCTCGGCTGGGAATCGAACCCGGGTCTCCCGGTCCATAGTCCGAAGTGCTAATCACTACACTACGGGGGCCGGTGTTTAAACCTTTTCGCTAAATGCCGATTGAGTTGAAAGATTCAGTGTGCCCGAGCAGAAAGCAACTCTGACAGAAACTTTGTTCTCGGTGTCATCTACCTGTTTCAGTTCCTCGTTGCCATTGTCCCCGTCAAATCCATCGATGACGAGCACCGTGTCGCGTGCGTTTGCCTCCAGTATTCGCCACAACTCATCCACGCCAACCTTGAAGTTCTCCGGCAACACCTACATCACCACAACAAGCTTACAATTAGTCAACAAAGCAGAAAATCGGTTTCAGTCTGTCACGTGGATTTCTTAGTTAATTAGCTGCGAAATGGTCTTTGTTGCTTGTGCAACTTTGCAAGTCTGTAAATTTTATCGAGATCCCAGCTGTATGTTATGAAAGTGATGTGTGTGGAACTCGCTCCCTGAGACAGTGAAGGAGGCAGTCAGCATTACCGCACTCCGGAAGCGCCTAAAGACTCATCTCTTCAGTGCCTCACGCCAGTAATCATCTGCAGCTTTTTTTTTCTTTTTCTTTTTTCACTATCTTTCCTTTCAAAACCTCTCCCTAAGCGCCGTGAGCACTCAGTTAGGGTGGAGCGGTGTGCTATATCAAGTCTCCATCATCATCATCATCATCATCATGTATGTGTGTGTGTGTGTGTGTGTGTGTGTGTGTGTGTGTGTGTGTGTGTGTGTGTGTGTGTGTGTGTGTGTAATTGTAATTGTAGAGCGCTCTGAGCCAGCGTCTGCTGGGATACTGCGCTATATAAAAGCAATTTATTATTAATAATATTATCATAAATGCCTCACGTGGCTATAGAGTGAAGCAGGACAACATCACACAGAGCTGACCAAAAAAAAACCCAAAAAAACCCAATAAAAACAAATTTTCACAAAACTCCACGACACCACGGAATACACGCTACCTAACAGTAGAGACAGAGCTACAACAGACGTAGTTTCACACTTTGCTACCTAGTGAAGCTGAGCAACAGCTTACAAAGCTCGCCGATAACAGATCTGTACAAAACACGACTACATCATGTAAGTGACGCTACATGACAGCATAAACAGAGCTACTACCAGACACAGTTCCACACTTGCGCATCATTACCACTACTACACTCAATACATCCAAAAATAGGATTGTTCACAAGTTTGGAGATTATATATATATATATTATAAACCCAAAGACACTAGAAGTGAGGACTTCAACAAGCGCGCCTCATTAGTAACGTAATATTCACTTGTTATCTTGCCACTTGTGTATGGATGCTTGTGATGATAATGTCAGTGTACTTTAGACAAGAAATACCTGTGAATAAACTGCTTTCGCTAGTGACCCTTGCACAGTTCTGGCGTCGATCAAAATGAGGAAGTTGTAATGATTGGTGAAATACGCCCTCTGCCCCGCCCACATGTACGTCAACATGTCGGCCAGATACGTTTTCCCACTTCCGCTCTCACCCTCCACCAATACACGCTTTCCGCGCCCTGACGTCACAACCGGGGGAAGCACGTGACTCAGCTGAAGCTTCTTCCTGCAGACAAAGAGTGGAGTGTGAAACTTTGTCCTCAGGCATTTTGTTCACGGGAAGTGCGAGGCACGGAATACAAAATAAGCAAACAAACAAACAACAACCAACAAACAAAACACAACATACAACAACAACAACAACACGTACAAAACATCAGTGTCTGAGACGCTGAATGTGACGTAGCTATGTCCTCAGGAAATCTTCGAAAGGTATTCGATCTCCAGCAAGAATTTGTGAAATTGTGTTAGGGCAGAGCAAGGGTCTGTGTTCAAGACAATGTAGTGATTCTTACAGGGATCCCAAGGGAAAAGGTTCAAGTTGAACCTTTTCCCTTGGGATTCCTGTAAGAATGACAGAATGATAGCAAATGCAATTGCCAGAATTTGCTTTAAAAAAAAAGTGCTCATTTTCTCAGGTTCTGGGCATAAGGGAAGAAGGTGGGTGTTTGGGGGTTTAACGTCCTTTTCCACCACATACGGGTGATATCAAAGACGGGGCAAACGATGAAAACGCCAGCACAAATATTTGGCTCCAGCCGGGATACGAACTCACGACCCGAGCATTAGAAGTCCAACGCTCTACCATTCGGCCACCCATAAGGGACAGACGACAAGGGGAAAGACTCAAGTACGTAAATAACATACATTTCTTTTCAAAAAGTTCTCATTTTCACAGGTTAATAATAATAATAATGAGGATTTTTATCGCGCCTAATCTCCGAAGCCGGGGCTCTAGGCGCTTTATAAATGTATACAAAAGGTGATAAATAAACACATGAATAATAGATATATAATCAAGTAAGTAAATACGAATAGAAGCGTACATATATACATACATACATTACATACATATAGTCAGATATACAGTCAGACATATATATATACAAGCCCTGACACCTACATACATACCAGCATCCGATACACACCTACATATATACATACACACTGCAAAAACAACGGGTTGGTTTTGGGCATATGGGAAGAGAGAGACGATCAATGAAAACACATTATAGTACAGACGTAAATAAACGCTGTGAGGAAGCGAAGGGTGTGCTCTGTTACTGACCCGTCTTCTGTCACGACGTCCAGTGGAACATACACGTCACGGATACTGGCTTGTGTGTCTGACCACGGAAGGGGAGTCACTCTGGAGAACAGGGACCGGTAGTGAGTTGCCAGCCCTTCCTGACACAGGGTCACAACGTCTGAAGAGAAGGACACAGTAGGCAAACGTATAATATCAGCAAGATTAGCTATGGAAAATTGACTGTAGAATCCATCAATCAGTTCACTGGGCTTTCATTTTTCCTTCTCGTATGTGGCACCGTTTATTCGGGCCGATCGTCGGGGGTTCTCTCCGGGTACTCCGGCTTCCCCCCCCCCCCTCTGCTTTGGAAATGTTCAGCCCACCAAATTTGAAAAATAAATGCAATTCTAAATTCCGAAATTTAAATAGCTGAGCTGACCCTTCGCACCACGTGATTGTAATGTGTTTATGTCCAGTGTGTTAGAGAATGCGTGTGATTCACGTGAGCGTGCGTGTTGGATTCAGCTCGCGGCGCTTTGAGCCAATTCATGAAATTGGGTAAAGCGCCTATACAATACTCATTATCATTATTGTTATTATTATCATAAGCCCCTATAAGCCCAGTTCGAACACAAAGGGATTTGCTTTCTCGCCAGTTGGAAGGTTTCAAAGACTTTTATTTCCTTTGATCCCTTCTGGGGCATGCAAGAACAAAATAATTTTTAACTTCATACACACTACAGCCTATGGGTTTTCTTTGCAGGTCTGCATTTTACACAGTATTGTAATTATTTATCCAGTATGTGCACACAATGGTGATGACTGCGCTGTGTTGTGGTGTGTGTGTGTGTGTGTGTGTGTGTGTGTGTGTGTGTGTGTGTGTGTGTGTGTGTGTGTGTGTGTGTGTGTGCACCTTTTGTAAGTTGAACATTTCCAAAGTATAGGGGGGGGGGGGGGACCCGGAGAGAACCCCCGACAATCGGCCAGAATAAACGGTGTCACGTACGGAAAGGAAATCTTCTCTACCCCGAGTGGGACTCGAACCTGATCTCTCGCATCGGTGACAAAGTCTCTAAACCACTAGACCGCCGACCACCCCAGAGCGGCATCTGGAGCCATTCCTATCCTACAGCTCATAATAAGCGTGATGTTCTGATTTCTGCCCTGAGTTTTAGCATAGTAACGGTTGATGACTTCGTGAGCTGTAGATTAGCCTGACTGCGGGAAACCTGCTGAAGTCGGATATTATCTTAATGAACACCAACTAGTGCATGTTATATCTTTTCTTTAGAGGTTCCACAGTAAATGTATTTCCCGCATGATACACTTCGGTATGGGATGACAGACACATGACCATTTCATTAGGAATGCTCATTGTGGGGCTAAAGACTAGCGAAGAAAGCACGGGTATGACGAACCGATTCACACAACGCAACGCGAATGAAATTACCGCTTCAACCGACAAATGAACTAATGAAATAAGGAAAGGGGGCAAAGCATTAGCTTAAGCAGTTCTGGTTTCTGGCCTGAGTTTCCCCGCCAAGTAACAGTTGATTACTTCGTGATCTGCTGTAGAAATAAACCCGAAAAGCACGAAACTACATGTCATTTGAGATCCTGCTTATCAACACCGATACATTAATAGATTTTCCTTAGAGGTTTACAATAAACGGATTTACCGCATCGTGACCATTTCATCTGGAAGGCTCACTGTGGAGCTGAAAGCTTGCAAAGTAAGTAGCAGTACGGCGGACCAAGCAACACAACGCAGCAGGCGTGAATCTAATTACCATGTCCACCGACAACCGACCTAAGTAGACAGGGTGTGAGGGATTTCAGCGTAAGCTTGTGTAGCTCTGGTTTCTGAATGTGGGCTCAGTTTGAAAAGGGCTTGATTTGGAGAAAAGCCAAAATGTATTACGCCTGGTCAAGATACAGAAATGCTGACTACAAGCGTTTAATGTGACCTTTCTGTTAATATTACGAGTTGCCATACTTTCTTACTTCGCTGATCCAACCATTCACACAGCTAACTCAAAAACAAACCAAAACAACAACAACAAAACAAACGAACGAACACACAAACAACTGGTTGGTTGGCTGGTTGTTTGAGGGTTCACCCCCTCCCCCTCCCCCGCGCCCCATCACCTCATACGAGTGATCTCGAATCTGGACAAGGAGGAGAAAGCCAGTACATGTACAAATATCTGGCCCAAGCCACGATTCGACCTCACGACACGAGCACTGAAAGTCAAATGTTCTGCCAAACAAACAAACAAACAAACAAACACGTTCATCGCTATGACAAATAAATACAAAGACTGTGCAGCTGGTCCTACGTATCAATAAAAACACAACAGGAAAACTAACAGAAATCTGAACGTTGTCATACCACAGCAATGGTTACTTATTACACAGAATCAGCCATAGAAAACAACCAAACCAACGCAACACAAAAACGAGACCCCCCAAAAACGGTCAAAACAGATCTGGAACACTAACAAGGAAGCAATACTATGACCTGGTACTCTAGCGCCAAGAACGAATGCTCTTAACATATCGATCACAAAACTAAAAAAAAAAAAGAAGTGAAAAATAAAGCTAAAAGCTTGAATGAAACGCTAAACATAAAAAAATTGATAGCTTTTTTCCATTCAGTGAGTTCCTAGTCCTGCCATTTATATCACTCGTTATTATCACAGAATCATGTCCATTGTCTCCTGCATATAGAAATGTCCGTTGTTTTATTCACAAGAAAGTGACTGGCATTGTCTATTGCCACTGCGGTAAGTAGACGGCCAATCTCCTAGGAAAGATAAAAGACAACTGCAGGGCCGGTAACCGGTTTTCATGACCAGCGGGGGACATCAAAGGTTGTGTATACAATTTCCATTATGAACGGAGAAGAAGAGGAGTGGGTGTTGCGCGTGTCCTCAGGCAGGTCACTGAGTGGGAGGCGGGGAAGTGGGGAGGGGGGGGGGGGGAGGGGGGGGGGGGGTTGGGGGCGGGTGATAAAATTTGCTTTGCAACTTTGTAGGCAGGAGAACTCCCATAGCATGTTCATAAGTATCAAACCTCTGGTATCCGTAATTCTTGAGAGTACACTGATTGACTGATTGATTGATGGATGGATGGATGGATGGATGGAGGGGAGGAGGGAGGGATGGATTGACTAGCTGATGGATTGACTGACTGGACTGATTTACACGTAAGAAGGTTACACAAGCAGACCCACGCGTTAGATATGACAAAATAGATCCCGGTCGTCATGACAACTGACCTAGAGTCTCGTTGACCCCGTCCCGCTGTACGACCTTGCGCACCTTGTTGACCGCCTCGTACACACGCGGGTACTTAAACTTGAGAGCATCCAGCAGCTGTTTGAAAGCCATCGGCAGTTTGGAGTGCACGATCTGTGGAATGAAAGAACTCACATCAGGGCACACAACTCGAGCATCCAAGTTCATAGACTCCAGAGTGCAGTCCCTTTTCGGCGGGGCGTGAAAATGTGACTGCTTACAGCCAGCGCCATTTTAAAAAATGGCGAAATTTTTTTTAGAAAAGCGAAGACTTGTGTGTCATATGAGTCGATTTGAAACGAAGTCTTGAATATCCGACCACTTTTGGTTTGGGCAAAATCTTTGCCAGTGGACAATTATTGTTGCGCTTTGATGGCACTGTTTACGTGGTACACTGATCCAACAGGATGTGAGTAAACGGCAAGGGGGTTGCACTCTGACAGGCCAAGGTGTTGCACTCTACAGGCAAGTATTATTGCACGGTGCAGACGATCACGTACCTGCCTTGTGGTGGAATAAGGGACGATTACAAAAGCATACACACCCGTGCTCTAGGACTGAATGTAATAATAGATCTGTCCATTCAGACAGAGACATGTTATGTATGTCTCTGATTCAGAAACAGGCCGAAGACAGCCTGCCAACACTTGCGCCATTGAGGATCCCTCTGGGTTCAAAGCTGGTCAAGGATGACATAGTGCGCGACCTTGTGTTTGAGAGCACCGAGCCAATTTAGGCCCGTCACGGTAGCGCAGTGAGCGCCATTTCCCCACCGTGCACAGAGGTACTTTCCACTGAAAGACTCTGTGCCCCAGAGAGTGCCAAGTTCATTACCTCCCATAGACAGTCTACCAAGTTCATTATCTCCCATGGCAGATTTGCATATTCTGAAGTACCTCAACTGAAAACTGAACGCTCATGTAAATAACTAACTAACTAACTAAATAATACATGAATTCAAGTCAAATACATAATTTATTTATATAAATAATCTATTAATCTATCAATGTACAAATCCTACTATAAGTAATGAAAAAGTTCCGTTTAAAGTGAAAAACAGTTTTACCTTAGCTAAAAGAATCTGCATCCTTTCCTGGTTCTTGCCCGGAGTAAGAATCTCCTGTCTGTCGCTGAAGTTTATCACGTGACCCTGCACGAGGCGGTCCACAATGTCCTCCGCCATGACGGACTCGCACAGCTGACGGTGAGTCTTGCTCACCACCGCACGATCTTCCGGGGAAATGCCTGTGTGGAGAGTAAGCTGTTTAAAGGTCTGAAATCTCAGCAAAAAGCCGACAACATTGCGGTCTTTTAAAACTGCGACTCCTTCGACTGTGCATCACCCAGGCAACTCTGTCACAGTTGCAGAGTTTTCAGCGCTTCGGTAACCCTTATAAAACCAGAGCACGAGTTTGCCGTGACATTATTTGGCTTTTGGGCAGTGGGCGAGACACATCGCTACAGTGTCTAGCGGATGTTGAGTGCTGCACGATCTTTCTCGCTCAGTGTCAAAACGCAAACTGAGCTGTGAAATCAGGCTGCCCTTGTCTTTTATTGGGGTTTCAGGGACGCTGAAAACTCTGCAACTGTGACAGAATTGACTGTGCTTGCACGGTCGACTCTGTAAATTTTTTTCACACTTCGGAAAGCTTTTTGTTGGGAGCTTAGATCTTTAAGGTTCTCCTTGTTGAAAGTGAGTCAACTCGCGTGCGCATTCTGGCTTCTGAACGTCAGTGGTAAACTGAAAGCGAATGAAGGGGTGAGCGGTGGCTCAGTGGGTGACGCGTCCGACTTTGGGAAGTGCGTTGCTACACGGGGGTCATTGCTGACACGGCGAAGCGTGGGTTCGACCTGAAAGCCTCTATGTTTGTCACGCGGCTGTGATGGAGAACTTCTGAAGCTTTAGAAGCTGTATGGCTGTTTGCCAGATAGAACGATGTTTCATTTGGCCATCGCGACCGTTTTCATGACTTTGTGGCTTCTACTATCAAAGAAATACGACATTCTTGGAGCCTACGGTCCATTCCTGAACAGACTGGGACTCGACAAATCTTCTAAAAATAACCACCAATCTGCACCACCGTCTGGCTGGTCCTCAGTCCGCGACCAAATAACGTCGTCTGCTCAGTACGCGGTACACTTTCAGAACAACACGCACGCCGACCACAGTCACCACAACCATTTCAGATGGTATACTGTGACCCAAGTGACCGATTCTGATGCAAGATGAAGCACAGTCCATGACAAGTTTCCTACACGCTCTTGTACACCTGTCATAAGTATTGAGAGTTGAAGTGGAGCTGTGATCTGTGATACCGATTTTCCCTGGCTGCCGGGTGGCTCATCCGGGGGTTTCGTGGACAGAAAACGATAAACATCAAAGCACCCACCCATCCAAGAGAAAGAAAGGGCTTATATGGACAGACGACGCTAAACTTCAAAGCACCCACCAACCCAAAAGACGAAGTTAGAAAAAAGAACTGACCTTCCTGGTCGCCCGCTCCCTTGTCGCCTTGGTTACGTCGTTTGGAACCCTGACCGCGCCCCACGCCCCGCCCAAACCGCCCGTTGGCGCCCATTCGCCGGAGTCGCCCTAAGGAACCTTCGTCAGGTGTTCCCCAGCTGGTCTTCACTAGCGAGATGTAGTGAGTCTGCTGCTCCGGGGTCAAGGTCTCCTGGTCTATGCGCGCGATCTTTACGCGCACTTCCGGTCCGCCCATGCGTAGTAACACCTCGACAATCTGGAGAGAAATGACGTCACAATTATTAAGCAGTTACCATTTCCAAAAGTATTGACGTCACACTGATGATGACGTTGAGGCAAGACAGGCAGTGTTGTCTGGGTGCTGGTTACTTTGTCCCCCGAAAGAAGGTCAACTAGTAACTAGCCTTGGGTTTTTTTTTTTATGTTGTTTCCATAGTAATGGAAACAACATCATAGGACGGGCTAAATTTTCCACGTTCATGGGCAAGCATCTGTGGTACAAACGCACGTCACTGCCGATCTCCCGCAGAGACGATTATGCAAGTGTAACTCTGACAATGACGTAAGAAAACGTACGTCATCGATGCTGGCATGTATAGTGCGCCGAACGCACTTCTCCTCCTCAGTGAGTGCCGTCTGTGTGGATGTGTGTGCGTGTGTGTGTGAATTGTGTCCGGGCCCGTTTCTTCGAAAATACTTAACCGAATGGCTTCAAATTTGGGGTATCCAAAATTTATCAAAATGTTACATTAGAGGAACCAAGCGTGTGATGATTGCTTAAGTGATTTGGGAGTTATCGCCCTTTTGAGACAAGTTGGTTGTCTTTCGTGTACAGGCGTAATATTTATTTAAATCACTCAATTTTTTGGCAGTAGATAGCTTGAATACGGACTCTGAATTGACTCACTACTAGAAAATGGTCGCTCTTATAGTTTTCATGTAAACCGAGCCTGAGTTGACATTGCATGTGAACCCAGTTCAGATGCCTATTTCTCCGAAAATACTGAACCGATCGATTTCAAATTTGGGGTTTCTAAATGAATCAAGATTGTTGAATAGAAGGCCCGATCCAGGGTACGATTGCACACATGATTTGCGAGTTATCGCCCTTTTCAAAAAAAGTGGCTTTCTGGCGTTTAAAGGCGTAATATTTACCTAAACCACTCCATTTTTGGGACATAGATAGCGTGAGTACGGACTCTCAACTGAGTGAATTTTGGAGGTTGTCGCTTTTATACTTTTGGCGTAAGCCGTACCTGATGAAAGTGCTGGTGAACACACTTTAGATCTCAAAATCGCTCCTACTATACATAGATAATGAGCCTGGGGTGCCATAAAAAATATACAAAAAAATTAGAAAAATTCACTGCAGCCGTTGTCGTCAGTTGACTCGAAAATTTGTACTCGAAGCACATTTCCTTTACACAAGCCACACGCCTCACAAACATCGCAGAAAAGGCACACGCGCACTGACGCAAAACTGTATCAGCGTCAGTTTGCCGACGTCATGTTTGATTGACGTGGGGGTGTGTCGTCACTTTTCGGAAGTTCTCTATTTGTAGACGGGGAAAGCGGGAGTTTCATTGATGTAGTGAGCTTTGTTTTTCCCACTGACTCTCACTCAATAGCATAGTAGAGTGAGAGAACACCACATAGGTCTCAATGGAGCACATGCACAAACTGACGCGGCTCGCGCAAGTCTGCGTGCGTGCGTGCGTGCGTGCGTGCGTGCGTGCGTGCGCGCGCGCGTATGTCTGTGTGTGTCTGTGTGCGCGCGCGCGCAGCAGACATAACACATAGTGAAAAAACGTTCGCCGCGCAGACTTGTCTGTTAAACACATTGAGCCGGTATAAATTCGATCTTTACACTGCGCAGCAGCAACACTTCAATTTTCATGGGGCTGCTTTCATTGCAAGAATTGTATCCGAGTCAAAGTTATTACGTCAAATGTATTATGCGTCATCCCAATGAGGAAAACGTCATAGATTTCAAAGAAAACAACTTGACGTCTTCCAAAACCAAGATTGGTCTGACAAGCCCGGTCAGTTG
This sequence comes from Batillaria attramentaria, assembly GCA_018292915.2. Classification (NCBI taxonomy): domain Eukaryota; kingdom Metazoa; phylum Mollusca; class Gastropoda; family Batillariidae; genus Batillaria; species Batillaria attramentaria. Next base: position 175,380 of record JACVVK020000658.1, on the reverse strand, counting down.
TTTCCATTGAGAGAGAGAGAGAGAGAGAGAGAGAGAGTGTAGTGTGTGTGTGTGTGTGTGTGTATGTGTGTGTGTGTGTGTGTGTGTGTGTGTGTGTGTCCTCCCGAATACATGGCATTACAAAAGAACGACCGTGACGACAGCAGGTGATTAAATGGAAACAACATATTGGGCTGGTCAGTGGCCATCTTGTTTTGTTTTGGTTCCACTGGTTTTGTGACCTGAACGCCATTTTTTTTCTCTCTATTGACCCTTTGGGGAAAATCGGGTTGCTTCCCCCAGAGGAAGCGCGTCGCCGCGGTGCACCGCCACCCAATATCTATCCTAGTTTTCAATTTATCCTGGTATTCCCATCTTTAACATAATCCAAAACAACAACAATAACAACAAAATCCTAGCCATCTCAGGCCGTAAATGATTTTAAGCACACGCGCGCACACACACACACACACACACACACACACACACACACACACACACACACACACACACACACACACACCTGTTTCCACAAGACGGGGTACTCCTCGTGCCTCACCCCACCCAGACTACCCGCCTGCTGGAAGTACATCTGTATCCTCACGATATCCGAGCTCAGGCTGGTGTCCTGGGGGAGGGGCAGGGCGTGCCAGCCGTGAGGGTAGGGCGGGGACAGGTGGCAGATGAACTGAAGCAGAACGGCCAGCAGACGAGCGTCGTAAGGTTCTGACGTAATCTCCTGTTTCTTGGGAGGATACAGCACTTTCCACTGTTTCTCTGTCAAAATCTGTAATAATAATAATAATAATAATAATAATAAATAGAAGAGGAAGTAATGATGAGTTTTCACAATGAGATGCCCCCGATTACGAAAAATGCACCACACGAGTTTTGTCTCAGTGTATTCACGTGTGAATTACGGATTTTTAAACCATGACATGCAGTAGCGGTAGAGTGGTATACATCATAATCATCGTCATAATAATAATAGTTTGTAGTAGACGCTCCATGCAAATGTTTGGTTCAAATCGCTGAGAAGTGAACCCAACACCCACGCTCACTTGAATCACGCGTTGACCCACACACTGGACATTGACACACTAGACCCACGGGGCGCGATAGGTCAGCTGAGTTTCAGAATTTAGAACAGTTTGTTTGTTTGTTTGTTTGTTTTTGGCTCAACATTTCCAGAGCACGATGGGGTGAGGGAGGTGTAGGGAGGGTATCCGGAGAGAATGGCTGACAGTCGGTCTGAATGCACGATGTCATTATATTAGTATACCAGAGATGAAAAATCCCATGCCAAGTTTGTTTGCTTGTTGGTGTTGTTGTTTTGTTTTTTGTGTTTGTGTGTGTGTATGTTTGTTTATGATAGTTCCCGCACATCTATACAGTCAACTACCTTTTGTTCCAGCAGTTTCTGCAGGACGCCCCGCACGTGCGCCTGAGCCAGATGTTGACGTAGGATTAACGGAGGGTGAAAACTGTCAAAGGTGGTCCTCAGCGCATGCGTACCGGCGTCGTGAAGTAACCAGCACAGCTTGGCCAGGTACTGACGTTCGTTAGCGTTAACCAGGTACTCAGGCGGCGTGCCTGCTCTCACTGGCTCCATTGTCGTTGTCTGATGTTGATGATGATGGTTCGGTTGTCGTCGTTGTTGACTGGAGTTTATCTCAGGTGGGAGTTGATGGTTGTGTTTTTTTCACGGTGACGGTAAATGTGATGTCAGTCTGAACCGGCCACGGAATCTACCTGAAAACACAGAACAGATTCAGAGTAAGTGAGTGAGTTTTTTAAGGCTTAAAAGTTAAAACCGCGCAAGCCACAAAGACTAATTCGCGGTTAAGTGTGCCTGCACTACTTAAAAAAAAACAAAGCAAAACAACAAACAAAAATGTAACGTTGGACAACTGATGCAAACTGGTCTACAGGGTAGTATAAACCTTGGACATGCCGGAGACGCTGCACCTTCACACAGATTCACAACGTGTCTGTGTGCTCCATGATTATTCCGTATTCATGAGGGAAGATGAACAAAACATGGACACGTCTGCTTGAAGCAAACGGATCAAACTTTCCTGCTCACACTGTTACCAAACAGGCGTGGACATAACATAGATACACTCTAGTAAAATGTTAAGCTCTAGTCTGTCGAACGTGTCATAGTTTCAACAGCTCTGTGCTTTTTCTCATTTTTAATTTTTTTCTCCCCCCCCCCCTTCCCCCAGATGGCCAGTCATCGCCATAATTTTTTATCATCATAACCTCAGCCTACAACAATGACACAAGATTAAAACAAAAAACCTTTTAACTCTGTCTATGCCGAGGTCCCCATTTGAGGCCCTCACGTTTACAGCGCTTGGTTGCAGAGGTCCGATGTTGGAATCGACAACTTTCTGTTTTTATTCTCAGTCATGAAGTCGTTGTATCACGCGGAGCAAAATATAGTGCTAGCAAAACGGATTTCTATTAGTCAGAGGGAGGCAACCATCTGTAAGTATGCGACTGGGAAAAGCTCTCAGCACAGCGAGAGTTAAAGACACAACTAAAGTGATAATTACCACAACAGTTAAGTACAGTAACAGCGAAAACAAAGTTAAAATGTTAAGTATATTCTGCACCCATTTGCCCAGAGAATTAATCTGCGATCAGTACACACACATACACACACACACACACACACACACACACACACACACACACACACACACACACACACACACACTCACTCTTAAGGCAACGAGTTCGCGGTAATGGAAAAAGCCTGTTCGTGGTAAGTATATATACGCTATTATGCTTTAAGTGCAGCGATAGAATTCTCTCTCGGTTAATTTACTTTAACGTCGACACGTTTAAACACTTACAGGACCACTTACCACTCCCCCATGCTAAAAAAAGACA
>JACVVK020000658.1:155000-170000 GCA_018292915.2 Batillaria attramentaria | reverse complement strand
ATGACGTTCAAAATAAAATTACTTCGACGACGTAAGCAGGCGAGTTATAATTTGATGGTAACCTGGGCTAGGTTAAGAACTTTTTTGACACTTGGAAACTCCGCAATTTCAAGAAAAAAGGTAAGCTGCTTTTATTTACATTACCAAAATGCGTTGAAATTAATTTACTCTAAATAAGAACTGCGGTTGGTTGCAGGGGTATTTCATCAACACACTTTCACATACCGTTCAATATCAGCACAAATCAGAAATCCCAACTTTAATTAAACTTACACTACGCAGTGTTGTTTAGACGTCAGTTGTTTCCATCCCCCCTCCCCCCATGCCCCCTTCCCCCCCCCCTCCCTTCTCCAACACACCATATCTCACACGCCACACATCAACATCAACACATTACAATCACGTGGTGCTTACGGTCAGAGCAGCGTTTTGAGTTTCGAAATGACGAATTGCACTTATTTATTTTATTTTATTTTATTTATTTATTTATTTATTTATTTATTTTATTTTTTTTTTGGGGGGGGGGGGAGTTGGGCTAAACATTTCCCATGCGGAGGTTGAGGAAGCTGGAGTACCCGTAAAGAACCCCCGGCGATCGGCCCGGATGAACGGCGCCATATCCTTCAGAAAAAAAAAAATCAACCCCCACCCCGAAAAACAACAACAGCAACAATACCCCCCCCCCCAAAAAAAAAAAAAAAAAAACAACAAAAAACCACAGATCAAAACAAACAAATGAACAACAAAAAACAAACAAACAAAAACCCCAGAACCCAAGAACAACACAAAAAGGTGCAATTGGGACTCAAACCCCAACCACCATAAACTGGTGGCAGGAGTGGTAACCTGTACACCACGGCCCGCCCCCATACCGCACGGTGTCAGGGTGGAAAAGTCTAATGTCAGTAATGGAGCTCTTCAGGCGAGCTGAGCAACACCGTTATTTGTCTCCACAAAGATTAGTGTCCATTCCATACGTTGACTTTCACCACAGGCGGCAGCTCATATCGATGGCAGCCCCCAGTCAACACGCAGCACTCCGTATCACCGATACGTGGAAGAACTCGAGGACAAGGGGATTGGCTGTAGTGGTTATGGCGGATCCCGAGGTCTCGGCTTGGCATCCCCGCTGGTGGGCAGGAATTTGACTGGGGATTTTCCCTCCACAGATCGAGTCAAAGAAGTTCCAGGGTAGCCGAATGGTACAGCGTTGGACTTTAATGGTCGGGTCGTGAGTTCGAATCCCGGCTGGGGCTAAATATTTGCTCTTTGGCTTTTTCTCGTCGTATCACCCGTACGTGATGGAAAAGGACGTTAAACCCCCAAACACACACACACACACACACACACACACACACACACACACACACACACACACACACACACACACACACACACACACACACACACATAAAACTACGACACTGACATAAAGTGTGGAAGTTTACGATGGTGGGTTGGTTTGTTCGGTAACGTCGCTATACAGCTGAGGTTATAAACGGTACAAGGAAAACGCCAGAACATTTATTTGGCCCCTGCCGGGATTCGAACCAACTACCCCGAGCACTGAAAATTTAAGGGGGGTGGGGGGGGGAGGTGAATATTTTCTTTAATTTTTTTTTTTTTTTACATTTTCATACATGCACACAGTACACCATTCAGGTAGACATACGTAGTGTACATTGAGTGAATGTTTTGTTTGTTTGTTTGTTTGTTTGGTTTTTTTTTTTTTTTTTACTTCGGTTTTAGATTGTAAGGCGCCTAGAGCTCGTTTCCCGGGGACAGGCGCCCTATAAATATTATTATTATTATTATTATTACATACAGATAAACAGGCGGACAGACATACAAGATATATACATTGTATTTTTACTGTATGAGCCACGTTAGAACAGCATGAAGCAGGGTAAGTGTAAGGGGTAGTGGGCTGGGGGGGGGGGGGGGTGGCGGAAGGGGAGGAGGGGGTGACAAGGTGAGGCATCAACTAAGGGAGAAAAGAAAGGGGGGGGGGGGGGGGGGCGCAAACCAGATTTAACTCGACCGAGCAGGTTTAGACCTGGTCCTCCATCATTTTTACATGCGTCGTTTAGAAGTTCCAATAGACGACTCCACTCAGCAAGCCCCGAGACCCAAACCCCGCCCCTTTACTCTGCCGGTAAAACACACTACATCCCTGACGCCGTTTTGTGGAAAAAAAGGTGATTTCACGATGAAAGAGACTGACGTAATGGTCTTTTTCCTCAAATGACGTCAATGGACTTACTGCTTTCTTTCCGCGTTTCAGTCGTATCAAACTGTATGTGCTCCCCTATTTGTGGTGTCTGGCGAGAAAGTTTCCCATACCATGCCGTGTGTTGTGCTCATTTAGGGGAGCCGGGGAGCCGGGGTGGTCGAATGGTAGAGCGTTGGACTTCTAATGCTCGGGTCGTGAGTTCGATCCCGGCTGGGGCCAAATATTTGTGCTGGCTTTTTCATCGTTGCCCCGTCGTTGATATCACCCTATGTGGTGGAAAAGGACGTTAAACACCCAAACACCCACTCACCCACCCACCCTTGTGCTCATTATGCCGCGAGACGCGATTGGCTGAATTTTGTTGGCTCGGCACTTTTGACTGACGGGAGTGGAGTCGTCGCGATTCGTGTTTGAGACGAACATCAACCTGCCCACAGCTCGCAACATCAACCTGCCCACAGCTCGCAACATCAACCTGCCCACAGCTCGCAACAGGAAACAGGCGAAGGAAGAGAGGGGGGAGATGTCTTTGTAATACTCTATCGTCCATCACAGTATTGGAGTCGAGTTAAAGGTTACGGGGACAGCGTGCTCTTCACAAACGCTGACTGCGTCTCCTTCCAGTCCGGAAGTGACGTCACGAGAGATCTGAAGAGTGTGACACTCCTTAACGAGACAGATACCTCTACAAATTGACGGAATTTCCGGCTTAAGGGACGTCTCCCGGATTTTGCCTTCCTCGTGAGCTTTTGTACACCTGATATGAATTTGGTGCATCTTAGATGTATGCGCCACGCCATCACAGACACGTCTGTAAAATTAGTATCAGACGAGGGTGGTTGACATTCAAGTTTACGAAGAACTCGATGACCCCTCGTTTCATAACGCAGGAATTGCACTCAGAAACCGGGGGGGGGGGGGGGGGGGGGGGGGGGGATGTCTGGAGAGATAAATCCAAAACCAGTTTTGAAAATTAAAACAAATGAGCAAGTACTGATTACAGCAGCGAAAAGTACTACTCAAAGCGAACGAATAGGTAAGTGATAGCTGCAGGGGAGAGAACTGTGCCTGTATGGGGAGGGTGTTCACTAGATCTAGTGAACAGTTTTCCCATGCAGGCACAGTTCTCCCCCCTGCTGCTAACACTTACACACTTGAGTAGTTTTGAGAAAGCCAAGATACGGTCACAACTGAAACAAAATCCCCCCCCCCCCTCTCTCTCCCTCTCTCCTTGTTGTGATTTTGCTCTGTGTCACCTAGGTTTTCCTCGTTTGCCTACATGGACGATGTGTACTTCTTCCCTCCCACGGTCATTCTTAACCGGAAGTTGATCTCTAACGCACTCTCTCTCTCTCTCTCTCTCTTGAGTTCAGAGTCTTGCGTTCTCTCTCCCTCTCTCTCTGAAGGTGGTACGCAGCTCGGAGTTTAGTGTCTAACAGCAAGTTTGTGATACGATTATTACAACCAGCAATTCTGCCCGTAGTTAAATGGTGTCACTGCCATTGTCAGCCCCTTTATCTCCACGCTGGGGAGCCGGGACGGCCGAATGGTAGAGCTCTGGACTTGCAGTGCTCGGGTCGTGTTCGGGTGGGTGGATGGGTGTTTGGGGGGGGGGGGGTTAACGTCCTTTTCCACCACATACTGGTGATATCAAAGACGGAGCAACGATGAAAAAGCCAGCACAAATATTTGGCGCCAGCCGGGATACGAACTCACGACCCGAGCATTAGAAGTCCAATTCGGCCACCCTGGCTACCCGGTCGTGAGTTCGAATCCCGACTGGGGCCAAATGATATTTGTGCTGGCCATTTTCTTGTTACCCCGTCTTTCATATCATCCTTGCGTGGTGGAAGAGGACGTTAACTTCCCAACCACCCCTCCCCCCCCCCCTTACACACCTTCTCTCCAGGACACCTCCGTGTGTGTGTGTGTGTGTGTGTGTGTGTGTGTGTGTGTGTGTGTGTCACCTACCGCGGTTACCCCTGACACTGTACTTATCTCCATTTAATTAACGATGAACATAAATTATCCACGCCTTTAATACTCACAGTTCGAGGAAATCGAGATGGCACGAGCCAACACACACAAACCGTACTTTCCTGCCGTAACCAACGTCAACTTTGCACAATGGTAACAACATCCAGGTCACACACTACACAAAGTCACACACACACACAACACATGAATGAAGACGACTGAACACTCTTCACTCAGTCCATAACGCTCTGTATGTCGTGACGAGCTGATCAGAGCAATGGAGGTGCGAATACAGGTCACAACATACGAGGAACTCGCTCTAGGTTCTATTCACAAGCACAATGTTTTCCTCTCCATAACTCCGATAAGAGAGCAACTGGTGAATGACATGCGTTCTCAATCAAGGCTGTCACTGTGGGGTGAGGTGAATTTACGGCTTAAATATCCCACCACTGCTCTTCTGGTTCTGGGTGGGGGAGGGCTTTGTGTACAAGGTCAAAAGGTCACCCTCCAGGGAGACTAGAGGCGCTGTGAGGGGTGTAAGTGTGTGGCGGGGAGGGGGTATGGTGTTGGTGACAGCGGGAAGTTGTTCACTGTTGTTTCGTTGTCGGCTAGCGGTGTGCAACAAATGTCCAGTCGGTATTAATGTGGGATTATTGGACAGCGGGGGAGAGCTGTCACAGATAACAACCACGGCCATTTTTCTGCAGCTACGCACAAGACTCTCTCTCTCTCTCTCTCTCTCTCCGCGTGGGCCCTTTCTGTTCCACAATGGTATCTGGAATTGTACGTGAATATGTTTTAAAGTCTGTAATGGGGGGGGGGGGGGGGGGTGGAGGTGTGCTGACGTTTCCTTGTCCCGTCTTCAAAATCGCCTTTGTGTTGTTGCAGAATGACAGGGACTAGTTGTTTTGTTGTTGTTGTTTGTTTGTTTGTTTTTTTGGGGGGGCGTGAGGGATGGAGGGGGGGGGAGTGGTATTCCTAATTTTTAATCTCTTTGATCATGCTAGATGAAATTGCATCCATTCCTGCTTCGTAAAAACAGTCAGCCTAAAATTAGCTCCAATTTGAACTGCGTTTACAACAAACTTGGCCTGTTTCCGTGGCCTATTCTAAACTTTGACAAAGCTTTCGTTGTCTTGTAGACTGACTCTGCGTGTTGGCAAATAAGATTAATGGATTCTTACACACACACACACACACACACACACACACACACACACACACACACACACACACACACAGGGAGTGTCACAGAGGGAGAGAGAGAGAGAGGTGTATAGGTGATAAAACATGATTTGGGTGAAGATTGGAATGTCCTTGTCGCCCCGACTAAACCTCAGCTGAAGAGCACACGGAGCCGTATCGCGCCATCTCCATAGCGACGCGTCCCTAAGTGATCCTTCAACATTAGAGAGCTCGAAAAAGGGCGGACCACCAAGGAATGTCCGGCTAATTCAAAGTCACGCGAAAATCCGAGCATTGGCGAGTGTTTGTCAGACTTTCATTCTCCACTGTGGGGTGCTAGGCCAGGACAAACAAGTAGTAATCTCTCTCTCTCTCTCTCTCTCTCTCTCTCTCTCTCTGTGCTAGTGGGGGGTTGGAGCAGGGGGTATAGTGATATTAAATTTGTATTAACAAGTCTCAAGCCGAACGCTTCAAAGATTTTCAAAATGGAATGGAATGCGGCCTGACATGATGGATTTCTATATAATCCTTTTTTGTCAGAGGAAAAAAAAAAACCAAGCAAAAAACAAACAAACAAACAACAACAACAACAACAACGACAAACCCAAACAAAACCTCTGACTCAAGTGAAATCGAAAAATGTTGGTGGAATGTTTTAATTGTACTCCAGTCACTATGAGTGAGCAAGAAATATCAAGAAACATTTTACATTGAACTTATAATATCCACCGACACTCACGACCGATGGCCTACAGATTTAATTCACAGTAATTTCAAGTTGAAGTTTAGATCCATAGTTCAAGTACTGCCCTGTTCATAAACTCTCCAAAATACCAATATTATAAAATATCAACCATTAACACTTCATTACAGCTAGGTTTCCTTTCGCTGTGGACGGCTGGTTGCTTTAGGTTTAACGTCCTTTTCCACCATGAATGTCATTAAAGAAGTAAATGGGTGGGTGGGTGTATGGGTGTTTAACGTCCTTTTCCACCACTTACGGGTGATAGCAATGATAAAAAAAAGACCAGCACGAATATATGGCCCCAGCCGGGACTCGAATTCACTACCCGAGCATTGCGAGTCCAACGCTCTACCATTCGGCCATCCATGCTCAAAGAGGTAAATAGCCACACAAAGTTTTGATTCCAAGCGAGAGGAACCGAACTCACGACCCGAGCAATGAGAGTCCAACGCTTCACCGACTCGGCCAGCCAGGGCTTGCGTGTTTAGGAGGTCGTCTAATTGATTCTGTGTTTACTGATGCGTGACGCAGACTATTGCAGACTATTGGTGGAAGAGAATGGTTGGGTTCATGTGACGTATCGCTTGTTCCCGGTGCCAGTGTCGAACCGAACTAGTCGGTCGGGTTGTGTTTCGCTCTCTGGAGTGCGGTACAACACCCACCATATATCGATCTCACAGAGACTCGAGGAGAGAGAGAGAGAGAGAGAGAGAGAGAGAGCGAGAGAGAGATGGCTTTATTTGAAAACGGTAGAAGGTTTGGTCTTGTGGCCAGTTTTCAAACTTTCCGCTTAAAAAATTAACATTCGAACATACTTAAAAATGGAACATGAAACTTTACACACACACACACACACACACACACACACACACACACACACACACACACACACATTAAACGTATACATTTGACTTCTGATTTCATTAAGTCGTAAAAACACCATATTCAACCCACCACAAAACACCAACAGAACAAAATACCAACAGACAGATCAACGAAACCATATCTCCACGGGCAAAATGACCTAAGATTGACAATACAGTCGCCAAACAATAACTCACTCCAATCCGACTTACCTGACATCATGCAGAACTAGAACGCACGTCCGCCTCTTCCTGTCTTCACCTCGTCAAATCCCGTTCGGTCGTGAGTGGGTTTGCACAAGGGGCGACGGGTGTGCCCCCTTCAGTTCCTCCAGACCATCCAACCGAATTTGATCGCCCATGCACTGACTGACAAACTAACATACGGCAAAGCGACAGCCCCGTAACTGACAGAGAAATGGCGTGTCGGCCTTACCACAACCCAGTACGCCTTGTACAGCACCTTTTGAGCTGCGTAACACAAGCTTGAGCGAGCAGGCAATTAACTTGTGTATGCGTAATGTCAAGTACACAGCCTCTACCGATACCCTGCTTTGGTAGTTCGTGGTGTGCTCAAGGTAGAGCGAATTGTGGAAACAGTTCACTGTGCTGGTATGTGGGGCAGAATAGGAAATCGAAGTGAGAGTATTAATCAACACGACTATGATTTCTTGACGTGTGCTCGATAAGGATTTGGGTTGTAATTGTTTTCGTTGTATTAACGGAAACTACAGATTAACTTGACTGTTGCCTGTAGAGTAAGAGAAGGTTTGGGAGGAAGTGTGTGTGTGTGTGTGTGTGTGTGTGTGTGTGTGTGTGTGTGTGTGTGTGTGTTCTCGCTATGATTGTATAAACGGAAACTACAGATTGAGCTGACTGTTGGCTGTAGAGCTTGTCAAAGTTTGGCAGGAAATGTGTGTGTGTGTGTGTGTGTGTGTGTGTGTGTGTGTGTGTGTGTGTGTGTGTGTGTGTGTGTGTGTGTGTGTGTGTGTGCAATGATGTATATATATGTGTGTGTGTGTGTGTGTGTGTGTGTGTGTGTGTGTGTGTGTGTGTGTGTGTGTTAAGGTAAACCTAACCTCAGTCTTAAATACACTACATCTCACTCAGGGTCAGTCAAAATGTCGAAGATATAAAATTAATTTGAAAGACACTCACACTGGCGACCTTTTCTCATGTTCGCACAGCCACGAAATGTTCTCCGAGACATACCATTAACAACAACGCATCGGTACATTTCATTTACAACCACCGCAGGGCAGAGAGCAGCGATCAAGTCTCCTGGTTAATTTCTTTATGACCGGGTAATGTTGTTGTCTATGTCCGCAGTTACTAAAGTAGTTTATTGCTTGTCGGAGGACGTAGAGACCCGGCACCTGTGGCCCCTTCACTTGGCTTCCTGATCCCACTCATGTGAAGATGTCTTCTTTCCGTGTCGTCGCCTGGTTACCGCTGCGCTGGGTGGGTTATGGATGAATATATCATAAGCAATTTGAGCAGATTATGCAAACCCTCTCTCTCTGTCTCTCTGTCTCTCTCTCTCTCTGTCTCTCTCTCCGTGTGTGTGTGTGTGTGTGTGTGTGTGTGTGTGTGTGTGTGTGTGTGTGTGTGTGTGTGTGTGACACGCAAGTCAAGGCAAAGCAAGACATCACAAGACAAAACAGAAGACGTCACAAGACATAGCAAAGCGGCTTATGTGAAAAACAAAACAAAACAAACAAACAAACAAAAAAACCCAAGAAAAAAGTAGCCCCCCCCCAAAAAAAAAAAAAAAAGAAGCAAAAAACCGCTGTTGATTTTCAGTAGCCAAGAAGGAAAGACAACTTTTTTTTTTAAAATTTAGACGCTGAATAAGGTTCCAAAACTATGACATTGTGTAGCGTTTGGGTCGTGCCTGCCCTGGTAACCCACACAAACACAAACACAAACAACGCGTATGTCTCACGTAAAACAAAAATTCCGTAACCAATGACGCTGTGTGTTTGTTGCGACCACAGCACGTCACACCACAAGACCAGTCAAACAAAACTGGAACTCCACCACAAAAGCCTTGGTTTCCTTATCAGCAAAATGTCCACTTGTGGAACCCCCCCCCCCCCCCCCCCCCCCGCACATTGTCCTCGCACTGTTTGCATTTCATACTAGCGGACTCGCCTGATCTGTTCACTGGCCAAACTGGCGGCGAGAGAAGCGAACCGTGCCTCGGGGGCATTTGCGACAGCAAGTTAAATGTTTTCTCCGTTGAGTGGAGTAAACGGCTTATGGTCTGCCCATATCGGGTCACGCCAAGTGCCGTTATGCTGTGGCTTAAAGGGTTATAAAGGTCTTCACCGCTCCACAGATCACATTTTTTAAAACTCAGTTCCTGCCAAGTAACTTTGGGCTTGTGCACCAGTGGTCCCACCAAAAAGAAAATCATAATTCATTTCTGTAAGGATTTAACCCTTTCACCGCCACACACAGTTCGGGTCATCACTCACACAGAGCATCGCTTCAGATTTCATGGTGTTGACGAGGAAGAAAAACTTACCCTGCCTCTAGAGAGCTTGAAAAATATTACAGACACGCAAACAACCGAATTTTGAACACGCGATAATGTGACTACAGGTGTAATTCACTGTCATGAAAATTAATTGTGTAAGTGTGGCAGCGAAAGGGTTAAATTTGGCTCAGTGGGGAGTGTTGCGCTCGGATTATACCCGTTAAACCTTTCACTGCCGCCGTCGCAGCATTTCATGAATCGCACCAGTAGCCCCCACTGCCAAATTACTTTAAAATGTTAAATCTAGACTTTCCAGTTGTTGCGGGAAGAAACGCATTGAATGCAGCAGGTTTTTATTCCTATTAACAGCAGAGTGACATGAAGAGATGTTATCCGTGGATGACACAAAACGCATCTGGCAGTAAAAGGGTTAATCTTGCCGATTTGTCGCTTCAAGGGGTCAAAAGCGAAACAGACGTGGGATACCCGTGCGCGATATGAAATCTGTACAGTTGTGCTTGTGAGTGCGCATGCACGCTGTAAATAGTCTATGTTCATGAGGTGTAGAGCTCTTCATGCAACACGCTGAGGTTTGCTGGCGGCAGGAATTTGAAATGGAACAACTGGAAGCTCTTGTACACTGAGTCAGTGAGGGGCAACGCTGAAATAGAGGACTCGATTTTCGCTCTACCTTTAGCCTTCTGTGAGAGTGTGGAACTGTGCATGGACGTAAGTGATACAATGTTAGACAGAATGATAGTCGAGACTTAGATAGTTATGTCGGAAATTGATCCCTTAACCCTTTCACAGCTGCTGATGCTCCTAGCACTAAATGCCTGACACTCAGCCTGCAGTAGCAGCAGTCCTCCCTAAACTGGCTATCCCAGGCTATCCCAGGCTATCCCAGGCTATCCCAGACTATCCAACACACCAAAACACATTTCTTTCTTCTTCTTTTTTTTTACATTCATCGAGAAGACCTTTAATGTGGAGTGAATTAAGGTGTTTCTACATTGACGTGACCCTGCCAAGGTTACGAGAGCCAACAGACAACAGTGGATCAATCCTCTATTGGTATGTAGAGTTGATATAGTCACGCACCACCGGCTTGAACACCCCATCCCAAAAGGAGAACCCTCACACAGACAACGCATTTTACTCCCAATACAGCATAATTATATATGAATAGTGGTTAAATGTACTGCCTGTCTTTACTGAGTGCTGTAGAAATCACAAATCTAATAGGCCCACGTTAGAAATCTGAGGCATTTCACACAGAGCCTGGGCAGAGGTGATTTCTTCATGGGCCACACCAAATGAGCAAAATCAAATTTCGAAGGAAGGAAACAGGACCATTGTCACCCTGCCAAACACCGGAACATTGACAAGGAACTACACAGTAGATTTGTGGAGAGATGGGAAGGGACGTGTATGCGTGTTCCCGGGCTCAGTACATGTATGTAGGCTGTCGTGACCTTCGTGTAAAGTTGTATGTATATTGTTGGAATGCGACAGAAATCTTAGACCGAGATAACCGACAGACACAACAGACACGCATACAGTTTTAGTGACGATTATCCCGTCAGAAAAGGGACAATGAACTCAGTTCGAAACTTTGAACATTTTCACCGTTTAATTGATAACTACACTGGTCACATGACAGGAGATTGTTTTGTATCTTGAGCAAGAGTTGTCTCCGTGTGTGTGTGTGTGTGTGTGTGTGTGTGTGTGTGTGTGTGTGTGTGTGTGTGTGTGTGTGTGTGTGTGTGTGTGTGTGTGTGTGTGCCTGCGCGCGTGCATGTGTGTGTGTGTGTGTGTGTGTGTGTGTGTGTGTGTGTGTGTGTGTGTGTGTGTGTGTGTGTGTGTGTGTGTGTGTGTGTGTTTGGGACGGGGGATAGATGAGCTGAAGAAAAAACTAAGATTGAAGAAAATGAGAGACGGTATCCTGTTTAGTATCAAGTCGCATGTTTATGTAGCTATGAATCGTATACGTGTGAAAACAATATACTGAGCTGTCAAACTGAACGAAAATAACGCTGAGAGATATTATGCTAATTCTTTGTACTGCATTTCTGTACATTCGGCGGGCAAGCGGAGCGACACATGTCCGTTCGGATGTGCAGGTCCCACTACTGGCACAAGTCCATACACAGCCTTGAGACGAAGCCGAACCATCATGTGCTTTTTGCTGTACGGCACAATCCGCACGTTTCTCCCAACGGAGGTGGATTTGTCGGCTTCGTTTCTATACTGTATAGTGAATACATATTCTGATTGTGTTTCTGCAAATACAAAGTTGGTAAAAATTCAGAAGCATCATAAGTGTCTATTATCGATTCTAATTTGACGAATACAAAAATAATTGGATTTAAACTATGTCTTGATCCTGTATGTGCCTGCATCTGTATGCATTTGTGTACATGTATATATACTGAAAAAAAAGTAATAAAAAATATATTAATTGGATTTCAAAGGGTAGGGGTCGGCTGGGGGGAGGGGGGTGGTACTGTAAACAACGCTTGTACAAATTTTGGCTCGAACCCGGGACCTTCCGGTCCCGAGTGAAACGTTTAACCGGTTGATCCATTCTTCCGTTGTTCATGATCATCATCATCATCATCATCATCATCATCACCATCATCATCATCTGCATTGTAAGGTGGTCCCAAACGCCCCAAACATGGGCTCTATGCGGCCGACTACATGCGAAGGGCAACAGTTGTTGCCAAGGGCAACAGCAATCCAAGGAAGAGAGTTCCAGACAGACGCATCCCAGAACCAGTAGGTTCATCCGGGATCTCATAAGTGACGTCAAGCCGCGTGACACTTCCGGTCTCAACTTGGAAATTATACGTCTGTGGGTTGCAGCCGTCCTTCGACACCTACACGACATGAAACACAAAACTTTAGCTATTCTCTCTCTCTCTCTCTCTCTCTCTCTCTCTCTCTCTCTGCTACTAAAATTGTAAAACTGGAGAGGAAACTCTCAGTTTATTACAAGATTCAAGTAGGAAATATATAATAAAGCAGTTACGCCAAAGCTCCCGACAGGTGAAACTAGTGAATGAATCACCTGGGGATGATCCATAGTCGTTCAGTAAGCGGCGCACTTCGGGGTAGGGGTGAGGAGGGGGGGGGGGTGATGGCAATGAAATTGGACGACCTTTTACCGTCGCTATACCGCTTCAGAAGTTTTCACAACGACTGCTCTCATCTAAAGCCGTTATTTTAAAACATGAACACATATACGTCTGTAGATTGTAGCAATGTATGAGTACAGGTCGGTTTCTGGGTGGTCAAACGGCCCCTTTCAATCGTTCTAACCGGCAACTGAAAATCCAAAGCGTTTTTCCGGTGCCATGGCGTTTTGAATTTGGAAAACCGCGATGCTATGGCGAGGGAACCCGCTGACTGGCGGCGCAATGATTTGGGAAGCAACCCGAGTTTCCCGAGAGAAGCAACACAGTAGTAGAGAAACAACAAAACAAAATTTAAAAACAAAACAACAAAAAAAAAAACCCCAAACAAACAAACAAACAAACAAACAAACAAACACTGACCATGAGTCTGTAGTATCCGGGCAGCAGTATCTTCCAGTATTCGCCGTGCTGGGTTGTACGTGACGTCACCATTTCCCGTCCTTGGACCGTCACCGTGACGCCCTCTACCGGTCGGCCCTCATTGTCCTTCACCAGTCCCTTCACACCTACGTCACAAAATCATGACGTCAGCACAAACAAATAACACTTCGTTATCTTGAAAAAAAAAAAAAAAACAGAAAAAAAACCCACTAGCAAAAACAACCAAGCAGAGGAGACAAATACTTATCTTCTGAACTTCGATAACAGCACGTTGTCGCTATGGACTTCTATAGAACGAAAAGTTTCCGCCAGTCAAAACATAGTTTAAACTTTTGCTGCGGTGCAAAATGTTGGTATGTTATAATCATATAGTCCCATTACCGTGGTAAAGGAGATTTGAGCTGCCCCTTCGGTGTGGGGGGGGGGGAAGGGGGGGAGCGCTTCGCCATAGTTCAGCGCCTCTCACTTGTCGTGGTTAATTCCCCTGCATGCATAGCGTGTGATTGTCAGTTCAGTTTGCATTCCGCGGCCTGTCCTGTATGGAATGGAATCCTTAACGTGCACACTTAATACTTGCGTGTACATACGAATCGAGACAGGCACCGTAAGCGAGTCTGCACGTGAAATTGACTCGATTTGGCAGGAAAAACCCCACGAAAGTCAAGCCTACCGCGGATCCGAACCAGGCAGCGCAGGATCCGAAGTCGGATACCTTAACCACTAGACCAAATACGCGGGTCCTTGTAACCCTTACTTGGAACTGACGGAAAGGTCCATTGCTATCACGTGAACAGGACACGTGACCTACCCATGTGCACCTTCTGCATCAGATCCAGCATGGACTGGCGGTTGGCGTCCCAGAAACTCTGCAGCTCATCGACGGGCGGGTATTTGCAGCAGGATAACTCTAGGGACAACTCGATACAGCCGGCCACCAGGTAGTTGTGGTCCTGCATACCGCCTGAGGTCAGAAAACATGAGTTTGTGAGTGGATGAGTGGATGAGTGGGTGAGTGGATGAGTGGATGAGTGGATGAGTGGGTGAGTGGGTGAGTGGATGAGTGGGTGGGTTGTTTGGTGGGTGGGTGGTCTTTTCCATAACCGAAGGGTGATCGTATCAAAGACTGAACAACGGAGAAAAAGTCTGCACGACCGTACAGATTCAATACAAAAATGTATACTAAGGGACGTAACTACTTCAATGTTTAGTCTGTCCTGCGTAGGTTTTACAGGATTTATGTCCCCTCTATCTAGAGTGACACCAAAGATCATAAGATCTCTTCTGCCTTCTTTAGTGTCCCCTCAGTGAGTAAGTAGGAAAGTGAACGAACGAATGATTCAGCGAGTGATGTTCGAGTGATATACCTGTGAGAGGATACCACTGCGCGCCGTTTGTGATGCCGTCAGTAAAGTTGTACATGTCACACTGTGCCTCTGTCTTCATGGTTGGGTGAGGATCGGCGTAGGTTCTGGCCAGGTGGACGAGCAGGTCATGGTCCGGTGAACGTGCGATGACACCGTGAGTATTAGCTGTTGACAGAAGAGAAAAAACAAAAACTCCCGCATAAGAGTGGATTTTATATAATTAGTCATGTTTAGTAGGACTTCGTAAGGAGGACTTCGCTGAGCAGTGTAACCCATTTACATGTAAATTAGGGGTACTGTTAGCTAATCACAGCGCGTTAGCCGCTCGCGACCTCTGCCGTGTGAGCCTAACTGACATGTAAATGGGTTACGCTGCTCAGAAGAACCTGACAAGGAATACATTTTACTCTTGAAAAGTTGTTTACGCGCGGGTAGATGAGTGCTTTGTTGCTCCCCGCTGCACGAACTTGGATGCGCTACGGACAGAAGATTTCCAACCGTGTTCAGTTTCCCAATAGCGCGCTACTAACTCTAGTCTACAGAACTTGTAGTACACCAACTCGTCTT
>JACVVK020000658.1:22500-145000 GCA_018292915.2 Batillaria attramentaria | reverse complement strand
TAAGGGAATGCGTGTGATTCACGTGAGCGTGCGTGTTGGGTTTAGCTCGTGGCGCTTTGAGCAAAATATTTGGGATCTAATGAGACCTGCTGCCTAACCCAAACTGTCCAAACCCTGTTCAAGCAGCATACACACAGAGGAGTGATGCCGGTCAATAGACGTCTCCACTCGGCAGGCCAAAGCCCCACCCCTTTCCTCTGCCGGTTTTGGCAAAACACAGTACGTCAATGACGTCATTTTCGAGAAAAAGCGGTGATTTCAAGATGGAAGAGATTGACGTAATCGTCTTTTTTCCTCAAATGACGTCAATGTATTTACTGCTTTCTTTCCACGTGTCAGTCATGCAGAACTACACGTGCTTCCCTCTTTGCAGTGTCTGGCGAGAAAGTTTGCCAGACCTTGTCACGTGATGTGCTCATTATGCCGCAGCACACGCTTGGCTGGATTCTGGGGGCTCGCCCCCTCTAACTGACAGGAGTGGAGTCGTCAGTTTCAAGATTAAAGAACAGTAACTTGGCATATTACTACACGTGCCTTTCGTTTCCGACCCTTTCTATATCTCTCTCTGATTAGACAAAGAAAAAAAGGTAAGGATGACCAACCCATGTTGATTTTCATGAGGAGAGCCAGGAGTGGTTCTCTGTCTGCCTCCCAGAAAGCTTGCAGCTGATTGGCTGGCGGAAACTTGCAGCACGAGATCTCCAGGGTTACCTCGTAACAGCCCGCCCGGATGTAGTTGTAATCCTGCATGCCACCTGAACACACAGCAATTCACAGTGTTTCGAGGTACGAAGAAGCCTTTTCTGAGCGTCTATGCCATAAAGTGACCTTCCGATGAGGTTAGTGTGCTGAGTTGTCACATTTTGGCAATTGGAATGCGCCATTTCGCTCTGTGTGAGTCACGTAGTGTGTGTGTGTGTTTGTGTGTGTGTGTGTGTGTGCGTGCGTGCGTGCGTGCGTGCGTGCGTGCGTGCGTGCGTGCGTGCGTGCGTGTGTTTCGATTTCTCTTTGACGCTTATGTTCCCTAATTGTCTAAGTATCGTTTCCTGTTTGGCAAAGAAACAGAGGTCACAGGTGCCATCTCAGCTAACAGCAATTACCTTTTGACCTTTTGAGTGAAATCTCCCCCCCCCCCCCTCCCCCCGCAAGGAAAAAAAAAAACCAACAAAGAAACAACACCCCCCCCCCCCCCCAAAAAAAAAAAAAAAAAAAAAACCCAAACAAACAAACAAAAAACAACAACATATGAACCTCCAATGCAGCATCATACCGCAACCCTCATCATCATCTGACATCATGTGTGAAAATTAGCTGCCCAAGCTTGGAACCCTAGGTGGGTTCCACCCACGACCAAACAAAAACACCACTAAAGCCGACAGAGAGAGACACTGAGAGAGAGAGAGACAGAGAGAGAGAGAGAGAGACTGAGAGAGAGAGAGACAGAGAGAGAGAGAGGCAGGCAGGCAGGCAGGCAGGCAGACAGACAGACAGACGGACGGGCGGGCGGGCGGGCGGGCGGACGGACAGACAGACAGAGACACAGACAGACGGACGGGCAGAGGGAAAGAGAGAGACGGAGACAGAGCGAGGGACAGCGAGAGATAGACAAGACAGACAGACAGACAGAGACAGAGAAAAACGAGTGACGCCAAACTTCTCCCACAATGACAGCAACAGATTGCAAACTAGGCGAAGCACCAACACAACTCACCAATGAGAGGATACCACTGAGCCCCGTTAGTGATGCCGTCAGTAAAGTTGAACTCGGGACACACCATGGGCAGACGCATGGTCGGGTGGGTCAGGGAGTAGGTTTTGGCCAGGTGAACAAACACGTCATTATCCGGACATATGTGCGGTATGGAAGCGTAAGATGCTGACGGCAGGAAAAAACAAGTATGCGGGTGTTTTTATATACGTCACACTTGTAACAGAAGTACTGAACGACGTTGCTAGTGTTAATAGAAATGGAAGGCGAGATGAAACTCTCTCTCTCTCTCTGCTCCCCTCCCCCTTCCCCCGGTACTCCGGCTTCTTCCACACTGTGCAAACGTTCAGCCCACACAAATGCAGTTCCAAATTCCTGAACCTAAACGGCTGAGCTGATCCTTCGCACCACGTGACTAGTTTGTGTTTATGCATGTCAGTGTTTCACGTGTGTGTGTGAGTGTGTGTGTGTGTGTGTGTGTGTGTGTGTGTGTGTGTGTGTGTGTGTGTGTGTGTGTGCGCGCGCTTTGTGCCAAGCGACGGTGTAAAGCGCCCATATAATACACTTATTAATATTAATTCATAAATAGTGCGTCTTGAACACGTACTTCCCAGATACGAGTCGAAGGGATAGTTGGCGACCATAGCGCCGCCGTGAAGATTTCCTGACAAGACGAACTGGGTGGAGTGGACCCAGTCCATGATGGCCTGCGTCTCCGGCTGGATGGGTGACGTGTTGACCCGGAAAAAGTCCGGGAAATTCCGATTCAGATCGTAGTTGTTGGCGTTTGCCCTGCAGACACAAAGCTCTTAAATGGCTCAGGTTAATGACAGGTTAGTCTGGGTTGACTATTTGCCACAATTATTATCAAATTATTATGAACTATTTGCAGTTAATATCAGTAATAGGGATTGCCGAATGGTAGAGCGCTGGACTTTTTAATGCTCGGGTCATGAGTTCGAATCCCGGCTGGGGCCAAATACTTGTTCTGGCCTTTTTCTCGTTGCCCCGTCTTTGCTATCACCCTTACGTGGTGGACAAGGTCCAAACACCCACCCACGCACCCTTATAATTAATAATAATATTATTATTGTCATCATTAGTATGATAAATACATATCAGAAATAATGAATATGTGAGCGAGTGCTGAGAATGTTTATCAACACGTGCATTAAAAAAAATTTCCAGACTCCCCCCCTCCCCCCCCCCCCAAAAAAAACAAAAAAAAACAAAAAAAACCCTGATATCTTCTCATTGTTTATTACTGTACGTAAAAACACTAGATCTTTTAATTTTTGCCGTAGCTACCGAGCCTCTCTTGATTGTGTCTCGAGGTAAAACCATTTGAAACCATCAAATTATGTGTTTTTAATCACTGTAACCCAATCTCACATACTCGGTACCAGAAAGTATTTCTGATTGGTTGGCGGATTTTTTCTAATGCCCTGCCAACCAACTTTTTAAGCGGCTGTACTGTACTGCACTGCACCGCACCGCACCGCACCGCACCACTGCACTGCACTGCACTGCACTGCACTGTACTGTACCTGCCATGGAGGTTGTCACAGTCCGGACCAGTCAGCGCCTTAGCGAATCCGTCTGGGTTCATGGTGGGCATGATGTGGACAGTGGAGGTGTTCAGCAGGTGAGTCACGTTGTCAAGGCGACCGTAGTTCATCACCAGGTACTCCACCAGGTGTAGCAACTCCTCTCGACCAACCACCTGCCATGAATGACTTTTGTCGTATTACAAGGTCGTGAATCACTTTGTCGTATTACAAGGTCGCAGGATTGTCTACCGTAACAACACGCGTGTCTAGCTGAAGAAATTTGTCTGCTGAGTGCGTGAAATCTTTGCCCTTGAAAGCGTACTCTCACAAATTACGACATGTCAGGCCCACGTTCGGGTCACGGGAGACCTTGTGCTGTGAGTTCACGTAGGCTTGCTTCTATTTTTAGCTGTATAACGGCGGCGGCAGGGCAAGAAATATACACTGAGGTTTTTAAAAGCCTGATTGCTTTGATAACAGAGGCAGTAACTTTATAAAATCGGTCGCAAGAAGAGTCAGGGCTTCCAAGGTAATTTAACGATTTACAACGAAACTTGTTCAGGACCTTTCATCCGAAAGTTCGTCACCAGTCCAATTCTTAATCTATAAAGGTCAATGAGCATGTAAATTTTGTTCCACCCGTTTTAAACCCATAACAAATGTCATCTGAATAAAGGCCCCATAGAAGAGCCTAATTCATGACGCTTACGCCCTTTTTCCCAGAGCCAGTGTGACAGACAACGCCGTGTCAATTCTTCTCCAGTTTACCCATCACTTTCTGAGTACCAATAGAACGTTCCTATCAAGTGTCTGACAAACATACAATCAGTCCTAAGCGAAACCACGTTATAAAGACGTCAAAATCAGTCTCGCGTCATCGCTGACCTCATTTCCGTGCATGTTGCCCACGTACTTGATGTTGGGCCTGAGGGTCACGTGGTCTCGCGGGCTCTCTCCGATGGCGATCACCCAGAGGTCGACCCCTGAAATTGTTATCGGTGGTCAATTTGATGCGGACATATTTATGAGGGCTGTTTCAACCTGAGAGGGTCAAATTCAGCCAAGGAACTGAGACAACACAGGAGTGGAGCTTACTATACTAAGCTAATGGAAAGAGACGACTAACAAAAAAGATTTTTCTTGTCAAATCGGGGGAAGTAGTTTGGTCGCAATATATGGTACTGAAAAAGGGTTTATGAGGTCACAAGGCCTACGGTAGTCAATGACTTTGTGGCACATTTTTATTAATACATAGTTTCAACTAAAGAACACACACACACACACACACACACACACACACACACACACACACACACACACACACACACACACACACACACATCGATCGCAGTCAGAGACGTTTTCAACCGGTTGTCAGCCAAGGTTTGAGCCCTGCCTATCAAGGAGAGAGACAGACAGACAGAGAAAGCAAAATGCATATATTGCGTCGTGTACCATTGACACTTTTCCCGATACTGTACAGCTGGGTAAGCTGGGTGTACGTCTCCGATATTTGCGTCAGGAAGTTTTCCAGCTCCTCGGCGGTGTGGTACACAAACTCCAGACCTTCCACCCCATGCGACCTTGACAACAGGAAGGTCAAGGTCAGTAAACCATGCAAGGTCAAGCGCAGCGAGTGACCGGTGCTCATCCTCATCACCTGAAAAGAAAAGGAAGAAAAGTAAAATTTCATTCGACTACTACGACCTTCACCTTCCTTCAGTCTATCTGGAAAAAGTCATATTACTGTCTATCAACGCTTCTGGCGTTTTTTAGTTGCTGAGAAAACACCAGCGTTACAGACGGACAGACACATACAGACGGCGGAGGAACATTACACAGGCTCACAAATGTGTTACACACACGAGTGAAAAAGACAGCGTTGTAGCCAGTAATAGGGTTTGTCCGGCCAGGCTGGCGCTACTTGGTGCACCCGTACAATGTGGCATTTGTCTCGCAGCGTGTAAACACAATTACACGGCGTCCAAATCGCGTCTAGCACCATAATTACGGATATCGTGCTGACGGCATTACATACACACTTTTTCAAGGGCACATCCCCCCATCAATAGACGACTCCATTACCCAAACACCGAGGCCGAAGCCCCGCCCCTTTACTCTGCCGTGTATTGGCAGACTACAGTACGTCAATGACGTCATTGTATGGGAAAAGGGGTGATTTCAAGATGAAAGAGACTGACGTAATTTTTTCCCTCAAAGGATGACGTCAGTGGACTTTCTGCTTTCTTTCCATGTTTCAGTCACATCAAACTACCTGTGCTTCCCTCGTTGTAGTGTCTGGCAAAAAGTTTGCCAGACCATGCCATGCCGCGGCGGGACGCGATTGGCTGAATTCTGGCGGATCGACCCTTTTGGCTCACAGGAGTGGAGTCGTCTCTCACTATGCACAAGGCCGCTGCACAGTGACGGAAGGGTACACGCTGCGCGTATATCACAAGGAGTCAGCTAGTGTTGTGGCCACGGTTAACCGTTGAGTACGAGAATCGGAATTTTCGCCGGCTTGCACAGTCTGTATACGGCAGTGTATCACATTTAGAACTCTACTAATTATTAACACAGGCTATTTCGAGCGTGTGGGCGCTATCACTTGCGGCAAGCACAACTGTTGCAAACCATGAGCTGGCTCCTGTGGAGCCTCGTAATGGCGGAATATGAACATTTAAAGAAACTAGGTGGCAGCTGGCGGTGGCGGAAATGCCACTTCTGAACCTCTTACTCTGCTGGCAAATGATGTGATGTTTCATCTAGGCGGTGCCGTAGATTACACAATCTTGCACTCTCTAATACTGAAGAAACCAGGCGTTAAGAAACCCCCGTCTACTTGTCTTGCCGTGCGAGCGCCGCTATCCAGCTATAAATAGTACCGCGCGTATGTGCCCTGAAGCACAAGGACTGCTCTGACCCGAACACGGGCTTGAGGGGCTCTAACTGAAGACAGGCGACACGTTCACAGATTTCAAGCATTCAAGTTCAACAAACAGGTTTTTCTTCAACGTTGTTAACTGTTAAACGGACAAATAGCTATTTTACGGATGTGTTGAAATTTGTCACGAGTCGCACCTGAGGAGAAATTTGCATACGGCCATTATAAATTGACATGAGGGGTTGTTGTTGTTGATGTTGTTGTTGTTTGTTCTGTTTTGTTTTTCCAACAAAAAGTAAAGTCGTTTCTGCGACACGTTAAAAGACACAGGAAAAACCAGAATTTACAACGATAACGATGATTTCCTGTAAATAATAATAATAATAAATGGTATTTGTGGGTCGCATTTCTTTGGAATAAACTCAATGCGCCAATCACATTTTACAAACAGTGGACAGACATACACTGGTGAAACTGACTAGTTGCTGACACGGGAAATGACTGGAAAGCTTTACAAAAGAGGAACGTTTTAAGATTGCTCTTAAAAACAGACAGTGTGGGCGCATTTCTCAGATGTGCTGGCAGGGAATTCCAAATGGACGACAATCCATTTCAAAACTTGGTTAATAAAAAGAACAGTACGTTCGCTTGAGAAAACGCACCCAGTTCAACACTTACCACACAGTGCAAGGAGAGAACGAACAGAATTTGTGACGACTGAGCAAGAAAACAGTGAGTCCGTTTGCAAGCTGAGCCAGCGAGGTAATGGCTCACTACAAGACAGTCAAACGTAATTATAGACACGGCAGGGGGCGGGGCAGGGAGACGCAGTGGGTTGGAGTGTTTACCTTCATACTTGCGCCACCAGGGATCCTCCCTACCAGCAAGTGCTCAAGTACGGACATAGCGAGGTTGGGCGTCTGATGGGATATATCATACAGGTCGCGGCTTACTCAGATAGTAAATCATCAATTACGAAATCGCTTGCTGTGCGAAACTATAATTTATTTCTTAGTGTAGTGCATTCCTCGCGACTGAAGAATCAAGTTCTACTGTTGACTGGTAGTCAGTCTAGCTTCGGGCGCCTCTGGCATACAATAATTATACATCCCTATAAAGCGTTTCACTTTATATACCATACCACACCACATATCACCTTTAAAGGCGCGATTTCTAGGATAATTATTGATATCAGGATTTGTATGTCTGCTACTATGTTGATACTCCTGTTTGGAACCTGTGACTGCGCCTGTACAATCAAAACTGTCTTTGAGATCAGTAGAGCTCAAAATGCAACACAACTGACGTTTGATGGCCGTTCGGTCGAGGACAACTCAGCTGTCCTTTAATGACGTCTGCCACACATACCTGGTCGGTTGAACGGATACAGTGTGCTACCGGGTCGACTACAACCGCAACGCTGTCAACGGACATTGCGCCTTTCAGTCAGCTAAACGCAAGATTGTCTGTGAATATAATTATCTGTGCATGTGTATCGAAGTGGTGTGCTGCGAGACACCACCATAACAGGGGAGCCTGGATAGCCCACTAGATGAGCGTTGGACTCTCAATGCTTGGGTCGTGAGTTCGAATCCCGGCTGGGGCCAAATAGTTGTGCTGGCCCTTTTCTCGTTACCCCGTCTTTGAATTCACCCTTACGTGGTGGAAAAGAACGTTACGCTCCCAACCCGCCCCCCTCCCCCCACCCACCCACCCACTCACCAACGAAACAACTCAGAACGACCCGTGAGCATACATTTTTTTTTTTAAAATCATTTATGAACTATAAAAGTTCTGACAGAAATTCGCCAGTTTTAAAACTTGCCGTTGCTAAAGCTACAGAGACTAGGTAGTAAAATGAAAACAAAATTCAAGACCGAAAATTATGAAGAAGGAAAGGAAAAGGAACTGAGAAGAAGCAGGTGAAACGAAAGAAAAAAAAAAAAAACAAGAAGGAATAACTTAGCTCTGGTTCTTCCTGGTTCAACTAACGCCGGTTTCAGGGTGTGAGTGCAAGGGAAGGGGTGGGGGGGGGGGGTCGGGGGGCAGGTGTAGACGAGTACATCTACAGGTATGTGTGGAAGTCAGACCACGCGAAAACTTCTCCTCAGCAGCATCTCTGACAGGAGAGACTAATGAAGCGTGACGTTCCTTACGCTAGTTATATCCGGCGGATGGTGCACGCACTACCAGCCTTCGCTACGGATCACTTCCTCAGCACACACGGGTCGGGTCTGTGTGCACTTATACTGGATAGGAAACCTCGGTCTAGCTCTTGGAGAGAGAGAGAGAGAGTGAGAGAGCGAGAGAGAGAGAGAGAGAGAGAGAGAGAGAGAGGGGGTGGGTGGGTGGGTGTTTGGGAGTTTAACGTCCTTTTCCACCACATAAGGGTGATATCAAAGACGGGGCAACGAGAAAAAAGGCCAGCACAAATATTTGGCCCCAGCCGGCGGGATTCGAACACGACCTGGCGAGAGAGAGAGAGAGAGAGGGGGGGGGGGAGAGTGCTCAAGTGCTCGACATGTATTTCAAAGACATGGAACAATCTGGAAGAACCCAAACGACCGGCCCGAAAAGAAGGCTGTCACTTACATGTACCCACGCCGCAGTGAACAACAACAACAACAACAACGCCCAAAACTGGACTGGAACCCAAAGCCTCTTGTCGAAATTAGTGGTTAGGAATAAGTGATGTTGGGGATATGCTGCGATCTGGTTTATTGCGCCTAGGAGATGATAAGTTGCAATATTTGCTGTATATGCGCTTAGTATTTATCTTTGTTTTACCTAGTTGTAATTGTTATTTGTTTTCTACGCTTTTTTGTAACCGGGAGTTCGAGAAATTAGCATGAAGGTGCAGCGTATTGCCCCGTAGACCAGTTTGCATCCTTTGTCCAACGTTACATTTTTGTTTTGTTTTTTTCATGTAGTGCAGGCACACTCAGCCGCGAATGAGTCTTTGTGCCTTGCGCGGCTTTAAGCCCTAAAAACTCACTCAAAAACTCACTTGTCGAAATTACATGGAGGGATTCAGTTTTGCTACCTCACAAGTCTACCTTTCACGATTCTCAAATTATACATCAGAAGACAGCCTAATATACCGCACCATCTACAAACAACCGACCTACGGCAGCCCGCATCCGGATTGAGTTATGATGACTTATAAATATTTATGAACGGTGAGGTGCATTCATTGGGGTAATTTGTTCTGCACGGTGGAGGCCAATGCATATTTCGACAGTTACCTGCCCTCCCCTGGCTCGCTTCATTTGCATTAAAGATCTGCAATGACGTAACAACCGACATGTGTACTGCGATCGTCAGTTCATGGTTGTTGTTTGTTTTGGTTGTTGATGTTTGTTTGTTTTTAAGAAACTGTGCGGGTTTATCTTAATTCCTTATCTGTTATTCTCTAAAGACGGTAACCATTATCTTGTTTTGACAAAGGCAACCATTTTTTTTTTAGCAAGGATGAAGGTCTGGCAAAACTTGAGGGTCGTGTCGACATAGATACCTACAACTGGCCGAAAGCATGGCCACTGGCAGTGTGTAATGGTTTTCCTGAACAGCCTACATCTCTCAGCTTCTGTATTCACGGCATTTGCCCAATTGTGTGTTGTTGTTGTTGTTGTTGTTTGTTTTTTGTTTTGTTTTCACGCCAACGTGGTTCTGTCATTACCCAACTTCGCGTGGGTTAAACTGAATGGCAGATGTTAAACAAAGTGCAATTCTCGAGAAAGGAAAAAAAAAAGCCTCGACGACACCCCCCCCCCCAACTTTCCTAAACAAAACAAAACAACAACAACAACAAAAAAGAGAAAGCCACATCGCTGGAATCTGAGCACACGAGCGTGCACAGCGTAAGTTCAGTTCCGTTGACAACTTTGTCCCCGGGAAAACCCATACGCGCTTTATCTACAACAACGGCACACGAAACACAGTGTGTGAGGCGGGAACTTTAAACTGAACCATGGAGACCTTTAATTTAATATTGCACACAGACAAATACTGAAAGCGCATCACCCCGAGACATCGGTTTAATCTGCTTATGACAGGGAGCAGTGCATGAGTGAGTCAGGAAATTCGTGTCTAAACGCAAACACATTAACATCAGTTCGCCGTACAACCGTGACAAGGTGTTTTGAGTGTCGTGCGAAGTAGATCCGGTAAGCCTATCTACACGCGGCATACACAAAAGAAATATGACAGTAAGAAATCCACCCCTCTTGTGAAACCTTTCTAGCTCAGCCGAGTCGTCTTTCAGTGGTCGCGTAACCATGTACATTTGTTATCACACAACCCTTATTCACTCACTGTTTGTTTGTTTTTTTTGTTTGTTTTTTTTTTTGTCGTTCATAACCATGTCAAACAGTA
Source organism: Batillaria attramentaria (assembly GCA_018292915.2). Taxonomy (NCBI): domain Eukaryota; kingdom Metazoa; phylum Mollusca; class Gastropoda; family Batillariidae; genus Batillaria; species Batillaria attramentaria. The sequence continues at coordinate 134,484 of JACVVK020000658.1, read as the reverse complement.
TCGTGGATGGGTGTTCGGGCGTTTTACGTCCTTTTAGTTTTACGTTTGTTTGTTTTTTTTGTTGTTGTTGTTGTTGTTGTTTATTGTTGTTTGGTTTTTTTCCCCCCAACGCGTAAGGGTGATATCAAAGACGGAGCGGCGAGAAAGATGCCAGCACAAATTTTGGCCCCATCCGGGATTCGAACTCACGACCCGAGCATTGAAAGTCAAACGCTCTACCATTCGGGGGTGGGTGGGTGGGTGGGTGTTTGGGGGTACGTCCTTTTCCACCACATACGGGTGATATCAACGACGGGGCAACGATGAAAAAGCCAGCACACACACAAATATTTGGCCCCAGCCGGGATACGAACTCACGACCCGAGCATTAAAAGTCCAACGCTCTACCAATCGCCCCCCCCCCCCCCCCTCTACCATGCGGCTATCCCGACTCCCCCTATCGAATTTACAAAAGTGTGTGTGTGTGTGTGCGTGCGTGCGTGCGTGCGTGCGTGCGTGCGTGTGTGTTTTGTTTTCACGCCAACACACACACACACACACACACACACACACACACACACACACACACGGCACACACACACACACACACACACACACACACACACACACACACACACACACACACACACACACACACACGGCACACACACACACACACACACACACACACACACACACACACACACACACACAAAGTTACTGTATTACCTTTTCCTGGACTGAATTAAATTCTTAAAAAATAATTTCTCCAGCGTTCAACCTCAAGAGAGATAAAACTGTCACCAGCAGCACCTTCCTAACTTTTTCTATATACGTTAAAGTCACACGTATCCTGAACTTCCATGTCCCATACATGCACGGACGACAAAGTTCAATATATGTATTTGAAAATTTCTCATGTCTTACCTAACAACGCACCGCCGGACAGTCAGCCTTCAGACGAACGTTGCAAAGACGTCCACTGTGGGACAGTACCGAGAGATATATGTCACTGAAATGACGAACGTTCTAAATATGATGTCTGTGGACAACTCCTCGACAAAAGAAGCCTGCGAGTCGACTCCGTCGAAAAAAAAGGTGAAATTTCAACGCCTGTGGTTGTTACGTACCTCTACACGCGACGCGTCTCCAATGGCTTTTTGTCTGCGCAATGCGAGGTTCCCTCTCAAACCTTGCCTAATCTGTCCACATGTCACAAACCGGACTCAATACAACATAAACTGCCAATGAAACGACGTGACTCAGCTGTGATGAGACACAAGTTAAGAACAATGGGACAGACGTTACTAGTTTACTCAAAGACCTACGGTCTTTGGTATATCATAGTTATTAGCTATAATTTACTATAGTTTACTATAATTACCAACTATACTATAGTTTACTATAATTACCAACTATACTATAGTTTACTATAATTACCAACTATACTATAGTTTACTATAATTACCAACTATACTATAGTTTACTATAATTACCAACTATACTATAGTTTACTATAATTACCAACTATAATTTACTAAACCGGTGAAGCCTTGCATGGAGGGGAGCCGACCGTGCGGAGCGAAACAGCGTTAGACATTCAGAGCTCGGGTCGTGAGTTCGAATCCCGGCTGGGCCAAAAATTGTGCTGGCCTTTTCCTCGTTGCCCCGTCTTTGATATCACCCTTACGTGGTGTAAAAAGACACTAAACCCTAACACACACACACACACACACACACACACACACACACACACACACACACACACACACACACACACGCACGCACGCACGCACGCACGCACGCACACACTTACATGGACACAAGTTTAGAAACATGGGATAGGTGCTGCTAACGATAATTACTAAAACGCTGCTAATTTTCGTTGCCCCGTCTTTGATATCACCCTTATGTGGTGTAAAAAGACACTAAACCCTAACACACGCACGCACACACACACACACACACACACACACACACACACACACACACACACACACACACACACACATGGACACAAATTTAGAAACCTGGGATAGGTGTTGCTAACGATAATTACTAACACGCTGCTAATTTGAGGGTCTAATCACACAGGCACTGGTTTATTCTGGGCAAAATAATAATCCACATGTGACATCAAGTGATATTACCCTGCGTTTATCAATGAGCTACGCTTCCAAATACGCTATACCGTAAGCGATAGTCATCCATACGCTGCAATCATTTCCTGACTGGACCGGACTGTCTGATTGCACTTAGTGGGAATTTCACCGGGTTCACGTAGCCAAGTTAAACTCATATTACACTGAATCTGGCAATTACCACTACAACAGTCCACACCTTCCACCTCTTGCGCTCTTAGGTATGTATATAATTATCATAATGGCACCGCACTCAAACCAACTCTCCTTAGTCTAAGCGAGTACAGTTTTTTCTCCTTCGAAGTACACCTACATTCTGAATCTGTATAGAGGCTTTGGAAACAGAAGCGTTTGGGTCAGTGAAACACATCCTCTGATCTAGACTCGCCCCCCCCCCCCCCCTAAAAAAAAAAAGGGGGGGGGGAGTTTGCGGTTGTTTTGGTCGTGACAAGCATCGTACCACTGAGACCAATGACGGTACTAGTACTCCTGACGGAGGGGGGTAACAACCTCTTTGCTGTGAAAAACGAAGTAGTCATTTTCGAAAGTTCTCAATCCGGAAAATTTAATTTTCGAAAGTTCTCAATCCGCAAAATTTTATTTTCGAAAGTTCTCAATCCGGAAAATTTAATTTTCGAAAGTTCTCAATCTGGAAAATTTAATTTTCGAAAGTTCTCAATCCGCAAAATTTAATTTTCGGAAGTTCTCAATCCGGAAAACTTAATTTCTGGACGTTTTCAATCTGGAAAATTTAATTTTCGAAAGTTCTCAATCCGGAAAATTTAATTTTCGAAAGTTCTCAATCTGGAAAATTTAATTTTCGAAAGTTCTCAATCCGCAAAATTTAATTTTCGGAAGTTCTCAAGCCGCAAAATTTAATTTTCGGAAGTTTCCATTCCGGACATCCGCAGTGTTCCGGATAATTGGCACCTCTGCATATTGTAAAATCTGGACTTGGCTCAGTGGTTAAAGCGTCCGATACTCAGTGATAATGAAGAACAGGTTCGATTCCCTAATGGACAGGAATCGGGTTGGATTTTTCTTTGCCAAGTCGAGTCAAATACACGTGTCGCATGTTTCCATTTCGCACGCACAGTATCAAGTGTGCACGTGAAAGATCCCCCCCCCCTCCCCCCACACACCCCCTTTGAGCAGCCCGAATATCCCGTCAGAGAGATAGCCACAAATACTACACGCGGGATGACACAGGCTCTCACCGGACAATAACAGTTATTTGCTTCTCGCCCCAATGGAAAGCTTCCAGTTCAGGCTTCTGCTGTAGTGCGCAAACACTCCCCATCTTAGTTAAAGGTCTGCAATCGCAACAAAAAGACACAAACAGTGATGTTTTTTTTAATACTCACCGACTGTTCCAAATGCACAGTGAACTCTCTCACAGTTACAGACTTTTCAGCGTCCCTGAAACCCCTATAAAAGCCAAGGGCAGCCTGATTTCACAGCTCAGTTTGCGTTTTGACGCTGAGGGAGAACGATCGCAGTGGTTAGTCTTTTCGTGCAGCACACAACACCCGCTAGACACTGTACCGATGTGTCTCGCTCACTGAGCAAAAACATAATGAAGTCACTGCAAACTCAAAGGGTCTCCGAAGCGCTGAAAACTCTGCAAATGTGATAGAGTTGCCTGCATTATGTACAGTCGCAGGAGTCGGAGTTTATTATTATTTTAAAAAGTTAGCGGCTTTTTTTTGTTAAGATTGCAGACCTTTAAATTACCCGGGTTCAGGGGTTAAAAACAGGCTTCGTTTTGATGGCTTTCAGACGAGGCATGGTGATTACACTGCCGTCGAAACAGCTTCAGTTTCGAGACAGATCTTATCGTGAAACGGACCCCGACACGCCACATGAGATTACCCTGACAACCCAACACGTACTGAAAGCAAGAGATCTCTCGCGTGGCGCGTTGCCAGGCAACCCGGGCTTCCAGTCCTGAGTAGTAATAAGCAGAGCGAGTGCATGTATATATGGGGGTACATAATGCAACTGCACGCGGTATGCTTCCCATGTGCTGTTCGTTAATAGGGCTGTGTGCCTCCCTACAGTTTGTTTTGCACAGACTGTAAGGAGAACTCGCTAGAACTGAAGTCACGTTCTGTCCTGCACCATTTCGCAACAGTGCTCAGTTTTGTTTTCTTAAAGGCCGGGGAAAAAGCCAAATGCTTTCATGGCCTGTTTAATGCATCTAGGAATAACCTGAAGTCGAGAAGCAGGATTGGCTGTGACCCGCTTTGCCTTTGCTGTTACTACTGCGGAGTGGAACAATGCAAGAATCCAAGTTTGTTTTTCAGACATGCATGGTTCACAAAGCCAGTGGCAAAGCTAGGAAGATCTTGGTCTGTTTTTCCGTGTAATTACTCGTTAATTTTTCTTTTCTTTTCGAAACACTGCTTCTGACTGAAAGTTTCGCCAATTTTGATATTGAACAGCATTGTCAGACTGCATAGAACAGAATCAGTTGTTTGTTTCAGAAGCACCAGATGTGCAATGCCATACACAAGTCAGTTTGTATCAACATACAGTACACTCAGTCGATCCGCTCAGTCTCTCTGCATCAGTCATGCCTAGTGAGCTTTTGAAACGACTGTAAGACCGGGGATTACCATCTGAAGGAACTTGAGACTGATTCAGTATTTCAGTGGAAAGGTCTCAGTAAGACATAAATCGTACATCACTGACTGATCGTCCATGGACTGAACTATCACGAGGCGTTCGGTGATATTGATTAATGAGAATCATATGACTGGGATTCTCTCTCTCTCTCTCTGAGAAAAATAAAGGATCATTGTCATTGTATCTCTCTCTGTCTCTCTCTCTCTCTCTCTCTCTCTCACACACACACACACACACACACACACACACACACACACACACACACACACACATACATACACACGCGCGCGCGCGCGCACAAGCACACAAACCAAGGCACACACACAGACACACACCGTGGCCGTCACACACACACACACACACACACACACACACACACACACACACACACACACACACACACACGCACACACACACACGTCGGCACACAAGTGCAGACACACAAACCAAGGCAGGCACGCACACACACACACACACACACACACACACACACACACACACGTCGGCACACAAGCGCAGACACACAAACCAAGGCAGGCACACACACACACACACACACACACACACACACACACACACACACACACACACACACGTCGGCACACAAGCGCAGACACACAAACCAAGGCAGGCACACACACACACACACACACACACACACACACACACACACACACACACACACACACACACTTGCGAGGTACACACAGATATAGCCGCCAAAGAAACACAGAAACCGGCAATTGCAAGTTACAGAGAGAGAGAGAGAGAGAGCGAGTGTGTGTGTCTCAGTCACACGTCTCCGCTGAGCCGCCAAATTTCCGCACACCGCAAACAACATGCACACGCTACACACACACACACAGCAAGTCACAGTGCACACACACTTACCGCTGAGACTGACAACACACCACTGAACGCTTCAGCTGAATCGATAGTCCTACTGCTAGCTTCTCGCCGCTTTCTCCACAATGGAATCACAATGCTCTCTCATTCTCCCACTCCACGTCACCACGTCTGCCCGGTGCGTGGGGGAAGGAGGGGATGCTGGCACCATTCATCAATCAGAGAGGGCGCCGAACTACGTGTGGCAATAAGTGCAGACGACATCGTGCCCGCCACAAAATGCCGAGTTCGCAGGAAAGTTGAGACGGGGTTTTTCTGGTTTTCTGGCACCTGGCGCTGAAACGACTCCAAGGGACATCACTCTAATGCCGTGAAGTTTTCTTCTGTGTAATGGTTACTTCCCTTTTGCTGTTCGCACTTGGAACTGAATGAAGTAAAGTAATTAGCACATAACACGTAAGGGTGTCAGCATCTTTGGTGTCAGTTTCCCAGAGTACTACAACAAAGAGATCTGTTGTACGACAATTCGTGCAAGGCGTTGCTGTAATCGGCCAGATGCAGAGCGAGGGAGAGTTGGTTGGTTCGTTGACTGCGGTTTTTAACGCCCTTTTCATCCACTGACTCACTTTTCAGTCAAGTGCCGGCACCGGCAGTGTCACTGACCGGTTTTGTCAAATTCGGGGCAAGGCGAAAGTCTCAGTGTCGGCGGTAGCACAGTAGCCTCATATGGGTGGCGACGAATTCACAACCCGCTGGTGGTTGGGCGAAGTACTGTACTGCATAAATAATAATAATAATACCAAACCCGTGCCCAGACACTGATTTTCCATCGGTACCCCGCGCCGGCTAGCGGCTCTCCGACCCCATCGGTCCGACTTCGGTATTTGTTGCCTCCCTCGAGCTGCCCTAGCATAGGTAGGCATGGGCTGGTTTTACTACTAGTAAGCCTTTTGAACTTGACCCCTGCAGTGTTCAAGGCGGTTAACCAACACAAATAAGCTTCTTTCAGTTGGGGCCCGATAATGAACACACACACAAACACGCGCGCGCGCGCGCGCACACACACACACACACACACACACACACACACACACACACACACACACACACACACACACACACACACACACACAGTGACTGACTCAGTGACACACAGAAAAAATGGTGTTGACTGGTACTACACGGCATCCGTTCAGTCTAGTTGAGATATTTTGCAGAAGTACAATTAATCGCAATATATTCCCCTTTCTTACCTCGTGGGCACGGCTTAATAACAATGAATCACACTTCAGTATACATAACGCAGTTCTCAAACAATTTGATGACGGACTCAATGCGCGACGGTACTCCCGTTTTCATACCACGCAGATAACAGCAATTACTGATGCAACACATAGCAGCTGAATCAAGAGAAATGAATAACATTACTGACTCTAGTCAAGACTCTAGTCGGAAGAGATGTGTTTCCAAGTCGGACATGAAATGACTAATGACATGTCCGTCAAGTCTCTCAGACCGGCGGGGAGTGCGTCAGTTGGGGAGTGCCACTGGGTTGGGCAAGGAAGCTGGACGCGCGTTCGCCTACTGTTTTAAGATTTCGATGAGGAACTTTCAAAGTCTTTCAGAGGAAGAACGAAGAATGCGTGTTGTTATGTGGACTGTGACAAAGGTTGAAAGGTGTATAGGTTTTACTACACTAGCAGTGAGTGCAGTAAATTCGTCTCTGTGACTTCCATAGTCGAATACTCACTGCCACGCTTGCTTTCCCGGGGCGTTCTTTCAGGTGATACTGAATAAATACTGATTTTCATGGTTTTAAATTGTACCTCAGTCCTTTTGATGAGTAACGTCCTCTATTCTCATCTTTCCCACATTGTATGTATGTATATTTGTGTAAGACAAAGGAACACAGGAAAACAACCGGCATTTCTACCACAAGAACATAACCACCACCACCACCACCACCACCACCACCACCACCCAAATAAAAAAACCCAAAAAAAACAAACAAAAACACCTGAATAATCACAATTATGGCAAAAACCAAGAGCTGAATCTGTGGTCAGTCAGTTTCGACTCACTTCTGACTGGAAGATCAGTCGTGACGTGAAATTCCCCCCCCCCCCATCCCCCTCCCCGCTCGCTCCCCCTCCCTCCCTCGTATCGCCCTCGTTAACCGCCACGTGGCTGGGGTTACGCCCCCCCCCCCACCCCAACGCGCGTCAGTACATATATACGTTCATGCCGGCGTGCGTTGCGTGCATTCTAGGCGCATTGAACCTCATCGGCCTTTTTAGACGGTTGATTAGGTCCAAATTAGGACTGAGAAGTAGGGCTGGCTGATACCGACTGCAGTTTAGTTAATATGACTATTGTAGCGGAGCGTACAACTGAACATTAAAGAACTGAACTGAGAGCAAGTACAGTCCAAAGTATCTGTCTCTGTCAGTGCTATGTGGGGAGCCGGGACAGCCGAATACTAGAGCGTTGGATTCTCTCGGGTCGTGAGTTCGAATCCAGGCTGAGGCCGACTGTTTGTGTCAACCTTTTCTCGTTGCCCTGTCTTTGATATATCACCCACACGTGGTGGGAAAGGACATTAAACCCACAATCACCCACCAACCCCGTCAGTGCTATACGGTACAGATGTTAGTGTAACAAAGGCTTTAGTTGAACAGACGATTGATTTATGTATTTCCCTATTGACAACTGAGTCGCATGCCATGGACCGACCGAGTTATAGGTTGTGCAGACTGAGCACACCTGCATTTTGGTTCTCACTCAATCGTTTATTCTACGCATGATCAATGCGTGATCTAGTCATGCAGCGTAGAAAATCTGTTTGCTCTTCCCTGAAAGAAATTAGACTGGCTGTTTCGAGAAGTGGGGCATGTTCGCTGTGACTGTGGATTCTTTCACACGGCCCGGATTGAAAGAACTGCACAGTGAAATCAATGTAAACACAACATTCGTCGCACTGTTTTGCGGCCCTCAATGGAATCACTCAACCGAAACTGCATGAGTCAACAATTTGACGTCTGTAGGGCGGCCGACTGACTGATTTCATAACCATCAGGTAAGCGGCTTGGTAGTTCGACTCAGTTTTGTGCGGAATTCCCGAGATTTGTCCCTACGCGACAAACAGTCAGAAACAGTGATACAAAGCCTACCGAACCAAACAACAACAAACATTACGTGTTATATTGTAAACATTCACATTCAGATTCTATTGACATACGAGCGATGGTAGGCGCCGTTTGTATGATGCGGATCGCCATTTTGAATCAGTGTCGGATAACGTTGACTACAACAGGATGATCTTATTATCGGTCCATCAAGTTAATATCTTAGCACTGATCGCCGAGCAAACACTTAAGTGTCCGTATGTTCGTCTTGGCATGCCAATATACTCATTAAACGAGGCATGACAACAAACTCGCGGGACGATATTTGGTTGTTGTCAGACGTAAAACTCGGGGCTTTGTTTACGGACTTTGACCCAGAGCCTCGTTCCGGGGTTAGCTCTGGTGTAGCCACAATGCCCCCGCTAATCTTCTGGCGAAATATTCGTCATAGAAAATCGATACTTTCACCATCATACGATCAGTTACAGTATTCACACAATCACAGAACTGTACAACTATACTTGGGAGGAAAAATTACAGCAGGATAGCAAAATGCCTGACTTAGGCAAAGACCGTTTTCAATTTGAAGCCTTCATATTAACCCGCGTCAAAATATTTCAATGCTGGGAAGACTCGTCACATTCAATCTACCCGTTTGCAAAAAAACAAATTCACTGACTCGACTCTTTCCTGTGCAAGTACTACGATCGACACAGACACGATCGAACTATTATATATACTGATGCCATGCGTATTAGCAATGCCGGTTTTTTGTTTTTTTTTAATAGCTAGCCACTGGAAATTTCTCAGTGAGACTTATGAACTCTGCATAGTGGGTAATCACATTCAGTGGCCGTGTCTTTTAAGAATAAATCTTGCAAGATGTGCAATAAAAACCAGTCCTTGTGTCCTGGTACACTACAACCTGTCTGAGGTCGGGAAATGGTAATTTTAGTAACAGATACTGAGAAAACTACCTAGAAATTAGTCACCTTCTAGACAGGCTTGTCTTAAACTCGTGAGTTGGCCACCGAGACCGGTTTTGCTGTATCCAGTTTCATTACGCCGATGGCTAATGAGTCATGGCAGCCCGCTGATAATGGGTGTACTTATGGGTGTAAAACGAACTGATAGCAGGTTTTTAACGAAACGATAGTAGCTTTTCAACGAACCGAAAGTAACATTTCAACGAAACGAAAGTAGGCTTTTTGGAAACTGGGGAAGGCCAACGGGGATTTCTTTTTCTATCAGTCGCAGCTTGGCAGACAGAGTGAAAGCATCGTGAAATGACTTAATCAAACAATTAAACCTATAGTGAAGATTCGTAAATGATCTGAAGCTGCAACAACAAATTTTACACCCCGCGAAATTTTTCAGGTGAGTCGGCACTTTACTTGTTCAAGGTTTTGGGGGAGAAAGGCCGTAATCACGAGTGATGTGTTTGTGGGTTTAACGTCCTTTTCCACCACTTATGGGTGATATCAAAAACGAGAAAAAGTCCAGCACAAATACGTGGCCCCAGCCGGCAACACTGATCTATCCGCTTGCCATGCCTGAAGTAAAGTTTCTAACGAAGTCAGTGTCATGCCTTTTTGTGCTTTTTTTTTCTGTTCGTTTTGGTATGCCTTCTCTGGAGAAATTTACTTAAAGGTACGTGAAGGGAGACCGCATGAAACTATGGAAATATAGAAAATGTCATTGTTTACTTATTCACTAACTTTCTGATGACTCTGACCTGTCACGAAACAAATATTGTATTAAGAAAATTACGATTCCAAAAGCAAACCATAGAGAGAAACGCTATCATCCTATTGACAGTTTCTCTTCTTAGTTAGTTTACGTTTCCCAGAAAAAAAAGTCACGAGTAATGTCCACATGTTTTAGACACCCGAGTTATATCGACTGAATGATGTAGCGAATTGTACACTGAATATACTTAGAAACATTACACAAACAAAATAATGTTGCGCCGCCTGCAATGAAATCGTGCTTCTACCGAAAGTAACGTATTAATTTCTTTGTTTGTTTGTTGTTAACCTTAATGGATTTAATGGTACGATGTCAGACAAACTAAAGCAAAGGACAGGCCACATTAACTTGAAATCATGAAAACATGTTGTTGATATTGACCTGTTTCAATTTAGGCACTAAGATTTAGGCACTAAGATTAAAACCCCAAAGTGGAAATTCCAAATACAGACGCAAGACCGTCTTACTGTCAGGTTCACTTCGCATTTTTTGAAATGAAAGTTGAAGCGAAACGAAAGTAGGCTCTAACCAGTAATGATTACTTTTTGTATTCTTTTGTCCGAAACAAAACTACAACACGCGTTGTGTTTTTCCAAGAAACGAATCAAAATGTTCTTTATGTGCCTATGAGGTTTAAAGCATCTTTTCAGAGTGCGTTTGCTACATTCCTTTGCAAATAGTCTTAAACTGACAGGGGGATCTGGTCTTATGGTTAAGGCATCCGACTGCGAACCCTGTGCTGCCTGGTCCGAATCCTTAATGGGCAGACCCGCAGGAATTTGATTGTATTTTTCGACGCCTCCCCCCCCCCCCCCCACACATACGCCTCCTCCCCCTCCAGCCCGAATTTCCCTCACTCCAGCGGTATGGGACTGTAAGTTGTACTATTCTCAGGTGGCTAGGCTGCCAGCCGCTAACGTATTAAGGGTTTAACGCAGTCAGACGGTGTCATGTGTAGCATAATATATTTTCAAGTGCTTGAGCTTCAAGGCTGTTGCCTGATGATTTATGGCTTTGCACAAAGGTCTGCATAGACGTGTACAGTCCTCACATGCAGTTTTTCTCGTGTTGTTTTATTTTACGTCCATGTGACTGCATGCATTTCGGGATAAGAATAATAATAATAATAGGGCGCCTATCCCCGGGGAACGAGCTCAAGGTGCCTTACATTCTTTAACAAACAACAACAACAACAAAAAACACATCCACTCCGTGTACACTACGTAAAAACAACTTTAAAAAGTAAAAGAGCACACACACACACACACACACACACACACACACACACACACACACACACACACACACACACATCACGACTGAGTAGAAATGATAAAGGATACTATGTCTATACAGTGAAGCTTGTCTTCAGCATTGCCTGAGTGTAAGTATAATAGTTTTTTTCACCGCGGATGACAACCGGTAAAACTGATAAATCGCATGATGGCTTGGCAGCCGGTGTGACGGTTTTGACATGTGTCCCAGCATACGACCTGTTAAGCGCATCTACACTTTGGAATCGTGTTGTGCGGGTGTGGCTGTTTTTATTGTGCATGCGTATGATTATCTGATATAACAACTGTCCCGTGCACTGAGGTGATTACAGCGACCTGTGCGTGACAGGACTGTCTAATCATATTCCCCTTGTGCTACTGAGATGGTAATTGCCGTATAGTTTTGGTTTACTTTATCGTACGCCGCGTCTACCACGTTGGGGGCACATTTCAAACTCTCGGCTTACAAGTCATATGATTAAAGTCCTTGTGTTCATAAACGTACTTTATAAGTTGTTATTATTATGTCGTTGTCGTTTTTTTACTGTCCTAAGATTGTAAGGCGCTTAAAGCTTGGTCCCCAGGGATAAATTATTATTATTATTATTATTATATGAAAGGTATATTGTACTCGGTTCCTCTAGACAGTCACGACTTGCACCAGGTTTACAAGCTGCGTACCGCTTCAATCATTGCGATCGGCTACATTTACTCAGAAGCGTAATTAATTAGGAGAAAAGTCTTGATTATGTACACCAAGATATAGTTCCTTGTGTGCCCGGGTACCATGTGTATTATGGGGCACCATTTATACTGTCATGCTCCATTCTCTGAGGTGAGCAAAATCTGTAGACGCGAGTTTTCTTGTTGCCTTTTTGGTAACCGTAAATGGCTCGTTACTTGGTTTGTAAGTCGATAATTACGCCATCTAACACACGTTTGATGGGTATGGCTCATATTTTATATAGGTGACAAGGAAATGAGACAGCATCTGTCTGCCAAGCCGCATTCTTCCCCTGACTGAGGAACAGTATGTACACTAGGCGAACAGAAAATGTCCATATCTTCATATTTCTTCAAAATGTGAACTGAGCGCCATCAAACATAACAGTCACCGACTCAGTTGTGAAACTGAACTACAGTGTATTTCCGTCATGCAAAATGATCAAGAAAAGGAAGCGCACTTTGTCTGAACTGTATGTCAAAGATGCAGGCGGAGGCAGCTTCACCGAAAACACGAAAATGTACCGGGGAGAAGAGAAAGGACTGCCCTGGCCTGCTTACGGACAAAATGAACTTCTGCACGGAATGTGGATCAAAGGCACCTCCAGTGCCACGTTTGTGCAGCCAGTGTCGTACCGAACTCCAGGAGAATTTTAAGTTTTGTCCAAGATGTGGCACGCCATCTCAAGACACGCTTCAGCCACCCGCAGCTCAGACAGGGAAGAAATGTTGCAACAAGAAGCCGGACGGTTCAGTGTGTGATGCAGATCTTGACCCAGACAGCAACGCCTGTGCTCAATGTACCGATGTGAAAGCCGATGAAACAGGCCCAGATCCGTCCGGTGGTGAGAATACCACTCCTCCAATTGTAAACAGAAGTAAGTACGTTTTCTTTCTTTCCGTCAACAGAGAGCCTCCGCCGTTTACACTGTCATTGCTCCAGAACGGTATAAAGACAAAAATATATACGTGACAGGGTAGCGGTCATGATTTTTTTCTAGGTATCGCTAATTTTTGACCAACGATTTCGGAAACAGCGAGTGCCCAAACCTCATAACAACAAAGTCCACGTGATCAGAGAAATTTTCGTCACATTTGTGCAACCAGTTTTCTCTCTCTCTCATCTATTCCAGTCAGTAACAGAAGTTTGCTTGTTAGTCCGACGGGTCGACTTCTTTTCCCGAAATATGCCCATGTCCTTGGCTTTTATGTAAAAATATCTTTTTGATTGCTCTTTATTCCTCAGCTACGTTCATAAAGGACATGTGTTATCCAAAGTCGTACAGATAGACAGAAAACAACTTGATTCTTCTACGTCTGCGCAATGGAACCTCGTATCTGCCGTTATTTTATAGTACGGGAGCTTGCACTGTAACACACGGGTGAGATGCGATTTAAACCTTCCAAACCATTGCGCTTGCATTTGAAATCCGTGATCACCCACAGCGATACGTACTGCAAATCGGGTGATGGTAGTATAATTCTTTCGATCAGCAGATGACTTTAGCGATACGAAGGTCATCAGTGACAACAAGAATGAAGAACAGGAGACGGAAAACAAACAAAACATGCCTCCAGGCACTACCGTGGAAGACCCACCCGCACCAAACGCTGAGGCAAACCCATCTGCAGCAACCACCGGGGCAGACCAGCTTGCAGCAGCCAGTGGGGCAACCCCATCATCCCGTGCCACCGTAGATGAAAACCAGCCTGTGGAAGAGATCGGCCCATCACACACAGATCGTTCTGAACACGGCGAGCAGCCATCCGGACCTCAGCCTTCTCAACAACCCGGACCAGATCCTGCCATGCTTCCGCTACCGAGTGACCCTGAGGATGAGAAGGGCGAAGTGAAGGAAGTTCAAACGGTGACCGATGTGCCAGCACAGGGACCAACCAGACAAACGGTAACGCACAAGACATGTTGTAGCTTTGAGAAAAAAAAGAACGTTTCTAAATTGTTTGTACTGGTAGTGTGTTTTGCTAGGTTAGAGCCCCCACCTTTATACTAAAAAAAAAAAAAAACACATACCAAACACACACACACACACACACACACACACACACACACACACACACACACACACACAAAAGAAAGAAAAGAGAAACAACAACAACAACAAAAACCGGCTACCCAGTAAACACAAGCGCTGCTTTTTGTGCAAATGTCCACCTTTTCGATATCGAATGGGATCTTTACTGTAAGTAAGTTAGCCTCTTGATTTTCACGTCTACGTGAAGGCCTAAAGATGCAATGGAGGCAACCATTTTCGATGTGTGAGTGGGTGCAGGGTGTATTGTTTAACTGGGAGTGAGGAAAAGTCCAACTTGCTGTGTAATACCGTGATCTACTGATGGAACGCTGAACGCAACAGCCATCAGAGCTGTTACGAAAATAATCCTTTTTGTAAATGAAAATGGTGAGGCTTCACGATTATACATAATTATGTATTTAGACGATTCTTTGACGGATTCGTTTTCTTTTTCTTTTGCAGCGTCACAGCAATAGAAATTATAACACTCTTCCGTAAGGATGTTTTCACTTCTTTTAAACTGGCTTCCAGAAACCAGTAATTTCTGACTCATTTCATGTGTTTGTCATTAATCTTTAAAAAAAAAAAATCTCATCTATTCCCAGAACTGTTGGTATTCTCCTGTTCACAAGGAACAAATATGGAATTGCATGACTGTGTACAATCTAAATGCGATTAATTATAATTATAAATATAATTATAGCCAAGCTCTCTAACCTGTAATAACGCAAGTAAGACAGAGGTAAGCAGTAGGAAGCAAATAGTGCCATTTTATAAAACTATCGTATATAAAATGTGTTCTAAGATCAATTCAGTTCTTTAGTAATGGCAACGACATCATGAGACGGGCTAAATTTTCCACGTTCATAGGCAAGCCTCTGTGATACAAACGCGGAGACGATTTTGCAAGTGTAACTCTGACAATGACGTAAGAAAATGTGCGTCATCGATGCTGACTTGTATGGTGCGCCGAATGCACTTCTCCTCCTCAGTGAGTGCCGTTTGTGTGTATGTGTGTGCGGCTGTGTGGGTGTGAATTGTGTCCAGGGCCCGAGGTCACAAGCCGAACGTAGACGATTTGCGTGCACGTAAGAGGCACTTCCGCCGTACTTTACGCGCGCGGGTACTAGTGGGCGGTCATGAGCTGTACTTAGCGGTTAAGTTCTGCCGTAAACCGCTACGTAGTTTACGCTACCCCAGGAGGAGGCGCAAACCTGTGCGCAAGTATCCAAAATGGCAGCACAGATGGTATATCGGCTACCGGTATACCATGTTGTAGCTACCCTATAGCTGTGTTCAGTGATATATTATGTGTCAAAGCATATTTGAAACCGATAAGCTTATGAAAAATTGCAAAGGCATTCAATACAGCCACACAGTTCTCACAAAATATCACGCAAAACAACAAACAGAAAAAAAAATAACAGAACGGACATAAGTTTATTACTCTCAACAGTCAACTTGCTTTAAGCTGAAGCATTTCAGAAGTTTAAATGTAAATGAAAATTGAATAAATTATAGCAATTTGCCAGCCTGAATTTGTTTTCCAAGTGCAACCAAATCTCAACATTTTGTTTTTCCTTCATGAGTTAGTGAATAAGGAACATAAAAATGCAATCTAAAAGCAAAGTGATTACTAAAACTTCATATGTTTTCTTGTGGGTGAATCACAGAATGTCCTAACCATTAGCAGGTGTGATGCATTTGGCCATCACGTTATTTAATCCATCACCACTGCAGAAAAGCATGTATTTGCCATGAACTGTTTGCTTGCGTCAAGCATGAAATTGCACATTCCTGAACTCAGACTTTACACAATAGCTTTATAATGATGAACAGTGCATTTTGTTGCAGACTGAATAGAAATCATTGTTTGATACTTGGCGCGTAATACTCCCCCTCACTAAAATTCTTCGCCCTCTGCTTCTTGTCGACTCTTACTCCCGCCGTCTTTACAACCGCATTCGGTCACGTGCAGATGACCACTGCACGGACGGATGACCATTGCACGGAGATGTGCAAAGGTATTCCCCTGGAATCCCTGGCTTTCCCAGGCCTGTTTCTCCGAAAATACTCAACCGAATGGCTTCAAATTTGGGTTATCCGAATATACCAAAATGTTAGATTAAAGCATCCGAGCGTGTGATGATTGCTTAAGTGATTTGGGAGTTATCGACCTTTTGAGACAAGTTGGTTGTCTGGCGTTTACAGGCGTAATATTTATTTAAATCACTCAATTTTTTGGCAGTAGATAGCTTGAATACGGACTCTGAACAGAGTCACTACTAGAAAATGGTCGCTTTTATAGTTTTCATGTAAACCGAACCTGAGTTGACATTGCATGTGAAACCAGTTCAGATGCCTGTATCTCCGAAACTACTCAACCGATCGATTTCAAATTTGGGGTTTCTAAATGAATCAAGATCGTTGAATAGAAGGCCCGATCCAGGTACGATTGCACACATGATTTTCGCCCTTTTCAGGAAAAGTGGCTTTCTGGCGTTTAAAGGCGAGAGGGGTTGAAGATGCCATTCTTACTTTGTTAAACCTTTTGTACAAACATCTGGAGGGAAGCAGGACTCATGCACGTGTTTTGTTCGCTGATCTGTCCAGTGCCTTTAATACGGTACTGCCGCATTTGTTAGCGGAAAAAATGATCTCCCGCTTTGACGTAAACTCTACTCTTGTAGGATGGACACTGGATTTTTTTTACTAATAGATCTCAAAGGGTCAGGGTAAATGGGTGTCTGTCCGATTTTCGTTTGTCTTCAACGGGCTCGCCCCAAGGGTGCTGCCTTTCACCATTTTTATACATCCTATACACTGATGATTGCCGTAGTCAGCATGATGGAAGTTTTATTTTGAAATTTTCAGATGACTCTGCCATTTTCAGCCTGCTTCGTGATAATGATTCTGATCATGGTCCTGTTGTTGATGAGTTTTTTACTTGGTGCCGTAACTCCTTTCTTCATCTTAATGTGGAAAAAACAAAAGACGTGTGTATCGACTTTAGAAAGAATCCACAGCCCCCCAATCCCACCGTCATTGATGGACGGACCGTTGAGATCGTGGAACAGTATAAGTACTTAGGTACACTTATTGACAACAGACTAGGGTGGGAGGAAATACAGACGCCATTTGCAGTAAAGCACATCAACGCATGTTCTTTTTAAGGAAGCTCAGGCAGTTCAGCGTTGACAATACCATTTTAACACTTTTTTTACCAGGGCTTTTATTGAAAGTGCTTTAACATTTTCTTTGGTCTGTTGGTTTGGTAATGCTAGTGTCAAGCAAAAGAACAGGCTCTCAAGGATTGTGAACTTATGCAGTAAAATCATTGGTGATCAGCAGCATAGTCTGTCTGATCTGTACGAAAGGCAGATATTAAGGAAGGCGAGATCTGTCTTGAGCAGCGATCAGCACCCGTTGCATTGTCAGTTCGAAACTTTACCTTCAGGTCGGCGTTTTAGGGTGCCGCAGATAAAAACCAACAGATTCAAGTTTTCTTTCATTCCGGAGGCAGTAGGCCTACTTAACCAATCTTAATTGGAATCTTTTTACGCAGTACTACGTGTGTTGATTGCCGTCCATGTGGTAAGGGTGATGCCGTTTTAGTAAGCTTGTGTAAATTGGGTGTGTGAGTGTCTGTGCGCGTGTGCGCGCATGTGTTCTGTCTGTGTGTGAGTGCGTGTGTGTGAGGGTATGAGTGTGCCTTGTGATAGTTACTGACGTCCAAAAGAAACGCGAAAAACAGTGTCTAGTTTCATTTATTGCATAATGAAAAAATTCAAATTTCATTAATAATGTCCAATTTTGTGTACAGCACAACACTGACATATTGTCCATAACACAGTAAGGTTGCGGTGACGATGCGCCATTTGCGCTTAACAGAACAGTCAATAGCGAGTATGGCCTCCATTAGCATCGATGACGGCCTGGCAGCGGCGGGTCGTTGAGTGGACCAACGTGTTGCTGGCTGCCCTGGGAATGTTGGCCCAGGCCTGCCGGACGGCCCGATCAAGTTCAGCGACAGTTGTGGGCCTTGGGACCACCCTATTGAGCTGTGTCTGGAGCAAATCCCAAAATTGCTCAGTAGGGTTCATGTCAGGAGATAACGCTGGCCAAGGCATCACCTGGACGCCCGAGCGCTTCAGAAGGTCCTGGGTAGCCCTGGCAGTGTGGGGGCGCGCGTTGTCGTGCTGGAAAACCCAGTTCCCGTGGGCCTGAAAAAAGGGCAGCACATGAGGGTGCGGCACCTGGTCCATGTACCGCTGCACTGTGATGCCGTTGCCGCGTCTAGGACCCAGGCCTTGGAAGATGACGGGTCCCAGCACCTGGTTGTGGCCGATGGCGCCCCACAACATGAGGCTGGGCCCGCCCCAGGCGTTGTTTTCCACGACACAGTTGTCAGCATAGCGGTCACCTCTTCTTCTCCATACCCGAACACGCCGGTCGGCATGGTCAATGCAGAAACGGCTTTCATCGCTGAAAAGCACGTTCTGCCAGCGAACATTGTTCCAGTTGAGGTGGCCTTGCGCCCACTGCAGGCGTGCCTGTCTATGGCGCACGGTGAGGACGGGTCCCCTGGCTGGACGGCAGTTCCTCAGCCCCCTGGAGCGCAGTCGCCAGCTGGCCGTTTGCCTAGAAATGGGTGCCTGGTGTGTCCGTATAACAGTTCTGGCTGTTTCTGCACCTGTTCTGAAGGGATCTTGAGCATGGATGCGGAAAATGTGGCGATCATGCCTTGGCGTGGTCACTCGAGGTCTGCCGCTCCGCTGGGCATCAGCAGTAGCGCCAGTTGTCACGAACCGATGCTGGAGACGATAAATGGTGGAAATGTGGCATTGGAAAGTCGCAGCCACGGCTTCTGGCGTGTCCGCAGACTGCAGACTTCCAATGGCCCTCTCGCGTTGTGCAGAAGTGTCGTGGCATCGTGATAGCGTCGAATGAGGGACTGATGAAACCTGCAGGGCTGCCACTCTTCCTTCTGTGGCCGGATTTCCGGCTTTTTGAACCGGCTGTGAAGAGCTTTCCGGCTTTTTAAAGCCGTTTCCGGCTTTTTCGGCGAAAAAATCGCGAGTCTGTGTCTATCGCTGGACTGTCGGCCTTCCCGGGTAAGGTGCATTTTGCGCCTCATATTGTCATATTCAGGGCTGCCACTCTTCCTGCTGTGGCAGGATTTCGTTCTTTTTGAACCGGCTGTGAAGAGGTTTCCGGCTTTTTAAAGCGTTTTCCGGCTTCTCCGGCTTTTTCCTGCGTTTCCGGCCCCAAAAATCGCGAGTCTGTGTGTATCGCTGGGCTGTCGGGTTTTCCGGGTAAGGTACATTTTGCGCCCCATATTCTTCGGCGACGTTAACCCCCCCCCCTCCCCTCCCCCTCGCTTTTTCACATTTTTCAGGCAAAGTCGTTTTCCTGCTTTTCCGGCCAAAAACCTCGCGAGTCTGTGTCTATCAGCGAGTCTGTGTCTAACAGCACAGACCTTGACCGCCGCCGCCGCCGCCCCCCCCCCCCCCCCCCCCCCCCCCCCCCGCTTTTCAAGAGGGTCAATTTTCAGGCTTTTTGTCTCTCAGAAAGTGGCAGCCCTGAACCTGTATCTTAGTGCCCTTTTTATCCCCTAGTGACAGTGAATACTACTCACTGCTCAGCTTTTGTGCTTTGCTTGCACATGCAGCTGAACTGCACACGAAATGTGTCACAGCTAACTCTGGCTTCACGTGGTCTGCAAGTGCGCTGATGCGGTAAAATTCACAGAACGTTTCCCTCAAACATCGGTCTTGATATACTGGGTGCCAAAAATAACGCAACTTTTGTTAATACCGGAAAAAATGAATTGAAAGATGGAAGATATTTTTCGCGTTTCTTTTGGACGTCAGGATATAATTTTACCTTTACAGTGAAGGGTTGTAGTCCCGTCTTAACAGTGGCGTATTTAATGAGAGCGTGGTAATTTGTGTGTGTGTGTGTGTGTGTGTGTGTGTGTGTGTGTGTGTGTGTGTGTGTGTGTGTGTGTGTGTGTGTGTGTTATCGCTGTGATATTATATATTTTACTATTGGGACATGTTATATTGGGTATGTGATTGTGTCTCTTTTTTACGCCGCAACCGAATTGCCTCCTCTTGAGGACAATAAAGAATTATTGAATTGAATTGAATTAATATTTATCTAAACCACTCCATTTTTTGGACATAGATAGAATGAATACGGACTCTAAACAGAGTGAATTTTGGAGGTTGTTGCTATTATTTTTTTGACGTAAGCCGTACCTCATGAAAGTGCTGGTGAACCCATTTTAGATCTCAAAATTGCTCCTACTATATATAGATATTGTGTCTGGGATGCCATAAAAAATATACAAAAAAATTAGAAAAATTCACTGCAGCCGTTATCGTCAGTTGACTCGAAAATTTGTACTCAAAGCACATTTCCTCTACACAAGCCACACGCCTCACAAACATCGCAGAAAAGGCACACGCGCACTGATGCGTATCAGCGTCATTTTGCCGACGTCATGTTTGATTGACGTGATGCTGGCATTTCTTGGGGGTGTGTCGCCACTTTTTGGAAGTTCTCTATTTGTAGACGGGGAAAGCGGGAGTTTCATTGATGTAGTGAGCTTTGTTTTTTACCACTGACTCTCACTCAGCAGCATAGCAGAGTGAGAGAACAGGTCTCAATGGAGCACATGCACAAACGCGCCTCGCGCGAGTCTGTGTGCGTGCGTGCGTGCGTGCGTGTGTATGCGCGCGCGCGCGCGTATGTCTGTGTGTGTCTGTGTGCGCGCGCGCGCAGCAGACATAACACATAGTGAAAAAACGTTCGCCGCGCAGACTTGTCTGTTAAACACATTGAGCCGTATTAATTCGATATTTACACTGCAGCAACACTTCAGTTTTCATGGGGCTGCTTTCATGGCAAGAATTGTATCAAAGTTATTACGTCAAATGTATTATGCGTCATCCCAGTGAGGAAAAACGTCATAGATTTCAAAGAAAACAACTTGACGTCTGTCTTCCAAAACCAAGATTGGTCTGACAAGCCCGGTCAGTTGTTTCCATTCACAGAGAGAGAGAGAGAGAGAGAGACATAAGACATAAGACATTTATTAAATTTCCAAAAGAGGAACATTGCTTTGTGGTCTCTCATAAAATCATAAAACATGCCAAACACTCACTCATACAGCCATGCACACTCATTCCACCTATTTACATGTTCGTACACTCGTACCTAAAAAATCTATCACAATGTTGCAGTACTATAAATAAATTACAACACTACACCCCACATCATTTCACATCACAGCAGCAGCAGCACAACAGCAGAGGTGCACATAACTCTATCACAGTCAACGCCAGCTGACACCCGGCAAGAAACAACACGTCTAATTAGAATTTAAGATATATCACCATCAGCATCAACAAGCCTACCACACAATCCTCCCTTACCTACACACACAACCCTACATCTGCTTATTCATCAGCCTAATAGACATTGGTACAAAGCTATTCATTGTTTTGAGTTTCTTGGCAGTAAAGGCTCTAAGCCGTCGGCCTGATGGTAATTTCTGATAATACTGTGATAAAATGTGGCCAGAATCATTCATAATACTAAAACCTTTTCTCACCATTCTTTTCTCATACAACACACTCAGACTTGCTTGCCTTTCACCCACAACCTTGCTGCCTCTATTGACAATGCAGTTCAGCTTACTTTTGTTTTTTACAGTCAGAGTGCCAAACCAGCACAGAAAAGAGAAAGTCAGAACAGATTCAATAAAACTGCGATAAAAGACCTGCAGAGTTTCAGAGCTAACTTGAAAAGAGCGTAGTCTGTACATACAAAACAGTCGTTGGTTACATTTCTTAACAATAGCTGTAGTGTTTGACTCAAACTTCAATTTATCATCAATGATGGTTCCCAGATATTTATATTCACTCACACGCTCCACAGTCTCGCTTCCAATCACCAAGTCATTCACACTCACATCCTCCCTTCCAGAGCAAATCATCATTTCTTTTGTTTTCTTCACATTCAGTTCCAGATAATTATTCCTGCACCAGATACATAGTTCAGACACCTGCTGTTCAAAGTGAGTGTCTGACTGTGAAAAGTCTGTCAGTGCTGAATCATCTGAGTATTTGTATAGTTTACTAAGAGGGCTACTGCTCCGGAAATCATCCGTATAGAGTGTGAAAAGAACCGGCGAGAGGACCGTTCCCTGAGGGGCCCCGGTGTGTGTAGTTTTGGAACTAAAAGTAGAATTTTGGAATCTCACAAGCTGTGTTCTATTAACCAAAAAGTCTATGAGCCAGAGAAGAAGATTTGGGCTGACCTGCATGTCAATCAGTTTTTTGGCCATCAGGAATGGCTGTATAGTATTAAGGGCGGTGAAGAATCAATGTATAATATTCTCACATGAGATCTGGGTTGCTCTAGGTGAGTGTATGTGTCATGTAGAAGTGTCATGGTGGCATCTTCAACCCCTCTATTTCTCTTGTATGCAAACTGAAGGGGGTCAAGTTTGTGCTGAGTTTGATTCAGCAGGCGCTGGAGCATAATCTTCTCAAAACATTTCATGATACTGGAGAGAGAGAGAGAGAGAGAGAGAGAGAGAGTGTGTGTGTGTGTGTGTGTGTGTGTGTGTGTGTGTGTGTGTGTGTGTGTGTGTGTGTGTGTGTGTGTGTCCTCCCGAATACATGGCATTACAAAAGAACGACCGTGACGACAGCAGGTGATTAAATGGAAAGAACATATTGGGCTGGTGGCCATCTTGTCGTGTATTATTATTATTATTATTATTGGTAGTTAATGGTACGCAATTCCCGCGTTCGTGCCTTTTATGATCAAATGAAATTTTCAGCTACAATCCTTCCTGACGTATTCTGCTCACTGTGCAGGCGCCCTGATGATTTGCTATCAGTGGTATTCCACGTCATCATGTCCGATCATTTCAAAATTAACCCAAACACTGACAGTGTTTCAATTCGACGCAGCCCTTGCTTCGGGAAAGAGGAATATGCCATACACATGGAACGGGAGAGGTATGTTCACGCAGGTTCCGCTGACGACTGTGTACTGTTGCTTATTATTATTATTATTGCCTGACAAGTGGTTTTGGGGTATAAACACAGAAAAATTCTTGAAGCAAAAATAATATAATAAACACAGATGACAAAAATGAATATGATTTTCGATTATCTCTGAAGCTGAAATGGTCACTATTGTAATATTGTTTCCTCAAGTACATTGTCTCTTATCAGATCCCGGTTGGGGACAAATATTTGTGCTGGCCTTTTTCTCGTTGCCCCGTCTTTGATATTACCCTTATATGGTGGAAAAGGACGTTAGACTCCCCCCCCCCCCCCCCTCCCACCTGTTATCTGGCCAGTACAGCTTTCTCCTGTCCTTCATTGTACTTCTTTTTGTTCCTCATTTTTCTTCCTTATAGGAAAACAAAAGTCGGCTGGATGTACATTGGAACAGCCCGCCTGTCAAGAGCAGAAAGGAACAAGGGTTTTGCCTACAAGTACGTTGTGAAGAAACGCGGCAGCGACAACGTCGAGTGGGAATTCTTGCAGAAGAAAAGCCATTGGAGCTACCACAGTTACATTGTGGACCGTTTTTTCGGTGTCCCAGAAAAGGAGAAGTCAAATTCAGGTTTGCGAACAAATATAGTGCCTGTAGTAAATAGTGCGTGCGTGCGTGCGTGCATGTGTGTGTGTGTGTGTGTGTGTGTGTGTGTGTGTGTGTGTGTGTGTGTGTGTGTGTGTGTACATGCAGCGTGTTTTGAAACATAGTATCCCGTCTATTTCTAGACGTGTAAAATCTGGCGGGACCACTGAACATGGTGAGACAGTCAGACACGACAAAACTAAGGCTTCACAACAATTCAAAAAGAATTTTTTTTCATACAAACTAATGTGCCACTTTTCACTCATCACAAGCAGATGATATTCATTGCTACGACGGCGTGGCGTATCCCGAGAGATCGTGGGCGGAAGGATTTGTCGACGCCGTAAAGGGAGCTTTGACATCTTTTATCCCCGTGGACATTTTGAAAAAGAAGCAGGCCAAGGACGCGCTGATTATGATGAAAGAATTCCTCCCAAAAGCAGACACTGTCATTGGAACTATTTTGCGTCCGTCATTACACAATCAGCAGAGCGCAGAAACCTTTCTGGACACCATACACGCCGTGCGCAACTCTGTAAAGTACCCAAAGCTGGATACACTGCTCATCAATGTGGACAGTGACCTTCTCCCAAAGGTAATAATAATAATAATAATGAGTATTGTATAGGCGCTTTACCCATTTTCATGAATCGGCACAAGACGCCGCGAACTGAACCCAACACGCACGCTCACGTGAATCACACGCATTCTCTCACACACTGGACATAAACACATTACAATCACGCGGTGCGAAGGATCAGCTCAGCTATTTAAGTTTCGGGATTTAGAATTGCATTTATTTTTCAAATTTTGTGGGCTGAACATTTCCAAAGCAGAGGGGGAGTGGGTGGGTGGGTGTTTGGGGGTTTAACGTCCTTTTCCACCACATAGGATGATATCAAAGACGGGGCAACGATGAAAAAGCCAGCATAAATATTTGGCCCCAGCCGGAATCGAACTCACGACCCGAGCATTAGAAGTCCAACGCTCTGCCATTCGACCACCCCGGCTCCCCACAGAGGGGGAGGAAGCCGGAGTACCCGGAGAAAACCCCCGACGATCGGCCCGAATGATCGGTGCCACATACGAAAAGGAAAATTCTTTGCCCCGAGTGGGACTCGAACTCCTGACCTCTCGCACCGGTGAGAAGTCTCTTAACCACTAGACCACCGACCGCCTCCTTCGAAACTATATTTACTGATGACCGTTCTGTCATAATCGCTCGGGATTATTACTTTTTTCTTTGTCGTCTGAATTTCCATCGCTGCAGCATCTTGTCTCACACAAATTTACAAATTCGTGATTTTTTCGTGCCTGTGCTTCCGCTGGTTCGCGAGGTAGACAATTAAGTCTGCATTAAATCGCTAATCACTTTTAATACAGCCGCTGGGCGAAATACCCATCTTTAACAAGTTTTTTTTTTTTTTTTAATAGAAAAATGACTCCTTTTCCTTCCAAGCAAAAATCCTATGTATATCAGATTTCAATTTTCTGTTTCTGCAGTGCATCGTCGAGGAGCTGATCGACCCCATCGTGAAAGAACTCAAAAAGATTTTGCAGGAAAAAAACCGGACCACTCGAACGGCAACACTGAGTATGTTCGTCGCAAATCTTGCAGACGAGCATCACTTGCCACTCGAAACAAAAACTAAAAACATTCTCTGCCGGGCGATGCTAGTCATCCCTGACACACCACACAAAAGTTGCCCAGACCTTGATGACCTGAAGCACCACTTCCCATGGAGAATGAGGTAATTCTATGAAAATTGTAGAGCTTGAGCTATTTCTCTTGGCTAGATACTTAAACATAGATGAGTCCAACGCTCTAATTCAACTTTAGTGACAAGCAAAATATGAAACACAAGCACTTTGTCTGTATGGGAAAGATACTTACTGTACGGGAAAGCCCACTTTGCAGGGACACTGCGCCATACAATACTGTATTATTATTATTATCATTATTATTATTGTTATTAAGCAGGGCGTTTACGATGAACGATGATACGAATTTTTTTTCATTTCATTGAAAACTTCAGTTCTTTCTTTTTCTGGTAATACAACTGTGAAATGCAAACAAATCCTGCGTCCTACTTCCAAATCAATGACGTCAAGGGACAAAGGTGGTTTTTGCTCATTATCAGCAAATGCGCCAACAAAGGGGGAAAACACAACAACAAAACAACAAAACAACAAAACAACAACAACAACAACAACAACAACAGATAAATGAGAGAAAAACGTTTGCCAGGTTACTTCACAATTTGCTGGAAGACCTGATATGCGAAAGTGGTGGCAACAGAAGTGATCTCATATACAACAAGGACCCTTGGTGGATGTGTTGCATCCCTTTGCTTCACTTTCTTGAGGGAAATTCGTCCCCTTTTGAGGACTTAAGAACCTCGAGAGATTTCCGGAGTGGCGTCTGGTGGGGAACGGCCAGATTCGACCAAAGGAGGGAATCATTCAAGTCGGCTTTGAAACAGTTGAGGTGTGTGTGTGTGTGTGTGTGTGTGTGTGTGTGTGTGTGTGTGTGTGTGTGTGTGTGTGTGTGTGTGATATGTAGTAAACTAAAATCGTCTTCTGATTTACTTGAAAGAAATTCGGGAAGGGGGGGGGGTGGGATGAGATGCAGATAGAGGAGGATACTTTAATGTATATTTGGCAGAGCACGTTTCTTTGTGTTTTGGTCATTTTATGTGTTTCTTTTATTACATTTTGTTTCGTGGACATAAATTTTGCTCTCAGCTTATCAAACACAAACGCCATTTGGAGCTTTGTGGACACCGTGCTGGGGCCTGTGTTTGCTGCAGACCCTCTGTTAGTCAGATCAGTCGTTAAGTCACTGGATTTCCCCACCATGCTTCCTGTTCTCGTCAAATGCCAAGTTCCAGTCGAAGTCATGACGGCAATCCTCATACTGCATGTTCGTCATGATGCACTGAGTCGTCACAGCTCGTCTGATGACGTGAGTTAATACTCGTTTACACACTTTGTGTAGGCTCCATTTAATGGTAAGGGGGGGGGGGGGGGGGGGCAGTACAGCACAAACAATTCTGTTCTTGATTTGAGAAATGTGCACATTACATATGCATGTATACATATCTGCAGGTATAAAGTGGCCCAAAGCGCGGTTTACAACTCTTCATTATTAGTCTTGTCAAGAACTTGAAAATACACGTCCGTGCAAAAACTTTTTTTTTGTAATTTCCTGTTTTTAGACAGAACGACTGAAAGCGTCCGTTTCCGTGGCTTGTACTTCTTTGTTTATCCAAGATTTCTCCTGTTGTTTGTAAACATGTTTTTAAAAAGTTTGGCACAAACAAAGCACTTGTTAATAAAATAACTTGTAGCTATACTTTCGTAATGACCGTAGAAGTAATTAAGGATGTCTTTCCTATTCTCTCTTTCCTTGTTTTTTAATAGCGTGAAAATAACCTACATGAGTATTTCTGCTACTCATGCGCACAGTATGTGAGATAACAAGCCACTGACGTTTGCGCCTTAAGTAAATCTACATATTTAACTATCACGACTGTGTCTGTATTAAGAAACTTGCACTGATTTCTGTAGTATTCTTCTGCAGATTGCGCAGCTCTTGTCACAAGTTCTCAGAAAGATGATCTACGTGTGCAAGCATGATAAAAGTCTTGCGAAGTAAGCTCTCTCTCTGTTCGTCAGCCTGTGTTTGTGTCTGTATACAAGTGTGTCTGTCTCTGTCACTTTGGTTGCTCGTCTATCGCTATCGTTTAAGCATTCACTCGTAATCGCTCTCTGAAGGATATTCAACTCAATTCAGTTCAATTCAAAATACATTATTAGTCCCAAAGGCAAATTCACCTTAAAAACATAGTTTCAAAAATAACAAAATGATTCGAACGTTTCGACAACAGTTATTTGCATGGTAACTGTGTTTTGTTTATTATTTTCCATTTTCTTCTGTGTTTACACCGAGTCGCTTTAAACAGTCTGTCTCTACTATTACTGATATGCCATTGTTATTTATTACTCCCACAGTATCGTTTTGTTCGCAGTGATGTATTAGCCGCCCTCGATTTCATTCATAATGTAAGTTTTTATAGCTCTTCATGCTTTCTACTTCATGCCCCCTTACCGAAAGACAAACTTGTCTCAGTGTACTACTGACACGACAAAAGTGAACTTAAACTCTGCTCTGTTGGACGATAGAAAAGTGTTGTCTATACCTCTCCAGGACAGCTACAGACGTACAGCGACAAGTGGTGACATGCAGACAACAACTTGTCAGGGAACTGTACGACATGTTTCTTCAAAAGAGCCGTCCGAAAGACAAACTTGTGCCATACATGATTCAGCTGATGTTCTGCACCATGGACCAGAAGGCACTGGAAGAGGAGAAAACCCATAGAGTACATGCGGAAGAACTGACAGAGGAACTGTTGAAGCAAGCGAAGGAAGTGACCGAGATGGCGTGCGCATGGGCTGTAAAGTCGTTTCCATTTCGAGGTCTGGGTTCCGAGGCAGAAAAGCTCACCCAGAAGCATCTACAGGTAAAGGCATTATTGTTGTACGTCGCATACAGGTAGTTTGCCTTAGAAAATGTATAGGAAATTTTTCGGTATGGTATATGTCAGTTGAGTCGAGTTTTGTGCATATACAAACTAATACATTTGCAACTTCTTGACCAACGAGCAACAACCCAATCAACCACCAAATGATTATTCGGCGTGACCCCTTATGTGTTTTGTACATGCATAGCGAGATGGGTATGTGGGTGTTTTGATCTCTTCCAGAAATCTACATGTTAAGTAACTCGACTTTAGTGAGATCGACGCTCGGCAATCTCAGCTATCGCCATCAGATTGTAGACCCGGTTTAAAAAGTCCTTGCTGGAACATGTTCAGGGTAACTGCACATCTAAACTAGATTCACTCGTGAAGCTGAGTACACTGGATACTGTAGGTGTGTAAGCGTATTATTTTGTTGTTGTTGATGAATGTTTTTTAATTGACGCGAAGACTGAGACATTCATGGGTAGGTGGGTGGGTGTTTGGAGGTTTAACGTCCTTTTCCACCAGATACGGGTGATATCAAAGACGGGGCAACGATGAAAAAGCCAGCTCAAATATTTGGCCCCAACCGGGATACGAACTCACGACCCGAGCATTAGAAGTCCAATGCTTTACCATTCGGCCACCCCGGCTCCCCTGAGACATTGAAGAAAAGTAAAACGATCGGCCCCCGTAGTGTAGTGGTTAGCACTTCGGACCATGGACCGGGAGACCCGGGTTCGAATCCCAGCCGAGGCAAGCGGGATTTTTCCTACCTAGGTCGGCTCCTACCCAGAGCGGGTGTGCTATGGGCCCAATGGGGAGGCTGTTGCCACACAGCCGAGCTTCACCCACTTCACGGGTGCGACTTTGAGAATGCTTCCCTTGGTATGACACGTCTTATGACGTGGATGATTACACGGCCGGCACCGCAGGTGCCGTAGTTCCCGGGCCTGATTAATGCTGGGATATTTATGACAGGAAGCGTGGAATGCGGCCCTGTCCCGCAGTCCCAAACCACATGGACCTCCATAGCATCATCTTACTATCATCCTCATCTCCATCATCATGCATAATAATAATAAAAAAAATGTCCCAGCTTCCGAGCCCTCCGTGGGTTCCACCCATGACCTGGGAGGAACACCACTGGAGCTGGCAAAGAGTTGGGGCAGCAAAAACAAAAATATTAAAAAAAGAAAAAAAGGAAAAGTAAAACCGGTGTAGACTGATGAGAATAAGCTCATGAACTTGTTTATTTTATGAAAGAAAGAAACACATTTCGATATTTTTGTAAGATAAAATAATCGTATGATTTTATTCCCAACGAATTTCCCAGAACAGCACTAACATATTTTTTTACTGCAAATTTGTGTTTAGGCATGGGGTAAGCTTTACGCCAAAGATACAGATGTGTCACACCGGGGACTGAGACGAGAAGTTGAAAAGGTTGTGGCTAACAGTTTTGAACAGGAGCTGAAGAAGGTAAAGTATAAAGTATTGGCATGTTGCTACACAGAAATAGGAGCTTGCAGGATGGAAGTTCACAAGGGCCGCGGACCTTTAAAAATCTGTTTTCACAGTCCAACACTATACTTGATTCTAGGAACCATTATTATATTTTCACGTGAAGGAGGCGGTTGAAACTTTGCATGGCCAGTAGAGAGAGACGTGTTCAGAACGTACAGGAGTTTGGTGGCGTTACGTGTACTCGTTTGCGTTTTATATCACCAGGGACACTACTTCTGGTACACCTCTCGTATGTCCATTTCAGTATTGACACCGCATCGTCCATCTCGTCTTACAACTCTGTCTGTCTGTCTGTCTGTCTGTTTGTCTGTCTGTGTGTTTGTATTCCATCTTGTCCCCATGCCAAAAACGCTGTGAGAATGACAGGGCAAAGTTTATACGTGCCCTGCGAATAGCCATCATCATCATCAACATCATCATCTTTATCATCATCTATTATTCATTAACACGTCTTTCTGTGGTTAAAAGCTACCATATGACGACAAAGTGGAAGTGTCCGTGCAACAGTCTGAAGCACAGATTCCTGCACTCGTCGAAATTGTGAACAGACTGGCCTTCGCTTCCCTCACAGATCCTCACATGGTATGCCATCCCCTGTGTTAGGATCAATGTGTGTAAATAAGATAATGTTTTCTAACAGTTTTCTGCAATTAATATGTGGCAGCGTGTTCTCTGTTGGCAGTTATGTGGGACGAAAGTAAATTCCCCTTCTCATCAACGGCAAAACAAGCAGAGTTAGACAAACTTGTGCAGTGCACATGTATGTACATGTATTTCTTGTTACGGTCTGCACAAGCTTGCTGTCCTCAATGAGTCAATCCTCCACATGTCCAGTATTTTTCTTTAAGTATGTGCGCTTGGTTCCTCTTTGCATCCATGGCAAAATTTTAAAGGTGCACGATTTTGCGCAGTTCAGTTTTAGCTTACAACGTGCATGGCCTGACCCGACCCATGCACACGAAGGTCAAGGATTCCATTCCTTGACAGCTTTTTCCTAATCCCTATGACCTGTGACTGTGTCATGATTCGACTCAAATGTCATGTCAGCCCAAGAATGTTTAAGCATATAATGCACGCATGGTGTACTTGTCCTTGTATAGTATATATGTTACGCGTAATTTGTGAAACTGCCCATTTCATGAAATACGCACGATTTTGCTCATTTCGTGAAATACGCAGCGAAACTGCTCATTTCACGAAACGGCCAAATTTACTGTCCGTTTCATGAAATGAGCAAAAATTTGTTGCGTATTTCACGAAATGCGCATCGAAGAATTTGAGAGTCGAACCTTTGAATGCAAGTTTGCTCATTTCATGAAATGCGCACTTTAATTAACAGTGATATACACCCTCAACCACAACAACTTTTAAGTCTGGCTGAGAGTTTATTTTTCATTATCATTATATGGGGTCCACATACACAGATTGTACTCAGTCCTGTTTGTTAAGTTGTTTCTCTACAGAGAAACAACTTTATACGATGGGGCAGATTTTGCTACGCGCAGCAGCAAGTTTCAGTGATACAAAACAAGGCTCAAGGCTGTGGCGTTTCTCCAGACAATACATACTTTCGCACACACTGTGACGTAGCGAAATCTGCGTCATAGACACATGACGTGCACACTATGCTGCTGCGTTCTTTTTGGCGGGCGTTGTGAGACGTGTGTGTGTGTGTGTGTGTGTGTGTGTGTGTGTGTGTGTGTGTGTGTGTGTGTGTGTGTGTGTGTGTGTGGACGGATGTAATGATGGCTCATAAACCACCTCGTTGGAGGCCTTTTTACTTTGAGATAAAATGGGAAATCACCTTCTCCAGACCTACCTTTCACGATTTTTATCCTGCCGCATTTTCAGAAGAGTTATCGC
Source organism: Batillaria attramentaria (assembly GCA_018292915.2). Lineage (NCBI taxonomy): Eukaryota > Metazoa > Mollusca > Gastropoda > Batillariidae > Batillaria > Batillaria attramentaria. Next base: position 102,401 of record JACVVK020000658.1, on the reverse strand, counting down.
CGATTAAAAAAAAAAAAAAAGGTCATGTTACGAATTATTTCGAAAAAGTTGTTCAAATTCCTTCATTTTCTAGACTTTGGAAGATCACCCAATTACACTGACTGTATTCGTGCTTCAGCTCTGTAGCTCTGACTGGTTTTGTGTAAAAACAAAAAACAAAATAAAAAAACACTACGAATCCCGGCTGGGGCCAAATATTTGTGCTGCCCTTTTTCTCGTTGCCCCGTCTTTGATATCACCCTTATGTGGTGGAAAAGGACGTTAAACTCCTAAACACCCACCCACCCACTATCTCTTTCTGCCTCTCTCTCTCTCTCTCTCTTCTTCCCCCACCCGGCCCCACTCTCAGTCACGTGGCTAATCGGTTGAGGTCGTAGAGGATCTAGTGTCACTGGTAGAACTTGGAGAGGGGAGAACCGGCAACAATAACAACAAAACAGACAAAATAAAATGAAGTTTGGAGAAACAACTTTGTAGGACGGGGCTGTTCCTCAGTCCTTGTTTTTACAGTTACTTTGTGGATGACAGGCACTCATGCAAAGATTACCCTCTTTGAAACACGAACATCTCTTACTAAGGCAAGAGCCTTTGCATTGACACCTCTTGTAGTCCTGTCCGTTTCCAACGGACAGAACTCTTACAGCACTCCGAATGGTCAGTTCTGTAGCAGCAGGAACATCCTCAACTTTTAAGAAAACTTGCTTTGCAAATTCCAAACAAACTTGCATTCAAACGTTTGACTCTCAAATTCTCCAATGCGTATTTCGTGAAATGCGCAACAAATTTTTGCTCATTTCATGAAATGGCCAGTAAATTTGGCCGTTTCGTGAAATGAGCAATTTCGCTGCGTATTTCACGAAATGAGCAATATCGTGCGTATTTCATGAAATGGGCAGTTTCACAAATTACGCGTAACATATACAAAACAGAAAAAAAGATCAGCAATGGAAGCTTTGGAAAATCTGTTTCAATGTTGACCAGAACGAACTGCACTGGGGAAAAGACTTACAAATCTTTGTTTAATCCGTTATGATACAGTCGCAGCACTCAGGCAAGTTCAATAAGAAACTGGTTATCTTGCAATCCGGACTCCTGGAACAAAAGTGGCAGCAGGATATACCATCCCGCATGGATGTCTTGACCTTTGTCATCACGTGGTTTCCGATGGTGAACTATCTGCAGATATACAGTAAGTAATGTATTGTTCTAGGTGTATACTATTTGCACCCTGAATAAAATTTGTACCCGATTCATGCACAAAAGAAAAGGCAGCGCCCGCAAAGCAGTAGAAACATGCGATAGCTACAAAAAACAAACAAACAAAAAAAAACCAACAACAACAACAAAACCCCATGCATTTTCTCCTATGATGCAGTCACTGCAGTTGTCTTGTGCGGTTTACCCCGTCGACGTTTGCGGGTAGGCCTAACTGACAACATTAAACAACGCAGTAAAAACAAAAGTAACCAGTTTCTCGTTTTTGTGTGTGTTTTGTTTGTTTGTTCGTTTGTTTTTTGTTTCTTTTTATTTGGGAACAATGGAGAGGAGATGATGAAAAAAGACGATTTGACACAAAGCCTCTGATATGTTTGTTGTGTGTTTTAGGAGACAAAGAAAGGATGGAAGATTCTGCACGGCGGAAAGTCCAGGAAGCCATGCGTTGCCTGAATGACACCCTCCAACAACTCAGCAATGCACGCGTCACATTGGAGACGCTTCGGTTTTTGATTGACAATCGTGATCGATTCTTCACTGTTCTGACAGCTTCTGGCATGGATGAGGCACTGGCGAAGAGAGCACTTCAGCTGCGAGAGCGCGAACTAACCGTCTATGAATATGTCCGGGATCGTATCTACGAGCTGTTTGAGCAATGCAGAGATTACGTCAAAACAGGTACACATGTACTTACCCTTCCAGTATTTTACCGTTCCAAGCAGTTTAGTTCAATTCAACCACAAGACGGTATGCAGCCAAAAAGTAGTGACTGCAGCAGCGAAAACTACTGATCAAAGGGAACGGATAGGTAAGTGGACGCTGCAAGGAAGAGAACTGGGAAGACTGATCACTGGATCTAGCAGTTCCCAGCACAGAAAAAGACCGACAGTAAAGAAATGGGGGCGAGGGGTGGTGGGGTGGGTGGTGGGGGTGAGGGGACTAAAGGAAACTGAGAGAAGGCAATATATCTATAACAACTGCCGGTGCAATTGAAATGTGATTTTAGCACCACATGGTACTCGGTAAGTCAGTGTTTGCAAAAGGTGAGAATATGTTTCCAGAAATATTGAAATATCATGTGTGTGTGTGTGTGTGTGTGTGTGTGTGTGTGTGTGTGTGTGTGTGTGTGTGTGTGTGTGTGTGTGTGTGTGTGTGCGTGCGCGCGCGCGCGCGCGCAGATGACTTCAAACAGATTGAGCAAGGGTTTCAGCGACAGCAAGATTCCGAAAATGAAACTCCTCTGTCCGATGTTTGTGAAGTGCAGCCGCCAGACAGTGTACAAGACCTGAAAAGGTACAAACCAAAAGTGAATCCATGGGGTATTCCAGACGCCGTCCTTCGGATCCTACCCACTTTTCGACTCTGTTTTTCCTCGACAATTTTCACAAAGCTGTTTCGCTCGACGGCAAAGAAAATGCAGCTGTCTCGCCAGAACTTTTGGAGAGCCTTCCAGGAACTGTGGGCAGAGGTCAGCCGGGAGTGGACTGCACTGCGCAACACAATGATTGATGGATCCATCACACTGGCCGACACAGAGGAAGTGTTTGATATGTTTAAGGACCGGGATGGCACCTACAGAGACAAAGACATTGAGGAGGAATTAAGAAAAATGGCCGATGGTGGTAGTGATGAGTGGGTGAAGGACAGACTCCGTCAGTTTGGCTGTTACAGAGAAATCAGGAAGTATGTCAAAGCAGCTGAGGCAGTTCTGCTTGTGGGAGAGACCCTCAAGATCTGTGGGAACTTTGAAGACATCAAGAAGATCCACAGTTCTGTAAGTCTTCAGTGTGTGCCATTTTCGAAAGCATAACCTGTCACTCTAATGTTGGCTTTGTTTCAATAGATCCTAGGAAAGTCGAGCTGGTTGCTGCACACTCCAAACGTTCCATTTCATCCATTTCACCATTTTTTAAAATCATATTCTGTCATTACGTTTGAAAATGGCAGCTGATGCCTGTGTTGTTTACTTGATAGGTTTCACTTTTGCATACTGATGAGTGGTTCTGGGCTTTCAGAGCGTGAACACTGCCATGGCTATCACAGACCTTGACGAGTCCGTGCGAGGTTTATGTGTCAAACTGGAAGATTTGACCACCCAGGACATCGAATGCTTGAAAGGGTTTAAACTTCCCCATTGCACACAGTTTGTCCGCTGGCTCAAGTCGTCTATGAAGGGTAAGATTAAGAATATCATTTCAGGTAACACATTTAGAAACAGAGGCCTTGTACCTGGTATTCGTCTAGTGCTGTTTTGTAAGCTGTGTGTGATCATGTGTATATCCTCTCTGGCAACAGTCAGTTAAGAACAAAAGCAATCTCAAGACTGGGTTTTTCCTTTTCTTTTCCGGGGAAAATCGTACAAAGTGGCCTGAGCCTAGTTTAAGGTATCTGACTTCAAATATATCCCCGTTGCAGATGGTCTTAGGGAGCTGAATGTGTTCGTGGACTTGGCGTTGATGTCGGCTGGTGAAGACACAATTAACGTGGCTTCCGTCAACTGTTTCCACGCAGCAGCGACCGGATACGCTCCTCTCGTGTTCACGAAAATACGTGATGGCGACCATCTCTTGCAGCAATGCAGACAAGTTTTCAGAAGCGTTCATGCTGACCCAGATCTTCCAGAAAAGCTGGTATGCCGACTATAGCCTAGGAGTGTGTGTGTGTGTGCGCGCGCGCGCTTGGCATGCCCCAAGAAGTACAGTGTGCTCTAGCAAAAAGCTATGCAAGTAAAGGGAGACAATCACACCTGCAGCTGGACTTGACCCTGACCAATCTGCACAATGTGAACCACACACATCACAACAGTTCTTTGAATCTTGAATTTCTTCTACAAATTCCAATATTATTTTGATATCACTTTCCTTTTTTTTTTTTTTTTTTTCGGTCACAAGCGTGTCACAAGCCAGCGTCTGGACTGGTTCAAAGATGTACAACGTTCACACGGTTCAGTGGAAAAGACGTCTATTGCACAGGTGGCCAGCATTAACGCCCGAGGAGTCTTCAAAATCTGCAGTGTGAAAAAAGACATGACCATGGTAATTATTATTTTTTGATGTTGTTTTGTTTGTTTGTTATTTATTATTTATATATATCATTATATATAAATGTATATATTTATTTATTTATTTTGTTGTTGTTGTTGTTGAGGGAGGTTGGGTGTAAGTGGGGTGTGTGTGGAGGTAAACCCTCCCCCCAGTGCCCCACCCCAACATACACACATACATGTACACACCTCGAGTGCACAGGTCAAAGAACACAAATGCGCGAAGCCTCAAGACACCTATGTATTCCCTATTAGCCTCAGGCGTCATAGTCACCCCTAAAACTGCTTCAAGCTAGAAACAAACATTACCATGCACTGACCATTCAAGGGCACGCACAGGACATTAAGATGTCTCCTTTCCGTTCAGGCCTCACTGGAGTAATGCTAGTATACTTTCTGTTTAGGCTACAAAGCCACTTCACTCATATCCACTCATGTCACCTTTGTCTCTCCTGTGCGCAAAATGTCCCAGCTTCACAGGCAGCTTGCCTCCTCTTGCTACCCCTGGCATGCATCTTGTTTTACCAAATACAAAAATCACGAAACTCACGCTTCATCGCGACAACAGAAATCACCCCAGTCTAATACACTCGCAAAGCCGGGTACTCCATACACACACTCCACTTGACCCCGTGCTCAAGTTATGTCCCTACGCATGCAGTGGACGAGACCAGTGATGGCAATATGCTTACTTCTGTCATTTCTTCGTGACTATTTTTGTTGTGGGTTTTTTTCCGACTGAACTCTCTGGCTGCACTGTGTCTGGTTCAACTAATGTGCGTTCGCAGCTTTATATGAACACTAGTGAATCATCCCCAGCGGTCTAATATCTTACCCTGTGATGTGTGTGGGTGGATGCGGGTGCTGTGCGAGCTCAGAAGATAGGATGTGTGTGGATGAAGGATCTATACGTAGAGAGAGCTGTTATCTGTGATCTGTATTCTGTGTTAGGCCTGCCCCTCCTTTTTAACTGTTATTCTTAGTGCTTGTTTAACATAGTTTAATGTGAGGCAATGCCAGTGCTTATTCCCTTAAATTGTGTTTTAGCCAATGACTGAGTGTGTGAATGTGTATATGTATTTATATGGTATGTTTGTGTATATCAATTGTGTTTTATCAAGAGGAGCAAAGCAAATTCTTCTTAATTGTAACTAAGAAGCAATAAATCTATCTTATCTTATCTTATCTTATCTTATATGAATAATGAATAATATAATGTAAGATTTTGGGGTGAGCGGTGGTCTAATAGGTAGCGCGTCGGACGTAGCCGCTGCGCTACTGGACGACTGTCACGGCGATGTTTTCGAGCCCAGGTTCAGCTTGTGATATGTGATAACTAGTTTTTCCTGGCTACCGGGCTGCTCATGGTTGGGGGGGGGGGTGTCTCTCCGGGTTATCCGACTTTCCTTCCCCAGCAAAAGTGAAAGAAAATAGTATAGGTATTGGGTGGCTCTGCACCGGGGGAAGCAGACCGATTTTCTCGAAAGAAATTTAGAAAAATGTTTTATTAAGTCATACGTCCATTATTGGCAGGACGTTCGCACAGTCATTGAGCTGGACGTGTCGAAGGACAAGAACGAAGCGTCATCGTCAGACAGACACTACACCTATGATGAGCTGCTGGACCTTCAAAGTCGCCTCGTGCTCGTGGCTGGACAGGCTGAACAGGGAAAAGAAAACGTCGACCGTTTCATCAGAGTAAGCTGAAATTCATTGCCGCTGAATCCTATCATCCATGAAATGACCCTGGGAGGAACGCAAACATCAGAAACACGTAGTCACTGTATACTGAAAACGAGCGGTGCTCCCGGAGCCCACTTCCCCTTGTACCCTTCAAACAAACAAACAAACAAACAAACAAACAAACAAACAAACAAACAAACACATGAACAATCAAACAAAAACAACAAGCAAAACGGAGAAGATAACAATGAATAAACGTTGGGAGTGGAAATAGTGAATTGTTGGCCAAACTACAACGCGACCCCATTTTCTGCGTGAATGGTGTGTGATTGTTTTCTATGTTCCTAATCCCCCCCCTCACACACACACACACACACACAAACACACACACCATCTCCCGTGGAATGGAATTTTTAACGTTCAACTAAAATGTGGCCATTGTCATGACTGAGAAACTTCAAAATGGAACTATTTCTCAGATCATGGACGGGCTGGTGCGCCTGGGGAAGACCTACATCCAGCTGTGTAGTGATGGCTGTGTCTTGTTCCTGGACTGGGCGGTCAGGTTCCTCTGTGACAACACACGACCCGTCTGCTGTACCGCAGAGTTCTCGGGCCACGACATGCTGAAGGGACAGCGGGATGACAATGACGTTGAGGTCCGTACACTCACTTTGTCGCCAAGTCAAAGGTTGTTTCTTTCACTAACGCTCTCTCAGTCAGTGGTGATTTCACTACTTTCACTACTGTTTTAGCTAAATAATAAAAGGAAGACCACAGGTATCCATGTGACTGGTGGTGGCACAGACAATGTGAAAACGAGGGAGCATAAACCTGATCGAGTCATTGAGGAAACCCGATTGATGTTATATTAGATGTTGGCTTATTCACACTTATTTCTTAGTTCATGTCTTTGACATGGCCCTCGGTTTAAAAAGAGAATGATACGACCGCCTGTGGCTTGCATAGCGTGACACACTAGTTGAGTAGTTGAGGCATTGTCAGTTCACCCAAGCAGTTGGCAAGTGTAATTTATCCGCAGGACTACATCGCCGGTATCGCCACGTTTCTGGAGCGGTGCCACAAGGAATGGCTTGAGTACGTTGACAAGAAGCGCCAGGAATACCCGGATCTCAACATGTACACTGTGGAACAGCTCGTCTTCCTGCAGCAGCAGCTCGTCAAATTCAAGGCTGCGGAAAGAAACCGGTAAGTGTGTGATTTCTGATGAAAGAAGGCGTGATGTGTGTGGAACATGATTTCCCGGTCATCATTTGTTCCTAATTTACGTGAAGTAGAAAGTATTCACTCTTGCCGAGTGACTGCATTTCTATACTGCTGCCCCACAGTAGTGTCACAGTTATTCCAAGGCCTGAGTAGTAATCACAGTAGTCAGTTTTCTGCTCATCTTGCATGTTTCGCTCTAGAATCTTCTCCATCAGACTTTGGTCTCCTGACGCGTTTTTGTGAAAATCAGGTTTCCCTTGCAGGCTGTTGTATCCAATGCTGTCGCTGCTGAAGGAAGACTGCACCCCACGTGATCTGGAGGAGGTGCTGGAGGAAGCCATGGAAGAGGTAAACAGGATGAAGGAACAACAACGCGGCCAGCAGAAAGAAATGGAAGAACAGGAAGACAAGAAAAGAGAGAACAGAGAAAACGCCACTGTCTTTGTTGACCAGATGAAAACTTTTGGGTTTTCTACATCGCTCGCGTTGCGGGCAATGGAAGATGTCGGAGCCACGGAAATAGCGAAAGGTAAGTTTTTCTACTCATGCAATTATTATTTTGTTGTCGATATAACACGCCAGATGAACTCAACGGCACGAATGGCGTAGGAATGGATTCAAACACCCCACCCAGATTACTACATGTAGTTTTCTTTTCCTTCAACAGGCATTGAATGGTGTATGAGTCACGCTGACGAAGAAGAAGACGTTGTAAAAGACGAAGAAGAAAAGGCAACAGAAGACGCGCCGGATGTGGAGAAAGAAGTGGGCCAGAAGCTGATGGAGTGGGTCGAGCGTCACGTCTCTATAGCAGACAGTGCAGTGGAGTGGCTCAAAAACATGGACCCGGGGTTTGTGTGTGTGTTTGTGTGTGTTATGATTGGCGAGAGCAGACAAAAATGCAGTTTTTTTCGCAACAAAGCGGCACTTTTAGTAGCGGCACTTTTTCGCGAAAAACTGGGGTTTGTTTTCGCGAAAAAGCAGCAATTTCCTTTTTTCGCGAAAACATTTGATAGCAATTTTTTCGCGAAGAAAGTTTTTCTTCAGAAAAATGAAAAAACAGATTTCCGCGTAAGAAGTCATTTTTTTTCTGCAGAAAACGTTTTTTCGCGAAAAACGTAAAAGCAGTTTTTTTTTCGCGAAAAAGCACCGGTCAGTTTTTTTTCGCGAAAAAAACAGACAACTATGGGGCGCCGTTTGCAAGCAGAAAACGGCACTCATTTGGCTCGCTCACTGGCAAGCGCACTGAATGACTACAACATCCCAGGCTGGTCTGGTCACACCCATCTCTCTCTCTCTCTCTCTCTCTCTCTCTCCCCCCTCCCCCCTCTCTCTCTCTCATCGTACGTGTGAAAAATGTGTGTGCTGTGCGTCGCCATGTTCAGCAGTGCCTACTGAATAATCAAGTGGAGCGACGTCACCAGTGCTGCGAGCAGTAGGCTCTGGCAGACAGTGTTCAGTTTTGTATCCGCTGCACGATGTCACTGCGTACTGATACACAAACGACTTCACACGTGTGTCACAGTAGCACCGTGTATTATCGGGGATGTTGGAATCGAGTGATACGATTTAATGCCAGAATTTCAGACACTGACCACGTGTGCCCTGCGCCACGTGAAGTCGTGCACCGACCGGCTGAGACAACTTGCTTACTTTGTGTCAGACACTGACTGACCAGCCGTCACGCATCGGACCCGGCCTCGTGAACAGTGCGGCCGGTACACACTCACTTACCTGACACACACACTAACACGTGAAGTGGACGCTAGCCGTTACTGAATAAATCACATGACGCTGCAGCCGCGTCACCGGCTACGGCCAGCTGCACACCGGCAAATCTATGCATTTAGATTCTCTCTCTGCTCCGCTCTCGTTGTTGTTGTTGTTCTTTCAAAATTATTGGTTGTCACTCAGTGGTTGTACATGTGTATCGCAACTTTCGGCATTTAGCGCGCATGAAACTGTGCTATAGGCCTTCAGCTCTTATACACGTTAAGCTCGGTACCCGGCAGAGCTGATCTTCAGCCCTACGGCCGGTTTGGTGCAACGGCGCCCCGTATTATGCCCGTCAGTTTTTTCGCGAAAACCTGACTGAGTGTGCTGGGGGGTTTTTTTCGCAAAAAAAAAAAAAAAACGGACACCAACTTTCTGCAGAAAACGTGCATACGGAAGTTTATCTGCTTTCGCCAATCATAGTGTGTGTGTGTGTGTGTGTGTGTGTGTGTGTGTGTGTGTGTGTGTGTGTGTGTGTGTGTGTGTGTGTGTGTGTGTGTGTGTGTGTGTGAGAGAGAGAGAGAGAGAGAGAGAGAGAGAGAGAGAGAAAGAATCAAGAAAACTTTATTTTTCAACGGTAGAGGTGATTAACGTAAAACAGCCAATTTTCATACCTGCCGTTGCTAATTCTAGTAGTATCTATTCTACTAATGTCTATCTAAATCAACACACAAACACACACACACACACACACACACACACACACACACACACACACACACACACACACACACACACACACACACACACACACAGTCCCATGTACAGCAACAGGAACAAAACAGACATAGCAATGAATCCATAGTTAAAGGAACTACACACCAATAAAGAACATTTAAAAAACGTGAATAACATACCAGTTATGTCAATACATGTAGGAACAGGCGAAAATAAACTGTGGGACGATTACATCTTGTGACATAAGATATTTGAAGAAGAGCTGTTTGAAAGTTGGAACAGAGCATGCGTTTTTAACATGCCCTGGAAGACTATTCCATAATGCCGCCCCAGAAAATGAAAGACTACATTTGAAGATGTCAGTTCGCGGCTTTGGGATTATACACAGGCTGTTTGAACAGCCATACCGGGAAGCTAAGCGGTTGCAACAGTCGGATAAAGAGGTAGGAGCCCTTTTGGCCCAAAGCTTATACATGAAAATTCCTTTGTTGTATAGCAGGTGTTTTGACAGGGGAAGAGGCTGCAGCTGGTTCAGCTTTTCATCAGCTGTAAGATGAGGGTTTGGTAAAAGTAGCTTTGCTGCACGTCTATGAAGGGAGTTAAGCCCCTTTAAGTGAATGTTACTGCAACCATCCCACACCTTTGACGCATAATCCAAGTGAGACCGCATGTGCGCGTTGTAATACATTTTACGACTCTCCAAGTCAAGAAAATGCCGCAGTTTGGAGAGGGCGAATACCTGTCTGGACAGCGTTTCTAAGATTATGGCAGCAGTAATTTTGTCTGTTGTGACCAATCACAGGAAAGAGACTTTAAGGGATATGATTGGGAACCTCAGCTGTGTCTGGAAGAAGTTTCTGGAAACAGTGACAATAAGCGGCATGGACTTTCTCAGTCTGGAACATCTCGGCATTGTTCTCAAGTGCCTTGCAAACAAAGGTAAGCCATTTTTCCTTCCCCTGTGCTTTTAAAAGTGTTGTGAAAAATCGACGATTTTCTGCAGATTTCCAGTGGAATGTTATCCAGCCGATCTACCAACCTCTGAGAACAATTCAGTCGCTTTGGGAATTTTTTTTGGTTCCTTCCATCATCGTCTTCCCTTTGTTTTAATTTTATTTCTCACTTTATTTTTATACGTTTTTTGTTTTTGTTTTTGTTTTTAACAAATATTGTCGGCTAAATGTTTTAAGTTAATACAGTTACGTCGTGTGTAAGCCTCAGTTCAGTTTCCTTTGTCCAACGTTACATATTTGTTTTTGGGTTGTTGTTGGGGTTTTTTTTTTCAAGAAGTGCAGGCACACTCAGCCGCGAATTAGTCTTTGTGGTTTGCGCGGCCTTAAGCCCTAAAACTCACTCACTCAGTTCAGTTTCGAGCAGGGTTTGTAAATCAATACGAGTTCAGTATTTATACTTGCTGATGGACAGTTTCACTACGAGAATAAAGAGAATGGCGATGAAACAAGTGTAATCTCGTGCATCGTGAGGCCTGTAGCCAAATACAATGTCGGTCAGGATTCCCCCCCCCCCCTCATTTGCTTTGGTTCTTGTACTCATTTTTTGTTTGTTTGTTTGTTTCAGACAAACGAGTGTTCGACCGGTCTCTCCCTGGCGAATTCAAGCCTGGTACACCGAATCTGATGCTTTGTCGAAAGGGTATGAATTCATTGTTGTTCATCCTGTGATCACTTTATTGATGTTATTTTATAGAGTAGCGTTCCTGACAAATATTGTTAAACTATGGATTGATGTTCATGGTAAAGAAGAACAAAGACGTTTGTTTGTTTGTTTGTTTGTTTGTTTGTTTGTTTGTTTGTTTGTTTTAAGTGCAGCAGTCTGGCCTTTGCAAATCTCTGATTACGTTCTGTAGAGAACTTACTTTATTCATGTTTCCACAGGGGAGGTTCTGAATGCGGTGACCTACATGTACATGTTTCCTGAAAGTTCGGACGCACCTCTTCCTCAGCCTGATGAGGTTCTTCTCTGCACCGAGAACACTACGTACGAACAGGTTAGGCAAAACGTGCCTGATGTTCCGGTTACTCGACCCTGCCTAGATTCACGCTGCTGTAATTAAAACAACTACAACAACAGAAATGATACCGACCTATTGGCCCTAAAGGAGGGGTGGGAGGGGGAGGGGGAGGGGCAGTAATGAAATCATACATTAGGCCTCTGGATCTCGTGCGTTTTTGTTCTTTCTCGTTTTCTCCGCCTCCTCCTCGTGCTTCTCCCTCTCTCTCTCTCTCTCTCTCTCTGTTGATACCTATATACTGTCTTGTGTATGTGTTGCTTATATACTGTACCTTTTACCTCTCATGTGTTTTGACCACTATATCCTTTTTGTATGTCTGTGAGCGGACGTAGATAGATTGTGTGTGTGTGTGTGTGTGTGTGTGTGTGTGTGTGTGTGTGTGTGTGTGTAGCATTGGCAACGGCAAGATGAAAACTCGCCCACTGGACCGATGTCTTTTACCGTTGACAAATAAAGTTTAATTTCATTTCATCTCTCTCTCTCTCTCTCTCTTTCTCTCTCTCTCTCTCTCTCTCTCTCTCTCTCTCTCTGTAAAATACCTCACTCTTGTCTGAAGCAGTTTGAAGAAGCCGAATTAAACATTATTGATCAATATGTTTTCAGGTCGACATTTTCTTGAGACGTGCATTCTTTGGAGACAAGAAGAAAGTGTACTGCCTTGCCTTTGCTGACAGTCTGAACTACGATGTTGGGGAGAAAATCGAAAAGAAGATCAAGGAGTATGACAGTAAGACAGGTAAATCTTACAAGAACTTATTTTGTAATTCATGCAGATGTCAGAAGCATCATGGCTGACAGTGTCACTGTTCTGCAACTGACACTAAAGACACAACCTTGCGCGCTTTGTGTGTGTCATTACTGCAAATGATATTTTGCACGTGTAAGCTTCAAAAAATATGTTAGACATGAAATAAATTTGTTCGAACTTCTAGAGTAGCTAATTTTAGGAACGTTCAGTTTTTCCAAAGCATGTTAGGGACAGATATCAATCCAAAAAACTACAGGTTATTTCTTAAAATCGATTAATGTTCACAATATTGAAGTTATTACATGCTCGTCATCTCAGTGAATGAGTGGAATCCATACCAGATCTAGGAATATGCAGTATTTCGAGGTAAGTACTGTCTTTTTACCGCATTAATTTTTGTTCATGTTTATTTTCTTCCAGAAGTCAAGGACTACCGACTAGTGGTCGTGTGCACTTTAGAGAAGCAGCAAAGAGCTCACATCGTAGCAGCTCTCCTGAGATATGTACGTCCTTCTCCTCCAGTGATCGGATCGGATGAGGTGCGTCAGTACCTGGCTGGCCGTTTTGCAGGGATCATCAAAAAAGACGGCGTACAGTCGGCGTCCTCACTTGACCCTGAAAGGTACGACACGTCATTTTCTCATTTTGTTTTCACTGTTGATTGAACATCATATTATATTGTGTCATTTCACAACTGTTTATAGATGCACACTGAGTCGTGTGACAGTGAACTAATGTGATTCGTTCGCGTCATACACGTTTTGCGTGATTGGAGAAACTTTGTTGTCAGTTTCACGTCACTCTGTAACACAGCCGATCTGGAGTCGCCATGTTTGATTGTTTTGGATATGTCGGTGGGGTTGTTGATATTTTTGAACTGTCATACTGCAGCTTGTACCATGTTTTCGCCATATTTTACCACTACGTGCGAGGTGTTAATAAGCTCATAAAAGGAAGACTCGTGCAAGCTGGCCATTTTACTTGGCGTTTGTGTGGTTGCAGCCTGTGTGTGCGTGTGGTGAGGTCAAAGAGATCAGGAGTTGGGAAGACTCTGTACAAACGACGCCTCGGCGAAAAACTGAAAAAGAAGCACCCAAAGGCGACAAGAGATGTTTCTGTCAGCATCCCCCTTCATTGTCGTGTGGCCAACACACCGGACATCGCCGCCATGCTGCTGGAGCACACGCTGGATCCAGAGCACGTGTTGCCACGTGTCATGCACATTGATATCTCATACCAGGTGGGGTATATCACCTACTGTTTCTAATAGTATACACATGCACTCACGGTTTCTTTTCAGTTTCAGTTTCAATACGCCTCAGTTTTGATGATTAAATGATCTTTGGTTCAAGTCCCACCGAGAGTTACAAATTAATTATATTAATTTATTATGAATCAAGTCTTGTTGTAAGACACCTGATTTTCAGTTGTAACTAGTAGTAAATTTCGACACATAAGTTTTTATGCAGTGTGATTACTAACATTTTCATGTGTGTAAGGAATTATTAATTTAATTGGAATAGTTTGTACAAGATTATAAGTATCTTTCTATAGTATATCTTTTACTGTTAACGCCTTGCAAGCACCACACCATTTTAATGGCTCACTGGAAATACTGAACATGACTGCGAGCGCATTATACTCACTTTCATCTTGCTGTGCTGCTTCTCTGCTAGATTGTTAGTGGTTTGACATCTGTCTGTAGGTCCAGGAGGGTGTGGACCACCTGCTGTACAACCTGCTGGTGCTGGGTTGTGTGACGGATCACCACGGGAAGGTCTGGCTCAGGTCACCCATGGACATCTACCTTGTGGAAACCATGCCACTATTTGACCAACTGGTACGGCATAAAACTCCCCAATCTCTGTCACAACCCCAAGAGAATATTGAAGACAGAAAGAAAGTACCATTCCTTTTGCGTGTGCAAGATTTTGCTGGCTCCTAAACGCATTTTTTCCTGCCAAGTTCATTTCTGCACTGGAGGGGCACAGAAATCGAGTGATACTTGATTTGGTTATACATATATGTTTCTGTCTTTTTTAGCAACTCATTGTTGACCAGCTGTTGTGGTTTTTTCTTCAGCAAGAGAAAACTCTGGTTCATCAGATATTCGACATTTTGCCCAGTGTGCAGTGCTGGTCGCCACAAGACAGTTTGGCGATACTGAAAAATCCCGCAAGATTTCCAGGTAGGCAGTGATGCCGGTAATAGCATTAGCTATGGTGGCATGTGTGTGTGTGTGTGTGTGTGTGTGTGTGTGTGTGTGTGTGTGTGTGTGTGTGTGTGTGTGTGTGTGTGTGTGTGTGTGAGAGAGAGAGAGAGAGAGAGAGAGAGAGAGAGAGAGAGAGAGAGAAAGAGATCTGCGACATATCACCCGGTAGAACACTGAATAAGATGACCGATTACAGATTACCAGGAACATGACCGCCTGTTTGATGATGATGAGTACTGCAGCGAGATCTACCAGCTTCCATACCTGTACCTGAAGGCACTTGACCGAAAGGAGGTTCCTAGGAAGTACGATCGAAAACGTCGACCTCTTGTGGGTTCGAAAGAGCAGTGTCTGACAACGCTTCTACGGTACGTTGTGTTACACGTGTATCACATCTGTGTCAGCGCAGTAATCAGGTCTTCTCGCATCGGCTTCAAACAAAACAGTAAATAAACACTATTAGAATTTACAGTTTACGGTTCAACTTGCACGTCAGCGTACACCCCCACCCCCCCCCCCCACCCCCGTCATGCTTTTTTCATACTTCCGTTGAATTATACTCAGTGTATGTGCCAGCTTACGGACATAATTTAGTGCATGTTTATGGTTGGGGTGTTTGGTCCATATATGGAAATATAGACTGTGCAAGCAAAACCAGTTCTGTATAAAATGCCTTTGTATCTGTGCAGGTATTGTGGTGTTCGGAACCCTTCCTGGTCGGAACTGACTCAGTTCGTGCGTTTCTTCAACAAACAGTTGTTGGACTTTGAGAATTCTGTCTTCTGCGGCGAGGCGACGAGCGAGGATCTTCCTGGTTTCTCATCCTTTGTCCTTCACCTTTTGATACAGATGTCAAGGGTGAGCTGAGCAAAGTGAACTTAGCAGATAACTTGAACAAACAAATAATGATACTCAAAAATTGTGGGAAGAGTATTAATCTTTTGGTAGTCTGAAACACCTTTCCTCACAGCTGGATGATTTGACTGTCGACGTTTATGACTGAAGTTGAAAAAAATACACTACATACATCCAGGAAATGTGCATGAGCTATGTGTTTCTCAAAAAAGCCTAACAGTAAGAGCACGTGATACAGCCGGTGTCATAAAGTTATTAGACCCCTCTAGTACTTAGACCCCCCCCCCCCCCCCAACCATAAACTTTAATATTATTGGACACCCTCCATATTCATTGGACTGCCCCAGCACTTAGATTTTTTTCATCACTTCTGGCGTTTTAGACCATAGTTTGGTTGTGACCGATTCTGTTTTGAACTCAAACAATCAACCAAAACACCTTTTCGCAAAGCCGTTGTTCACCAAGTGAAATCACAATATCTCATAAAAGACATAACTCTGTTCCTCTGTAAAGATCATTTTTGTACTTTTTAAAATAAGTTACGACAACAGTTTGTGTTCTTATGTAATAAAGGTACTCCAAACCATTATGTTCCGTGTACAAGTTACAGAAAAGTCAACAAAACAACAAGTAAACAAGAGTGTTCAGCTAAAGGGAAGTCCAACTATTATAGAGGGGGTCCAATAATTATACCCTCTGATTATAATTGTTGGAGCCCGGGGGTCTACTACCTTGTAAAGTTAATGCACCGGGAGTCCATTGCTTGGGGGTTTCATGAACTTTACCACACCAGCATTGTTGAGCGCAATTGTCACAAATCGCAAAAACCGTATGATGTAGAAACGTTCGCGTTGTTCCACATAATCCCTTTCTATAAATTTTGTTATCGCTCTCTGGTGCCAGTGAATTTACATGCATTCGTATGAACTCTGCTATTTTTAACTCAGTGCTTTTCACATTAAAAGGACTTTGCAACACGCTCGCTTAATGTGAGTGAGGAGTCCCTGGCGGCCTTGGTGACAAAAGATACAGACGATACGGACATCGGGAAGTATCAGATGAAACGAACCTGGGAGAACAGGTCTGTATTTCCATGACAGTTTTCTTCATAAATGCCGTATGTCATTGCCTACCTCCCACGAGTATTCCATGTTTTTTTTTTATTTTTTACTCTTCTTTCGGTTTCGGTCCTGTATGCGAAAATCAGGCAACAGTAATGGTTACTTAACGGTTCTTTTGAAAGGGAGAACGCTTTGCCTAAGTGTTCTCTTCGACAGATTTAGAATTATTATCGTCTGTGCGTTAGACAGAAGGCACATATAATGACGGTTGCTGAATCCACCATTTAGGTCATTATGGGCATAGGTAGCGAGGAGGAGTCTGGGGAAAGTAATGATGTGGGTTTGGTTAAGTCGTTCTCGTGTTGGAGGACTGTGATGCGACAGAAGGGACTTGAAACACACAAATTGTGGTCAGATGACAATCTAACTGACACTCGGGCAGTACCACCATCCACCTGCAGCCAGTGTGTAAAAGTGCTGGTCGATTTAAGTGATAACCATCGTGCATGTGGGACTGAATTAGGGACTGACCTGTTTTTCACAGACAATGGCTGCAGTCGTATTCTGCTGATTTTGACTTTTTCATGTTAACGTCAACTGTCTTTTCCATTTATGCGTGGCTTTGGCGTGTATTGTGGCTTTTTTCCACCGTCTGTTTGTTGTTGTTGTTGCTGGTTTTCCTGTAAACAGACGACTCAACGGTAAAACCATCTTTCCTATATGCGCTTATTATTGCAGCAAACATGAATATAATCAACGTGCAACACTCCCACCAAACCAAATTAAAATCTGTGGATGCATCAATTCAGAATCATGATTTTTTTTCTTATATGAGGCCACTGGTGCAGAACTTCGGTAGGAATTGAGTTCAAAAGCATCCAAGGTTCCTTTCGTAAACTTTATTTTTATTATTGTTACAGAAATAGATCTCAACCGTTTCCATTTGGCCGTCTGTTTCCGGTCCTCTCGGGTTACAGACTGACTGTCGCCTTACAATTTACTTACAAAATCCTCAACACATTTTGTACCACACATTAGGACTCCCCGTTCTTTCTTTTAGCTGAATCTTGCATCCCAGCTTTTTATTTTGAAGTGCTTGTAAACAGAAGAAACGTTACTATGTCGTATATTTAATGTCCTTGGTCAGGGAAAGAGGTTACGGTTCAACTTGTTTGGTAGGAACAGGGTTAATAAGGAAGTAAACAGATTATATTTAAAAAACAAACAAACAAAAAGGAATGAAAGAACTAAAGAAATACAAACAAATAGTGAAAAGTAAAAGAATAATTATATTCCTACATACCAGAGACAGTGTAAAAGATAGACTAGTACCGACACTTTTGAAACACCGGAGTTTTCTGAGAGATGGGGTAGAGCACATATAAGATACCATCCTGACCTGGACTGAATTGAGGATGATGCGCTGTACACCACTTTTTCCATCAGCTCACATTTGCGGTACGGAGTATGGTTATTATACAATTTTGTTGTTGTTGTTCTGTTTGTTTGTTTCTTTGACGAGAAAATGGTTAACCTTCTTGGTGTTACTTTTTGATAGTCCACATCCATACATCTTCTTCAATCCTGACGGACACACTATGACCTTCCTGGGGTTCTCCATTGACCGAAGAACTGGGGATCTCTGTGATCAGCTCACAAAGAAGGTTCTTTTAAAAGCCGTAATGACAAGGGATCTTTACTACGGACTTGCAGATAATGGGGCACCTGTGAAAGACGACTTTGACAAACTTCCCAGGTGAGAAACAGGCACCGTTTGAATCTTAGTAAAAATATGAAATTAGACGTTGTGCAATTATTATAACATGAAAGGAATTTTAATAGATCCGTATTATTCTGTTATATTCCCTGATTTTATTCTGAAGAAGTTTTATTTTCTTTTGACTCTGAAAACAGAGGGTTTTTTTTCACACTATGTGCTGTAGACTGTATAGAGTGATTCCATTCTCATTTGTCCGTCAGAGAAGACAGACTTCTGCGTCTGTACCGTGTGCTGGGTCTGAAGGATGACGAGATGTTTGACAAGGACGGCAAGATATACGATCCTGATGATACCTACGAACTGACAACAGACAATGTCAAGAAAATCCTTGCCATCTACATGCGGTTCAGGTTTGTGAACTACTAGATTCCTTTTACATGAGTATCATGTTTCATATGCCCTTCATGAAATTTTGGCCACCTGGCCATTTTCATTTGCCCATTTGCTCTCGTTCAAACTGTGTAGCGCTACGTGTCCACACAATCTTGTTCTTGTTATGTGAATAACTGAAGAACTGTATGAGGTTTTGCCATTTTCAGTAAGTACTGAATTGTTCTTCATTCCAGGTGCGACATCCCGGTG
The DNA here is from genome assembly GCA_018292915.2 of Batillaria attramentaria. Taxonomy (NCBI): domain Eukaryota; kingdom Metazoa; phylum Mollusca; class Gastropoda; family Batillariidae; genus Batillaria; species Batillaria attramentaria. The sequence continues at coordinate 83,512 of JACVVK020000658.1, read as the reverse complement.
ATCGTGATGGGAGAGACAGGCTGTGGAAAGACGAGACTCATCAAGTTCCTCTGTGCCTTGCAGACTCCTGACAGGGAAAACATTGAGACAATGGTGCTGGTCAAAGTAGGTATATTTCTTTTTTTTTTTTTTTTTTTTTTTTTTTTTATTCTGTTTTTCTTATTTTTCACACTATACGTGAACACACAGACAAAGAGTGGATATAAATTTACATAACAGTAACAGTTACAGACCAACAGTACAAATAGCCCTAACCCAGATATTACGTTCATACGCACATAAATATAGACAACTCCCCCCCTCCCCCCCCCCCCCAAATCACACACAAAGGTAACAGACATCTTCGGCCCTCCCCCCCCCCCCCCACACACACACACCCTCCAACAATATAGTACAACCAAGTATCCGGTGCATACATGAACCTGAGTCAAAAAAACAAAACAAACAAACAAACAAACAAACAAACAAACAAACAAAAAAAAAAAAAAAACTACTGCCCTGGTACATTAGCTGGATATAACTGTAACTGAACAGGGATATATATACGAGTTTTATAGTACATTTAGCAATCTTTTGTATGGGAACCAGTCAATACTGAATTTAGCAAGCTTTCCAGAAAGTATGTGTTTGTATCTTTCAATTTCATATCTTTGTCTGACAGATGCAATAAAGATGTTCATTTGTGGCAGTTTTTCTTCTAGTCTACATTTATAGATGTGAAACTTAGCTAACAGTAGAATAAGGTCTATTACTATGTCTGTTTTCACATTTTGCTTCATTCCAAATATCACCAAAGACTCCGTGAGTACAAAAGATTCACAGTGATTACAGTTGTCACGCAGCCAAGTCTGAACTGTGATCCAAAATAAATGTACATGAGAACAGTTCCAGAATAAATGGCTTAACGTTTCTTCCTCTTGTTGACAAAATGTACATAAAGCAGAATCAACAATTTTCCTAAGAAATAAAAATCTTTTTGTTGGTAAAACACGATGCAGTAATCTGACTTGAAACCATCTAAGCTGACAATCAACTGTAGTTTTATAGGGTTTTCTAAAGATGAGCTTCCACTGAGGCAGATCAGAATACTGTAATTCCCACTTCTGTACACATGGTGGGTTACATTTAGTCTTGACTAGAGCTGAATAAATAGCTTTCGAACCACTGTGGTGAATGAGCTTCCACACTTTACACTGTGACATAGCACAGGAACAGTCTTGAACTAAAACGGCACCAATACGTTTTCTATAGGCTTTCACAGCATTAACAATTCCACTGTGTAAAAGAAAATTTGTCACTACATTTGGATACCGTACACAAAAATCTTCAATTGTTAAGAACCTTCCTGTGTGATCTAACAAATCTCCAACAGTCAGTATTCCATTATCTACCCACTCTTGTATATGTACAGTTCTTCGCTCTCTTATAATATTGATATTATAAAACAATTTCTCTGAGGCAAATTCACTATAGTTCTCCGGCTGACATTTATAATGAATGTTTTTAAAATGTTTAGCTACATCAGCCCAAAACCTGTTTTTACAATGTTGCATGAGGATGTTTGCATATTCACCTCCGTACAAAGCAATGTTAGCAAATTCTGGACACTGAGATAGTAATATACTCTTGGTCGTAGAAGAGTCACATCCAAAAACACGCCGCAACCAAGTAAGCTTCAGAGAAGCAAGAAAACTGTTTACATCAACCATTCGTATACCACCGTCTTCATACATACAGCATGCAACACGCTTACTAACCTTACCCTTCTTTCCATCCCATAAAAAGTTGAAAAACATTCTATTGAGGTCTGACATAAACTGTGGGGATGGGTCGGGAAGGTTACTGAATAGATGTACAATTGTGGAAAGTGCCAAAGTTTTTATAACAGTTATCTTTCCAAGTGGAGTGAGCTGCCTCTTAGACCATGTTGAGAGGATACGACTAATTTCACCTAGTTTATTTTCGTAATTAATCGGTCCTATCTGATCAACATCAGTGGTGAACTTTATACCTAGAACTTTAAAAATGCCAGGATTCCAGACAAAGTTTGAATCCCGCATATATCTTGTTTGACAATTTTTCTTTGAACCAATCCATACTACTTGTGTTTTTTCAAGATTAATTTTTAGACCAGAAATAGATGCAAAATATTGAAGACTGTTTATACTCTCTACAAATGATTTCTCACTGCCGTCAAGGAATAGGGGCGTATCATCAGCAAACTGAGATAGAAGGACATTCAAATTGTTAATTGTTAAACCTTTAATATTTTTATTTTGACGAATTATTGACGACAAGATCTCTGCGCATATGAGGTATATGTAGGCCGAGCAGGGATCGCCCTGTCTACAGCCCCTCTCTATCTCGAACCATTCAGAATACATCCCATTCACAGACACACATGCAGTAATATTGGTATAAAATGTTTTGATCCATTTTTTCATGTCAGGTCCAAACTTAAAGAGGTCAAGACATTTTTCAATAAAAGACCATGCAACGCTGTCGAACGCTTTTTTCAAAATCAACTAATAAAAGCAGTCCAGGAACCTTATTAATGTGTGTATAAGTAAGTACATCATACAGCAACCTTATGTTCTCACCAATATATCTGCCTTTAAGAAATCCTTTTTGGTCTTCATGAATGATACTCGGCAGAACACACTTAAAACGTGTAGCTATACAGGAAGAGGCAATTTTATAAACAGTGTTCAGCAGTGTAATCGGTCTCCAGTTTTTAAGCTGTTTCCTACATTTACCCTCCTTTGGAATACATGTTATGATTCCCTGCCGTTGTGTGACAGACATCTGTCCAGTACTAAAACCATGGTTAATAGATCTGACGACAAACGAACCAATGTCAGTCCAAAAGAATTTGAAAAACTCTGCACTGAAACCATCAGAACCAGGACTTTTATTATTTTTCATTTTTTTTAGAGCATGTAAGGCTTCGTCTTCTCTGATTGTTCCTTCAATAGAATTTCTCTGTTCCTCCGTTAGAGAAGGAGTTTTAACTGTACTAGACAGGTCAACATCACTAACTGTAGACTCTCTCGAGGCATAAAGCTGTTTATAAAATGTCTGAGTTTCTTTGATAATCTCACTTGAGTCATGAATCACATTTCCATTACCAGTCTCCAAAAGGTACATTGACTTTTGAACAAAGTGTCTCTTCTCTAAGCTACAGAAGTATTTTGTGGTTTTTTCTCCATCTTGTATCCATCTGGCCCGAGACCTTATAATCATGCCTTCAGTTTGTTTCTTCCTAATATCAACAAGCTCAGCTTTTTTATTTTCTAGCAGTTGTAAATTACTATCACACAAATTATGCTCTAAATAAGAGATGTCTCTCTTAAGTGTTTCCTCCAAAATGGCTTCTTCCTTCCTTTTATGGCATGCATAGGATATAGTGTGGCCTCTCACCTCTAGTAAAATCATCTCAAGGAATAACTGATCATCAATGACAAACTGTATATCCTTATTACTAATACTGTCAATGTTGTTAAAGTCATACACCTTAATGCCATACTGTTTTTTTAAGTCCAATATAACTTTCTTTACTAAATCACAATATTTTTTATCTTTTAAAAGAGAGTTATTAAATTTCCAGTATGTTTTCCTTCTTTGCCTTTTCATGCCAAACTCAACAGATACTAATGCATGGTCTGACCGATAGCCAGGTTCAATCTTTGCACAATTCAGATCAGTCAATAAAGATTCTGATACAAGAAAATAGTCTAGACGCCCTTGTTGCATTGTATTAAATCGTCGCCATGTGTATTGTCTTTTTTTAGGGTTCACCTGTCTCCAAACATCAACCAGGTCATACAGTTGCATAATATCATGAATTTTTTTCATCGCACGTGGACGATTAATATTTCTATATCTAAATGTGTCTTTACATACATCAACAACAACATTCCAATCACCACCTATAAGTATATATTCATTATCAAGTCTATCTATCACATCAGAAAGTTGTTCAAAGAATAAGGGCACATCAGCATTGCTAGGGCCATAGATATTTGCAAGTGAGAAACGCCTTCCAGCAATTTCAATATCAACTACTATGTATGTTCCACCCTCACCTTTGATAACATTATGTACTTTGTATTCAAAGTTGTTATTAAATAAAATCGCAACACCCTTACTATTAGTGTTGTCACCATTTACAATGCATTCAAAACCCCATAAAGCTCTAACAAGATGTTCATCTTCTGACTTAATGTGTGTCTCCTGTATAAAATATATGCTTGCTTTTTGTTGTCTTAGAAAATCAAATACATCCTTTCTTTTTTTATACTGGCCTAAACCATTTGCATTGAAAGTACAAAATTTGACAGAATTCAGCATCGCCATACTGTACTAGCGGGAAAGATATGTATGAAATTAGGTTCCAGGTTCCTGTCTAACCACTCAGTGACATAGCTGGGGTCAGTAGTTCCAATACCAGTGCTGCATGAATGAGTAAACACTGTTTGCTCAGGCATCACAGTTCCGCACCTAAAAAAAGTCATGTTTTCCGACTCACATACACACAACACACACACGCAGGACAAAAATGAAACAATAAAACAAACAATAATCAAAGCAAAAGTCAAACAATCTGAAAAAGTAAGCATACCGCTCATCGAAGACCGTAAAATGGACAGGTTTCGTACGAGGCTACAACTTTACTTTCGTCACAGCCGAGACGGGACATTCCAATTCGCCGAACACATAATACACGACGCGTTCGCACCTAAACTGGTCCAGCAAGCAAGAGAAGGAGGCACACTGCGACCGTTCAAACAACATATCATCCTCAAGGTTTGATGACAAGGTTTCATTAATTTTAAAAAACCGTGAAAGCTGCAAAGCTCAACACCGTCAGTCAGCCAGCGACCTTCTTCCTAGCTGCCGAAAAGTTAAACAGAGTAGCGTCCCCTCGATCAGTCAAGGCCGTCGAATAGATAATAAGGGTCAAAAGGTTAGCAACACACGTGGGCATGTAAACACTGTCCGTGAAAAAGTTACACCAGGTATACACTGAAGAAAAAGTTATTGTACTTAACCGTCGGATCCACCGACTGCACCAACCTCCGAATCTGAGATGTTAATGTCGGAATGACGACCTGGGCGCATCTCGGTGTTCCTCGGCGATCGCTGGCTGCGCTCCGAAGAAAAAACACGACCACGGCCAAAACCGCGGGGGCGACTGTAGTGCGGTGTTGACGATGTGGTTGGTGACAAAGATAAAGTCACTAGTTCGTCGACAGATTTGATGAGCAAAATCCGATTGTTAACAGTTTTAACATAAATGTTTCCTCGCTTGGACCACGCTGTGGCAACCTCGGAGTGATTCCTACATTTCTGCAACAAGTAGTAGTTGTCGCTTGACAGGTCCTCTACTATCATGTAGGGCGTGTTCTTTAGTTTCCTCTTGTTGTAGAGCACCTCCTCGGTGGACTTCCTTGACACAAACCGGACGATGATGGGCCTCGGCTTCTCATCTCCCGGTTGTTGTTGTTGTTGTTGTTGTCCCCTTCGCTTCTGTAGTGGTCCTTTTCCACCAACCCGATGACAGGCTTCAATCTCCTCTTCCTTAAAAGAAAGGCCCAGCTTGTCTTTCAACACTCGAAGCACTTTCCGTTCACAGTCAGTGGCTGTTTCATTGTTGGCTTCTTGAACACCGAACACCCTCACATTATTCCTTCGAGTGTATTGTTCGAGGTCGTTGACGCGCTGTTTTGCCGCTGATGCTGCTTGTTTTGCCTCTGACAGGTCGTCTCGTAACTTTTCCTCGCTTCTCCTGAAACGATCGAGTTCTTCTTTAAGTGTGTCGTTCTCCTGTCGCAGGCTGAAGATTTCCCCTCTCATCTCCTCCACCGTCTGGTTTAGTTTAGTCAGCTGATTGCAGGCGAACTCCAGCTTTTCCATCAAATCTGAGGCTGACACAGAGGCACTGATCTTAGAGCGTGCACCACTGTTTAACTGTTCCTTTGTTGCACTTGCGTTTGGCTGATCAGAGGTGCACGTGAGTGGGACAGCGTCCGAGTTTGTGACTGTCGAGTCCATGACCGCCGTCGTACTTCTTTTTGCCACCGCAAAATGAGATCTGATCGACGCAGCAACAGTCCGCACTTCAACACCTCTTCTAATGTTCTTCTTGCTCCTTTTCTTTGACTTCTTTGTAACCACACGTTCGCACTGCACAGAATTGTCCGAGCTGAAAAGATCCTTGCAAGAGTCACTCGACTGATCTTTCTTACGCTTGGCTGGATCGCTGCGGACCATGTCGGCTCGGTGAGTACTGCTGTGCTCGGATCATGTCGTTTTAACACACCGCAGTTCTCTCCAGTTTTCTTCAAAACCAATGAATTTTTCAATCCATTTTTTCGGCCAGGATGACGGGACAGGATCAGCTTCACATTGTGATGTGAGAAAGACCGTAATTAAGAGTAATTACGGTCAGAATCGCTGTAATTAAGAGAGCGATCCGAAAAAGCGTCCTGCCTCGACGTCTGAGCAGAGCTCACCCCAAAGTAGGTATATTTCTAATGGATTATTCCACTGAAATGTTTGCATTAACGACAGCAGAGACCTCAATTGTTTCAGAACACATCATCTCTTTGTTTCTTCCATTTCCCTGTGAGAAAATCGATGTGTGAACCAAAAGTGCGTTGTCTGTCTGTACAAAGGTTCACGGAGGCACTACGTCGGATGACATCATGAAAAAAAGTCCGCAAGGCGGAGGAGACAGCCCGCGAAAATTCAGCGGCCTTCAAACACCGTCCACTGTACACGGTGCTGTTCTTTGACGAGGCCAACACGACCGAGGCTGTAGGCGCCATCAAGGAGGTGATGTGTGACGGAACAATGGCGGGAAAACCCATCAGTCTGGACAAGAGCTTGAAACTCGTCGCCGCCTGCAACCCCTACAGAAAGTAAGATACTCTTGTCTACTTTGGAGAGCTTTTGAAGTGGTGTTTTGCCTGGTTTCCATAATAAAGAAATCAGGCGTTTAGGACCCCTTAATACAGGCCCCATAGTAGTGGCGTGAAGACACTCTACACTCAGGTTATAAACAGAACTAGGACATCTGGTTACGCGCCTTTCGGCCAAACACTGATTCATTCCAGACCCCCTCCCCCCCCCCCCACACACACACACACATGTTGGTATTGTATATATTTCAAACGTTTTTCAGGCATTCCGAGGAAATGATCCAGCGGCTGGAGAATGCTGGGCTTGGTTACCATGTGGACGCAGACAAGACGACTGACAAACTTGGTTAGGCATTCCGCCATTTTTGTTTTGTTCTTGTTTTGCTCAGTGATGATTACACAGTTTGCTGTGCAGAATGGTGCAGTAGAGCTAAACTCGGAGACTATGTTTGAAAATCTTTGATTCAACCCCATTCATATGACGCATTTTTTCATGAAATATTTATGACGTATATAATTATTGATAAATAGGTTAGATCAAAGTTTCATACACAGCAAAGGGTTTGAGGAAAAGTCTGGTGATTAGCAACTAGTATAATGAGATCTGCATTCACATAACTTAACCGTACCTTATACTGCTTACCTTAACGTTTGTTTGTGCTTGTGACTGCCTATTACGTTAACGTTGTTGCTTGTGACTAAAAGGTCGGGTGCCCATGAGACACCTAGTGTACAGAGTGCAGCCACTTCCACAGAGCATGTTGCCTCAAGTGTGGGACTTCGGTCAGCTGGACGCCCGGATGGAGGAGTTGTACATCAGGCAGATGGTTCGACGTTACGTACGTACTATATACAGTCACCGAAACGCCCTTGCCTGAGTAACAAGTGCATAAAAGAAACACACACTACCGCCATTTAGCGAACAGAAAACACAGAATTAGCCAATATTCGCAATGTTAACTATAACTTGTTGCAAAAAGAATCCTGTGTTTACTGCAGTGTACTAATCAACACGATTTCAGTGTTTCTTAAATTGTTCATTCATCACCTGAAACAGTCTGAACTCTACTTAGTGTTTGAGATGATGAAATGTTGTGATGAAATGTTGTGATGAAATGTTGTGATGAAATGTTGTGAAACACACAAACCTTTCAGAGCCAGACTCTCATGAAATAAAGAAAAAAAATCTTTTAAAATGTGCACTTTTAAATTTTGCAGGCACGTACCAACCAGCTCGGAAATCTGGACAAGAGAGGAAGTGACGTGCTCTGTACAATTCTGATGAAGTCACAGGAGTTCATGCGTCGTCTGAAAGTAAGTACAATTTGGCTGAAAGTGAAGGCTGGTCCATAAAGACAGAAAAAAGTAAAATATTACAGCACTTTCTTTCCTCACAACATCCTAATCATATATTGTCACTGTTCGCTGTGAAGACATCGAGATAAGTAGCGTTATCATTTGTATTTCTTTGTTTGTAGCCTGATGAAGACTCCATCATTGCTACCATGACACAGCTTTATACAGGGATAATTCTGTTTTGGAACACTTGCACTTGTGACTACGCCAGTCTTCCCCAAATATCCTATATCAGAGATTAGTAGGGCTCCGAATGCAACACACTGACGTTTTATGACCGTGCAAACGAGGACAACTCAACCGTCCGTATACGACGTCCTCCATGTTTGTCGACTGTCGACCGGTTACTGCGTTTTGGCTTCAGTCAGCAGAACACACGCCTGTCTGTACATGTAATTGTGCATGTGTCTTGGTCGTGTGATGCTGAACACCACCAAGAACACCTCGGAACGACCTTTGATCCTTAACTGAACATTTGTCAATATATTTGTCTTGTCTGTTGTCCCTCTTAACGTGACTGGAGCTGTTTGCTAGTTTGAGCACATTCTTTTAATTAATTTTCTTTGTGCGAATACTGCCGGAAATCAAAATTAGGTTTTCCTGTAATGGGCGTTTTACAGAAACGCGTGTGATTGTTTTCCCGCTACAGAACGAGTGTAGCTTTGTAAGCCTTCGTGACGTGGAGCGAACCCTGAACGTGTTGAGCTGGTTCTTGAGGGAATCTGAATCCAACAAAGTCCTCTTCCAGCAGCTGGAGAAGAAGATGCAATCGCCGTCTAGCAAACCTGCTGCCGGGTTTAGGGACTCGGAAGACAGCTTCACATCACACTCCTCTGATGACGAATGTGGAGAAATCCAAGTATGTTGTGCACAGTTGTGCACTGTGTGTGTGTGTGTGTGTGTGTGTGTGTGTGTGTGTGTGTGTGTGTGTGTGTGTGTGTGTGTATGTGTGTGTGTGTGTGTGTGTGTGTGTGTGTGTGTGTGAATTTTTCAACCGTGTATGCCACTTTTGTTTCAATCGCAAGAATTGTTTGGGTTTTTTTTTTCAATGTGCGTACATTGACAGATGCCCGATAATCGAACAATCCACAATGAGAAAGAGTTCCGAGAGTTTTGGTTTTGAGTTTTGTTTGTTTTTGCAGGTCACATTACGGGAAACCAAAGCGCTTGTTCTTGCTCTGGCTATCTGCTATCGGGCGGGTCTGTGCAGCAAGAACTGGTTTGATGGACACATCGTGCCCTTCTTCGAGCCACCGTTTTCTCTGCCTGGACAAAAGGCAATGTTTCAGAAAATCATTGACAGGTACTCGCAAATTTCCGATCCAGTTTCTGTGTCCTTCCTCTGTTTTTGCTTGACAGCCAGAAGCCTTTGGTTTTGTTTGTGGACAAGTGGTAGTGCATCGCAGCACTTGTGGCATCAAAAGTTGTATCTCTCTCTCTCTCTCTCTCTCTCACACACACACACACACACACACACACACACACACACACACACACACACACACACACACACTGAAGGGTTTTACTACTTGTTCTCCGTTTCTGCTTGCCCACACCTTAACACAGATGTCAGGACGTGTTTCTGGACAACGTGAGACTGGAGGAGAACATTGCACGGAACCAGGCGCTGAAGGACAACGTGTTCATGATGGTCGTGTGTATTGAGCTCCGCATCCCACTCTTCCTGGTCGGCAAACCCGGGTCGTCCAAGTCCCTTGCCAAAACCATCGTGCTGGATGCCATGCAGGGAACTCTGTCACAAGGAAAGCTCTTTCGGAAACTCAAACAGGTGAACAAGCCAAATACTTGTTTAAAGTTTATGTATCGTTTGTTGTGACCGTATCTTTTCCGAATTGTTTCATCTGACCATGGGCATGGTTCTTAGGAACAACAGAGCTTTTGACGATTGCGTTTTGGCGTTAAACTACACTGTGCCGGTTCCAGGTGCACATGACATCCTTTCAGTGCAGTCCACTGGCAACAGCAGACGGCATTCAGACCACGTTCCGTCAGTGTTCACAGCTTCAGGAGAACAAGAACACGGAAACCTTTGTCTCTGTCGTCGTCCTTGACGAGGTGGGACTGGCAGAGGACTCTCCTAAGATGGCACTCAAGGTACAGTGCTGTGTTTGTATTGTTTTCTGACATGATTTTACTTATGAATCAAAATGCGTAGGACTTGATTCTTTGTCAAGTAAGGTGTACCACTTTTACTGCTCCATGTGCACGTTTCTCTTTACGTACGTTTGAATGTATTTTATGTGTATATTTCCAGACGCTGCACCCACTTCTAGAGGAAGGGTGTGATGATGAAAAAATTCCCGAAGCGTGCAAGAAGGTATGAGATTCGGAACATCGCTCATGGTGCCTTGTGGTTACAATTTTTTTTGACAGTTCGATAGCGTTCACACACAGCTATGACTATAGTCATGTTTACCTACACACTTTGAAATGCCCCAACTCCTATTTCTTCTGTGGTGAATGTAGAAGCAAACGTCTGGATCTGTTTATTCAGACTCGCGGATAAAAGCGACAATGGATGGACTTCCCGTGCTGTAAGCTATCGCCTGTCGGCCGTGATACATGTAGCTTTAGTTCGGCTCGAACACTACCGTGTTTGGTGATACGTTCTAACTTTGTTACACTTTTCTTTCAGGTTGCATTCGTAGGCATCTCAAACTGGGCACTGGATCCCGCCAAGATGAACCGTGGCATCCTGGTACAGAGGGACGTACCCGACATGGTGGAGCTAAAGGAAACAGCAAAGTGAGATAACTAAAAACGACGACTTAATTACTATAAAAATGGTGACAGTTGTTGGCTATGGGTAATGTACTCGTGTATAACTAATTATATGGAGGCACCATTCGACCAACAGTCAGTCTGCTCAACAAATCGCGGTAAACTATGAAACTATGAACTCTTTAGGGATTCTACTGGTTGAATCTCATTGCGCAGATTATGCTAACCATGCAAGTGGAAGCTGCCACTCGGAGAGTTTGTAATTTCACCGTCGCCACGACGGTTATACTCCCTGTTAGCTTACTTATAAAACACCGCAAAGTTAATTACCTTATATTAAGTTATGTAGTTCGGAAAATAGAGAGTAAAACAAATGAGTTCTCTTTAATCATTTCAGGCATTTACAGATTTTTCACTCGTACACGAACTGGAGTCATCAATCAAAAAAAAAAAAAAAACCCATCAGCGTTCGGTTTGTTCACACATTTTATTGTTCTGTCCCCCACAGACAAATATGCGCAACACAGAATGAGGTAGCTGAGCAGAAAGTAAACACGCTGATTCCACTGCTTGCTGAAGCCTACCTGAAGATTTTTGAAGAGGCGCGGAAAATCCGGGAGTTCTTTGGGCTTCGAGATTTCTACAGGCATGTTGTAGCTGCGTAGTGTTACATACATATAACAGACGAAAGTTATTGTTGTTTATCTTGGCTATTGTTGAAGAAAGATACACGTCACAGCAAGAGAAACAAAGACGATAACACAGAGAATCTGATTTTGTTGTTGTTGTTGTTATTGTTATAGAAGCAGAGTGAGAGTGGGTGGGGTGGGTGGGTCTTTGGTCCTTTAATTTTCTGCCACGTAAGGGTGATATCAAAGACGAGGCAACGGGAAAAAAGGTCGCACAAATATTTGACCCCAGGCGGGACTCGAACTCACGACCCGCACTGAGAGTCGAACGCTCTACCATTCGGTTATCCCGGCTCCCCGAGAGAGAGAGAGAGAGAGAGAGAGAGAGAGAGATGTGCATCAAGACATACACTCTGACAAACATTCAGCGCGTAGTTAGTATGTGAGCAGACAAACTGTAACACTGATCCAACGTTGATTACGTGTGTTACTTTTCCGTTGCTAGCGACACCCGGTGTGCTAACTCTTTGAGTTTTTGTGCTTATGTTGAGTGCAGTTTGGTGAAGATGGTTTACGCCTACGCTGCCAAAAACATGGACACACCGTCCAGGCTACAGCTGACAGCTGCCATCAAGAGAAACTTTGGAGGACTGGAGACAATCGAACCAATCGGATTCTTCGGGGAGGTGTTTCAGAGAAACCTGTCTGCAAAGAAGGTCAGTGAAACTATCCGACCCTTCCACCATGCCTTTCGGCTTCACCCGTCGCGAACCCTCCGGTCGTCGTCCAAGAGGCTTTTCAAAATTCCCAAACGCAATTTGAAACCCTTTGGCGAGCGCTGTTTTAGTTTTGTCGCACCAGCCTTATGGAACACCCTGCCTGCAAATCTGAGAAATGCGCCCACACTTGTCTGTTTTGAGAGCAGCCTGAAAACTTTCTTATTTCGCAAAGCTTTCCAGTCATTTCCTGTGTAACTTGTCAGTTTCACCAGTGTATGTCTGTCCATCTTTGTAAAGTGTGCGTGTGTGTCGGTGAGTGATCGACGCATTGATTTTTAGTCTAAAGAAATGCGCCCTACAAATACCATTTTTCATTATTATTATTTATTGAAATTTGACAGAGAAAACAGAGCAGGGCGTTGAAATACTCCCAACACAGGACAAAGCTCAGTCCAACGTTTGTCTATGTGAAGCTATAGTTTTACACGCGGTGCCTGATTCTCTGTTTCTTGTGTCGCCCGAAAGACTTTTGGACCTCCCAAAAATTGGACTAATAAAATCCCGCTATCTTTTTCTCCCTCCATTCTTAATTCTGGATATAATGTAAGAAATATTGAAGTTTTGATGTGGACAAAATGTCCAGTGCAGGTTGGTTTGGATTTTACTGGTATCGTTTAGAAAATTGTGGTATTTTTCAAGGGATTAATGGGTCTGTAAAAATCCGCCTATGCTTAACGCCTTAGGTGGTAGGATTATATAATATTAGCCTACAACTTCTGTCACTGGGTGGATTACAGGATCGCCACGACGACCCGGACTGCAGTGCGTCAGGCCTGATCAAAGAGGCCCTCTCAGATGCCACGAGCAGGTAACTCGGCCTGTGTACTTTTTTTCATGTTTAACTGTATAGTACGTGCTTTGATCCCCCCCCCCCAACACACACACACACACACACACACACACACACACACACACACACACACACACATACACAGACACACAAACACACACATGTAAAACATCCAAATTCGTAGAAAGAAAACAATGCTATAGCGAATTTTAAGTGTAAAATTTGAATGTCTTCCAGCAGCCAGTTGTAAGAATTTTTTAAAAAAATCATCCTTTCATCCTACAGTACGAATTAACGTGTTTGTCGATCTGATAAGTGAGTTTTCTGGCAGATATTTTCTTGCTTCAGTTATTATTTCCTTGGGTCTGTGTGAAAACGATTTGTGTGCTTCATGTACGTTCTCTTTGTCCACTCTTGTCTCTCAGTGATACGAGGTACCTCCTTCTGCTGACTGAGAACTACGGGGGGCTCAGCATTCTCCTGGAAAATCTGCTAGCAAGGCGACAGGTGGTGCACATCTTTGGTAGCAGCTTCCCAAAAGACCAGGAATACACCAAGGTTTGTTTTGGGGGCGGGGCACATTTGTCAGCACTAATATTATAAATATTCAGGTAATGTGTAAAGACCATGAATTATGGAGACCAGTTTATGCATAATTATTTGCAGAATGGCAATCACAACAGCCTTAAAGGACAATTTGATGTTTCTGATTTTTGCTGCCCGCAAAATAAATAGGAAAAAAGCAGCAACACACATTCACACAAGCCTTCATCGAGGCAGAAGAATGCCGTACAGTATGATTTCATAACACCATATTTCGAAAATCAGTACATTCTTTTCACGTGTTGACTGTCTTACCCAAATTCGATATATAAATCGCAAGTACGTCGTAAGTGAAGTTTCTCAAGATAATAGGGAGATATAGCAAAGCACGGCAGTGATTTGTCGGCGGCAGAGGTGATTCCCCTTCTATTTTTAGACATGGAGCATTTTGCGCATGTGCTTGAACTTAGACTCCTGCCGACCGCAGCCTGCCATCGATTTGGCAGAGGCCAAAATTGCCACTTTCACCGACAATTTGGCAGTCAGGCGTGTGACGTCAAACGCCTGTGCTGCCGCCGACAAATCGCTGCCTGCCGTGTTTGCTATATCTCCCTAATTAAGGCGTCAAGCGGTAAACACTTAACCCCTGTGAAATGTGTACAGATCTGCTGCAACATCAACCGGATCAAGGTTTGCATGGAAACAGGACAGACAGTGATCTTGCTGAACCTGGAGAACCTGTATGAGAGTCTCTATGACGCCCTCAACCAGGTAAATCACCGATCCCCGTACATATATACATGTACACACTCTTACCTCTCTCCCTTACCATAGATAGTTGCCTAACACTTGTCCTGTTAGATTATCAGTTCAGTTATTCCCCTGCCATTGCTATCAACCTTACTTTCTTTTGGAAAAAAAAAGAGATTAAACCCCGCCCGAAACCATTAACGGTGGGTGGGGTGGGTGTTCGGGGGTTTAACGTCCTTTTCCACCACATACGCCGAAACCATAAAACCATACATGAATGTAAAATAGGCAAAACACAGTTCAGACGAGCGAAATTGTTATCGAAATGTAAAGGGCATTATGCAGGAATTTCCGCCGTCCTGATACTTCATTTTGTAAAACTTGTCTGCAGTACTACTCCTATTATGGGGGTCTGCGCTTCGTTGATCTTGGTCTTGGAACACATCGCGTGAAATGTCGAGTTCACCTCAAGTTCAGGTAAAGTACCGTGGAACGTCGGTGCTTCCTCGCTGTTCTTAATTACGTTTTCCAAAGAAAATCTTAACTGTCATGTGTCTTGGCAAGCTGTCTTCACACACTTTCTGGCCTAAAAGACTATTTTTGATTGTCGTGGGGTTGGAGGGGGTGGGGGTTAGTGCGTGCGGGTTTTCTGAATCAGCTTTCTTACTTTCCACTTTTTCTCGTTGTGAAGAATCAAACTGTTGTGTCTTTTGTTTTGCTGTCGTTGTTGTTGTTTTGTTTGTTTGACAAAATAAAGAACCACCTTCACTAGCCGCTTCTAAGCACAAGATTGTGCGTTTTCAAACACCAAATCTTTATTTAACAATATTATTGCAGGCTGATTGTCGTCGCAGAAAAGCAGGTCGTGTACGAGAAATTCCCCATCCCGTTGATCAACCGGCTGGAAAAGCACGTTCTCACTCTGAGCAGTATCATGACAAAAGAGCAAGTCGGCATTTCTGACGATCTACAAACATGGACAGCAGAGTGTGTGAAGAGTGGCCTAAGCGCTAACGTGCCTCATCGGAACGCTCAGTACGTACATGTATTGTCATCAGAAATCCGTCCTTACGTCTATGTTTTAAAATAAATTCTTTCAGTGAACTTCCTTTATCTTTCTGAAACTCTGTTACGTTTAGTTCATTAATAACATACTATAGCCCTTGATTTGGTAGTTTCACGTAAACGAAATACTGATGGGGTCCGAACATTTTTTTTTTTTTGTCTCAACACACGTTGTGGAACAGCTTCTAATGCTGCTGTTGTTAACCCAGGCGAAATGACAGCATTGATTAAGCAGTATCTTCAAGTAACAGACTGTTAGCAACCATTAAGCCTGTTTTAGCATAAGTGTTAGCGGTGGTAAATCACTGCTAACACTGCTGAAGCAATGCTAACATTACCATAATTATGTTGCATGTTAGCAGGAGGTAGGGAAGCGTACACATAAGATACATTCATATAATTATACGCAAAGTTAATTCCTATAAGCTTACCGCATGAATTGTTCACTTTTGGGGGGATTGATTTTGTGATTCTGTTGTTGGCATTGTCATGATGATCTGTATGCGTAGGCCGTCTGAAAACCACCAGACAGAAGGTGACGTGTTCATGGGCTATCACCCCGAAACTGCCCCAGCCGTGGTTCTCAAAGCCTGGGAAATGTGCCCGTCTGCAGAGAATACAGACACTCACTCACAGGTGTTATATCGATTTGTTTCTGTGGTCTGCAAGTTATACCTTAAAGCTGTGCTTTACCACCAAAGTCCAAATGGTGTGAGTTGTAGTCACTTGCAGTGCTGCGACAGTAATTGTGAGTAATTCATATTGTTGCTGTCCTAAGGGAAGGTGCACCACACACTCCTCTCTCTCTCTCTCTCTCTCTCTCTCTCTCACACACACACACACACACACACACACACACACACACACACACACACACACAAACACACGCACACACACACACACACACACACACACACACACACACACACACACACACACACACACACACACACACACCGTAATATTCCATTTACACTGTATCCTTGTATGATCATGGATTTGAGGTTTATTCCGTGTATTCTGTATGTTTGTAAATGTTATGCGCTTCCTTGTAACCGAGTCTGTGTTTTTGTTTGTTTGTTTGTTCTGTTTGCTATGTTAGCACTTTTTGTGTGTCTTGTTTTCTTTTTTACTTTCGTATCCTTTGCTTTGTTTGATTGTGTTTTATTTCTGTTGCTGTGGTCTTTTTTCGGTTTTTTGTTTTTGTTTTGCTTTTTTGTTTGGACTATCACCTAACAGAACTGTACTAAACTGTGTTAATGTCTTGAAGATACAAAAATCATAATTATCAGCAGCAGGTAGCCGACTGTGGACTCTTCTACTGGGCTGTTATGGTTGTCTAAATCGTGTGCATTGCGCCTGTGTTTTTGTTTAAAAAAAATACACGTCGAACGTGAAGTAAGCATAGCACGTGGTCACGTCGTAGGGGAAAGGCCATTTGTGGATTTTATACTACATAGTTTCAGTCTTGGGAGATTTTCAACATTAGTTGTCCTGTCGTACTGAATCAGTCTTTGCTTATACATGATCTGTTCGCTACGACTATATCTTGTAGGTGCTGAAGGAGAGCCAGCGTTTGTTATTGTGGTGTGCGACACCAGATGCTGCCGTGCGGACTCTGGCATCTGAATGGAGCCGTGTGTACCACGAGGAACAGCAGCACGAGCACCTGGCGCAGTATCTGCAGACCTGCTTGGCACGAGTTCCAAAGTGTCGCATCATGGCGCAGGTTAATCATTCAACCGTCTATAGTCACAGATATTGCCTTGAAACTTATAGGCACGTGCAGACACGCCTGGCTTCATGGCGTTCATACACAGGCTGTAGCGAGAAGAAAAATACAATAACAAAAAATCTATTATTTGGTTGATAATTAGCTGTTTGCCCAAGACGTAAATCAACCCCGAGCTTTAGCGAAGGGTTGATTGCGTCTTGGACCAAAATACGAGTTGGTATACCACAGCTTGATGGGGTGTAAATGCTTTATCATCCTTTTTTGGCCCAATTTGTGGTATATTTAGAACGTTTATCCTAGTAAAAACTGACAGTCGACAGCGGCTGCACATAGCAGACGAACGAATGTCAATCAGTGTACGTCGGCGGAGCACGACGCCGACAGAATAAAGTGTGCCTTTTTATGCTGGCAAGACGGTGTCAGTTCGCTCATGAACTCAAACAAAAACACAAATTTTAAACTTCGACTAAAGACACAAACAAACATGCTAACGCTTTCAAGGAAATGTAAATTTGCGAGGTGAATGCGAAACCGATCAAGCACAGCTCAGTCTGTTCACGCTTTGCACGATTAGGGTTCGAGCGGGAGACTTCCTGTCGCGATTCTTCACGAAATATGAAGCGTTGTGAGTGTTTATGCTAATAATTATTTGTAGGACATGTACACCGACTAAAAATAATGTCCTTCCACCAACGGCTACATTTTATAACTGCATGTATGATTCAAACGATTCAAGAAGTTTCTGTTCAATCGGAGATCTATCTGGACAACGAATCCGTTGCCATTCTCTGCGCCGATAGCAGACGACTAAGCGACTCAGTCCGGATTCTGTTCAGCTTTGTGTCACGGGTTTGGGGTTTCCTAGCGTTGAAACTGCTTTTGATTTGAGAGCGCAGTGTTTGTTAGGTCAAGTCTGCTGCCGTCTCGAACTTGAGCAGTGGTGTTGACATAAGGAGCTTCTCCCTGAAGAGTAGTAATACATGTACTTGCTCATCAATGACGATGGTTTTTTTTTTGTTTGTTTGTTTTTTTTCCAAAAAGGCTGTATCTCTGTTCTTTCTGTTTGGAAGAAAGAACCTTCTGGCAGGAAACCATGCCTGATTGTCATGTGATGTCGTACTCTGTGTCACGTGATTTATCCAGTACTAGTACAATACGTACACTTACTCCACAAGAGAGATCAAAGAAAAAAAGCCCACTATGGATGATAAAATTCACTAAACGCTTCATCTTTGACCCCTTAATCTTATGTCTTCACAGAAACATCGCGTGGTCCACCATGTACAGTATGTATGATTTTGGATGAAACTGAAGTGAGCTTGTAGAGATTTGCGTAGAGGTTCAGCGAAATTAAGCAGAGAAACGAAACTGGTTTCCTGATGTTTGTCCCTTTAAGAAACACAGTAACACGTCGGTGGTGCTTTGGCGATGTGCGCATGATCAGTTCATCTTAAAGTTTATTTTGTCGTCTAACAGGTTACAACGCATTCCAAGCTGCTGACGGACAGAAAGGAGAAACAGGATCTGGCGAAACAGCTTCCCGTTGCTAGCGTAACACACCTCTCTCTTCAGGCCTTTGATACCGAGCAGCAGTTCAATCAGCGACTCAGGTAGACACACACTTGTTGGAGAAGTACATGTATGTGTATTGTTTCATTTCATTGATCGCTGTGTAAGGCACCATGAGTATAATTAGGATTATAGAAACACTGAATAATGAATTTCACTCATTTTTTTCCTCAGATTGTTCTTCTCCGACAAGGAGGAGGGCGACAAGTTGCTGATTGTTCAGTGTGACAGCGGCGACATGCACCAGGATCTCATCAAGTGTGCTCAGTACTGCATAAAGGACCATTTGCCTGCAGACACAATGTTTCATCATGTGGTCTTCATTGTGCACCTACCAAGAGTTGCTGGTGCCTGTTTCACCGGATTTCTGGTGGGTCCCTTCTCCATGGTAACTTCTCGTTGCTAATATACCCCCCCTTGCCCCCCCCCCCCTCCCCTCCTGCGGCACCAGGGGGATAGGAGTGAAGTTCTGGGTTCATTCTCCACTAACAGACGCGACTGGACAATTTTGTCCCCTGCACCTCACGCTTTCACAAGAGAAGACCACCACAAAAAACTACATATGAAATGAAATCTTTCATCACTCAGATGCAAAGGCATGCATATCTACTGAAGCATCTCTTAGTATTCCTCGAGAAACAGCAAAATAAATAGCCCAAAATACGATTTTGTCGCTGTTCGCACTTAAAGGTAGACATGAAAATGGGCTTTAAAAAACCCCTACAGTTTGGGTGTTGTTGTTTTTTTTTAAAGCGCATGATGCTTTGAGAAAGAGCACTTCCCGGTCAATCTTTCCAATTGCCGAGTTAAGTTTAAAATTTGAATATCAAGGGTGTTATCTACATATTCCACTTTCATTCTCACGTCCGTTAACATGCAGAATTAAGCTGGTATCTCGCAGACACGGGTGTGGGCAGTCAAGTTTACGAAGCATTTTGAACAAGCAACATTCTGGTGATCATTGTAACAAAGACTTTACGGAAAATAATCAACCATTTTGTTTGTGACGTGAACATGAAAAACTGGTGATTTTTGTTGTTGTTGTTGTTTTAATAATCTCACGTCCGTTACCATCTTAAATGGCTCTTACGTGAGAACTGTTGTCGGAAATTTGTTCCCCAAAGTATGGAGAAAGCCCCTCAGGCAAGTAATCCCCCAAACCATAAAACTTCTCCGTGTCTTTCATTTTTCACGTCCGGGATCTCACGTCCGATTTCTTGAGAATGGCCGTAGGCACTACTTCTTTTCTGAATAAAACTTGTATGGATCAACTTACAAACACGAAATTCAGTCAATGGGGGTGCCTTTTGCCAGTTTTGGCACGTTGAATGCGTGCATGTGTACACGAAGGCGGGATAGGCACAGTAACAAGTCTGCACGTAATTCGATCTGGATCGACGGAAAACTCCATCCAAACTCCTGCCCACCAGGGATTCGAACCGGGCGGCTCAGGATCCCAAGTCGGATACATTAACCACCAGACGAAATCCCCTACATATAATTGTATGATCAATATAAATAGCGGCTACCTTGTACCTGTTTAAGGGTGGGAACTGGCACTGCCTGCATATTGATGAGCTCCGAGCTCCAGAGATTCCACTGCCTCCAACCAGCAGCCTCCAGAAGCTGACACCAGCCACGCTCTTCAGACCCCCAGACAGCGTCATGGAGGCTGATATCATTCCTGATGAGGTGGATGTCCCGGCCACAGCCTGCAATGAGTCTGACACCGAAGGCGACGTGAGTAAATCGCGTTTTCCTGGCTTCAACATATGTGTAAGTCGCCATTCGTATCAGTTTTTCGCCGAGCACCACTTAATGCTTTAGCAGTGGTAACAAATGACAGTAACAGCACCTGATGTCTGATACCAATCGCAATTTGGATACATTAGTATGTTCTATTTCAGTATTACTCAAAATCCAAACCAGTATCTTTGCTTGCTTTTTTAAAAGACGGATGCAGCACAAACTGAAGACATTCGTCCAGAACTTCGGCCAGAAATGAAAGGGGCACAAGAACCGGGCGGTGAAGAGAGAGACGACGGTTCCGAGTTGGTGAGAACCCAAGAGAGAAACACACCACTCGGTCCGGATGCCACCCAAGACCAGCAGCACTCCGTTTCACCAGAGGAAGGACAAGAAGTTGAGGAAGTAGAAAATGGGGAGCTGGACGTTGAGAGCTTGGGGGCTAGAGAGACAGGACTCGACAAGAAACAAGAGGATGATGAAGACGTGTCATCAAACCCGGACGACACCGCAGAACCCAAGGCAGAACTAGACTCTGAGGAGTCAGAAGATGAGTTCGACCGCTACCCCGGAGACGCTCTGAACATGCCTATCCAAACAGACGAAGAATTTGAAGAGGTAGACAGATTCAGACCAAAATTCGTTCAACAGATGCTGACCTCATGCGTCCAGGCAGCCGTAGCTCTGGTTGGGAAGGATACAACGGAGGGAATTGAACGTGCAACACGCAGAATCACCATCATGCTGAAACTGTTCAATGGTATGTTTCGCGTATTTGCTGCTGTTTAGTGGTTGTTGTCAGCGATGATGTCGGTGTGAAGTTTGGTTTGTTTTTGGTGTTGTTTTTTTTGTTGTTGTTTATTTTGGAAGGTCAGCACTGATTGTGATTTCAGTTTTCTCATTTATCATATTCCCAGGTAAAGAACTGCCAGAGACAGAAACCATACCTACAACATGTGTCATTTTTCTTCCCTGTAATAAGGGATCGTTTGTGTATGTTTTGTGCATGTAAGTGTTTGATCTATATATAAGCTAAATACAACCACACGAGAATACTAAAAGTGCCTAGTTTAATTCTGTCCACATTCGTCCTGCGTCCAGTAAAAATTCTGTTCTCCTGTTCCAGAGAACGACCGGTTCTGTGAGGGTGTCCATAAAACGGTATGGGGCATCCTGGACGAAAAAGAGAAGCACACGTTTCAAGCTGACAGTTGGCTGAAAAAAGAGGCAGCCAAACTTGAGTCTGTGAAGAGAGCTGGCACTTTCAGGTCTGAAATTATTTTATGAAAATATTGTCATTGGTGTTTTCAGGCGTGAATGCTATGTAGAGTGGAAAATAACTAAGAATTGTTTAGTGTTACAAAGGACAAAATATCATTGCAGGCGCTCGTGGATAGTGTACTTGGAGAACGTGATCACTCCCGTGCTGGCAAGTGTGATCGCCTTCCTCGACACGAGTGCCAACCTGGAGCATCTATACCCAGGACGTGAAGAACAGCCAGAATCTTCCTGGAAGAAAAGGCTGTGGCTGAACGTGCTGCAGAATGTCTGTCACGTGACCTGCCGTCAGACGTGCCTTCCCTCGGTCTCCAAAGGTCTCAAGGAGTTCACTGTGCAAACTCCAGGCTGCGGAAGTATCCCCTTCCAAGCCGAGCTTCCTTTCTCTTGGCTTGTTTGGGGGCTGGTTTCAGAAGTGCTGAGTAATAAAACACTTTCACAAAGTAAGTTGGTTTTTTTTTCTGTAAAAGTCTACTCGTACCTTCGTCTTTCAGTTACAAACCTTGTAGGCCAGAGTGCAATACGACAATTAAAAAGATACTGATGACCTCATATTTGTTACATATGCGCAGACACTTTCGCAGTCTTGTGACTGACTACATTTGCAGCATACAGTTTTCGTCAGCTGGACGTAGAGGTGTGCACAAAGAAAAAATATCCAATATGATGCATTGTTCTCAGGTGATATACTGAAGCAGGCGGGAAATTTTGTGGAGCACACGCCTCTCGGCAGATGCCTTAGTGCTACAGCGGCCGGGAAGAACGCAGCGGAGATGTTCAGATGTTACGTGGCGGACTTGCTGCGGTTTGCCCTCAAACTGTCTCCCGACAGTCACCAAGCAAGTTTTTGTTTTGATGTTTTTGTGTGTGTGTGTGTGTGTGTGTGCGTGCGTGCGTGCGTGCGTGCGTGCGTGCGTGCGTGCGTGCGTGCGTGCGTGTGTGTGTGTGTGTGCACGGTTTTCCCGGGGATAGACGGTGGGAGTAGTGGGGGGGGGGGGGGTGCAGAGTAAACAAGGATATATACGAGAATGTCCCTTGCTTGATACCATTATCTTTTGTTAGTATACGCCAGCGTGTATGTGGAATACAAATTTCACCTGTGCGCAGGAACGTACAAGTGTGTTTGTTTTTTAATCTGATTTTCAAAAATCTGAATTCTGTATTTCCAGCTCATGTGCCGATGCATGGAGAAGGGAATAAACCAGTCGGGCACCAATCTCATTGGCCTTGGAGCCGGTCAGGGGTTGGTCTTCCTGCACATGCTCCTGGAAGCCATGAAGCCACGTCTGCAGGCCATTCTTGACATGGACGATCACCGACCCAACGCCATTCGCGACCTGCTGTCAATGGCTGAGGGGGACAATGCGAGCGACTTGCTGACTGATGAGGATGAGATGGTAATCTGCAAATTTGAGTCTTTATTATTTAGTTCTGTTTCTAGAGGATAGAGTGTTGTAACGTCCTGGTCACAAGCATGAGCCCGAATTTGACAATACCTCAAAGTATAAGTAAAACAAAAATATCACTAAAGATCACGTAATCCTCATACATAACACGTGTGACATGTACTCTGGGCTGTTACTAATGGCAATACTGCAATATCGGTGAACGGGCACCTCCGTAGAATACTTAATAGTTTTGTCCAATAAGAGACGCACGCAGTTTGTCATTGATTCTGCTACTCCAATTACCAGGAGGTGGTAAGGTTTTCAGCCTATGATTCAGCCATAAACCTGCACCTTTCTTTATCACTGCAGACCGAAGACGTGGCTATGCTCACCCTGCTCGTGGAGGAGCTGCAGCCAACACAAAAACAGTTCGATGACAAAGAGGGTCGTGATGAGTGGACGGACAAGTACAACAGAGTCGCTCCCATCATCACGCGTATCTTCAGCAGTGTCAACACAGCTGCAACAGCACCAGGAGTTTCTCAGCCAGAAGAAGTAGACTATGCGGACGGCAGAACACCATCTACAGCTACCACGTTCCCGTTTGGCGATCGGTGTCAACAGCAGCTCGCAGTACTCAGGTAAATGTTACAGTATGTTTCACGAAATATGGGAGTATTTCATAAATTGCATATATATATACATATACCGCATTTCTTTGTCTGCGCTTTGTTCTTTTCAATGGAGGTGTAAGGTTGGCAATTCAGGATGTGTGTGTGTGTGTGTGTGTGTGTGTGTGTGTGTGTGTGTGTGTGTGTGTGTGTGTGTGTGTGTGTGTGTGTGTGGTTACAGATGCCTCTGGACACGCCTGGTAACTGTGAAGCTATTCTTTGATTACACCAACCCCCTCAGAGACGGGCCAGAACTGACACGGAAGGCTCTGAAACTGATCAAACTGCAGATGTTGTGGAAGGTATTGTGCCTTTATAAAAATCCGAATCGAGTAATGCTTCTCATTCTGCGACAGCAAACGGCATGAACAGTAGAATGCTTCAAGTGTCTGCACACAGTATCTACACTGATATGCACTGTAGTTATTTGTCTTGGCCAAAGTGCACCGAGAATATTGTGACAGTTTCGGCTGTGCTGTTTCTATTCTACAGTCGGATATCCATTTATATAGCGGAGCAATACTCCATGAAACTGTTCGTGCTCGTTGCGCTTAGGGAAAAAAAAAAACAACGGCAGAGAGAGAGAGAGAGAGAGAGAGAGAGTTTCAACGCCGGGCTGAATGACTGGATGCTAGGAGGTTTCTGGGGACTCTGGCACAGAGTGGGACGACATATCTGAAAGATCACACACAAATACGCTTGTTTATCTGCTTTGGAAATGTTCAGCCCACCAAATTTGAAAAATAAATGCAATTCTAAATTCCGAAATTTAAATAGCTGAGCTGACCCTTCGCACCACGTGATTGTAATGTGTTTATGTCCGGTGTGTGAGAGAATGTGTGTGATTCACGTGAGCGTGCGTGTTGGGTTCAGTTCGCGGCGCTTTGAGCCGATTCATGAAATTGGGTAAAGCGCCTATACAATACTCATTATTATTATTATTATTATTAAATACGCTTGTTGTTTGTATTGTGACCGTGGTATGGAATTGCAAGACGTGACTGAGAAGCTACACCTAATATACACCTAAAGTATAACACACAGGTAGTTTGCAGCGAATATTGTTTCGATGGCAGTTCCTTGAACGTGTGCAAGAGGATCCAAGTCAGAAGCAAGCCAAAACCCTGCACTGTGTCGACGTTTTCCTCAAACACGCAAATACTTCCATGATAAAGGGGCTTCTTGGGTAATTGATTTCTTTCTGTTCAGTTTTTCCTCGGCTTTTATAACGTGTTTTGACATGCCCAGCCGTAAGTATGACACAAACATAAAATAGCGGTGTGTATTCCTGTATTTCAAAATCACCTGCGCCACAAGAAAAATACGTAAGAACTGCTAATTTTAAGAGATGTACCAATGGGGTAGCCACTTGCGGACTGAATTGTGAATATGCAAATTCAATTTACAACTATGAAATATTTGTCGGAAAGTTTATGGCAAGTTGTATATGAGTTTATCTTTTGTTGCCTAAAACGAGTCTTGGAGACCATATAAGCATCTGCTGGCTAAATCTAGCCGAGAACGGATTTTATCTCAAATATTGTATGTTTCAGAGAGGTCACCCAGTGCATGTTTTGCAAAGCGAAACTTGATTCTGCTCCTTTGGAACTACCGTGCAAACATCGTCTGTGTACCAAGTGCTTCATTGATTTCTGCCCAGAGAAACAAGCGGGCGAGTGCCCACAGTGCCATGAACCCGTGCCAGTCGGGTTTGATCCTGAGGACTGTGAGTACAGGTAGGACATTTGCACGACCTTACAACTCAAATCAGGAAGCGGCCAACCACTAAGTCACTCTGTCTGTTTCAGTATCTGCCTCTCTCGGCAATAGTAATTCACTTGCACGTGCGTGTGTGTGTGTGTGTGTGTGTGTGTGTGTGTGTGTGTGTGTGTGTGGAGAAGGAGAGGAGGGGGGGTAGAAGTATGTGTCTTTCGTGGCTTGATTGAACCAGAGTGAAAAACTGGGGTCGCGCGACAATGAAAGCGCTCAGAACCGAAGCTTTCATCATTCCATATGAAACTGTTACACCTCATCTTCGTCATCCAGTTTTACCATCAGACTCTCTGTCTGTGTCTGGCCCCTTGTCTATCCTTCTGCCTGTCTGTGTGAATCCAGTGACGCGGAAGAGCAGCTGAAGCGCTACCAGCGGCAGGTTAGCGGCTTCCTCATGGCCCTGGCATCACAAGTTTGCTTTAGTGGACAAGAACCTCCGGAGGAAGAAGCGATCAAGCACATCATCGACCGCTACATCATGCACTCGTGAGTTCCACAATCTTTGCCTAGTCTGTCGCTCTTGGTGTAGGCCGTTTGAGACGAAGTTACGAACAAGTGTGTGTGTGTGTGTGCGTGTGTGTGTGTGTGTGTGTGTGTGTGTGTGTGTGTGTGTGTGTGTGTGTGTGTGTGTGTGTGTGTGTCTGTGTGTGTGTGTGTGTATTTTCTGTGCATTTACCAGTGATCAGTCTTAGACAGTGCTACCATCTCTCTCTCTCTCTCTCTCTCTCTCTCTCTCTCTCTCTCTCTCTCTCTCTCTCTCTCTCCCTCTCCTGCTGAGCTGTGATACACGTGATAATTGACGAGTTAAACTTTGTACAGTGACTCGAAAGGCAAGGCACTGCTTCAGACAAAGAATATGATTCTACAAGACGACGTGGTGGATCCTACGCCTGTTTTCAGGTCGTTCGTCCTGCGACTGCTCTTGAAATACAGGTAAATGCTTATCTTTTTCATTTGCACATTTGCATGAAATGTGTACTGTTGGTTGCCTGAATACACCACCTTATACCTTTGATTATTGAGTCGGCTGTGTCTTATTTCCTTTACAGAGAGAGAGACGTGAAGGTTCTGTTGAATGACGAACTGTTGAAGAAATACCAGCAGGTCATCGAGCAAAAGAGTCAGCACACGTCACAAGCTCTTGTTCAGCTCAACCTCCTAGTGATTTTCTGCATAGAGGTGGGTGATACAGCTGTTTGCAGCATATGCTATTTTCCTGTGGCATTGGTTTCTTAGGGTAGTGGATTTCTCGGCAACATAAATGCTGTTTAAGCCATGGGAATTGGCGCCTCATTCTTCATTGTATAGATGCGAAGAAGGAGGCTGGCTGGTGACTGGCTGACGCAGACTTTCGAAGACTGCGTTCTTCGGGTCTACCGTCATCTAGAAAAAAAAAAAAAAATGACGGTGACTAGAGGTGTAGGGCGCATGCATAACAAGTTTCTTTAGATGTAATATGGTATCGTCTCAGTATATATTTGTTGCCAGGTCATTTTCACTTTTTACTGGATTCTCTCAGCAAAATGCTTTTTACACAGAATTTTGAGATGGTGATAGTAGAATGGCAGTAATGTGTGTGTGTGTGTGTGTGTGTGTGTGTGTGTGTGTGTGTGTGTGTGTGTGTGTGTGTGTGTGTGTGTGTGTGTGTGCGTGATGTGATTCAGGATCAGTACCATGAACAAGAAAGCTTGAGAGACGATGGTCAGGCGGATGTAAACAACGAGGTGTGGGTCCTGAGTGTTGCTGACATGGCCCGTGGCCTCCAGCGCCACCTACACGGCCCCCCTATGGAACTTTCCACACTGGAGGCGTTGGGCTGTCTGCGATACGTGCTTGCGGCGTTTGCACGTGTAGTGTATGATGTTGTCCAGAACCCGTCACTTGCCGACAGAGACTACCTGAAGAATCTGTTCTCGGAAGTGAAAGTGTTGAATGAAAAAGTTGGAACGGGTTGGCTGAAGTAAGTTTTCATTGCTATGGTTAATTCACTGGCGGTACGCACAGAATACACTCGATACAGAAAACTGCCCTAAACCAAATTCATTCAAGGTTTCGAAAGCGCACAATTTTGTTTTTGCTTTAGTTCATTTTGTTTATGTATGTTTATTTTGAGTTTCAACCTTTAGATATGTGTGCTTCATGCTTTTGTTGTTGTTGTTTGTTTGTTTTTTCAGGCGATTCTTTCTGAAGCAGCTGTGTCGGGAGTACGGCAGCCAAACTTACACCGACCTGTCAAAACTTGCTATTGAAGAGCTGCGGTGGACACTCTTGGAGGACGCACAGGTGAGTGGTCTGCATTTTTTATGTACCTTTTTTTTCTCTCCTTTCTTCTTTTTCTTCTTCTTTTTTTTTTTTTTTCTGAGCCTCAGTTGCATGCATGGATGCATCAGACTCGAGATTTTTATTTTTTTTTCTCCTTTTACAATTTATTTTTTTTTAGTCGTGCATCCATTCTTCATTGGCTCTTTTTTTTCCTTTTCCCAAAGCAGTAATTATATTTATTCCTATACATTTCCTTCTGTTACAATAAATGTATTGTGTTCAAATCGACCGTATATATTATACTCATATAAATTGAGATGCTTAATTAAATTATATGACATTTGTTAATCTTCTAATATGTGTGTGTGTGTGTGTGTGTGTGTGTGTGTGTGTGTGTGTGTGTGTGTGTGTGTGCGTGTGTGTGTGTGTGTGTGTGTGTGTGCACGTGCGCCTGGAGTATATGTGAGTGTCTGGTGTGTGTGAGAGTGTGTGTGAGTGTATAAGAGAGAGAGAGAGAGAGAGAGAGCAATTTAACAATACAGACTACGTAGACGTAGCTCTGATTCAAGCATGCAGACAATATCCACCGGTGTGCCGTACTTGAACTTACTTATGCACATTTTAGCAACTAAAAGTACATGATTAATATACAAGGTTTCTGTCGCTTCTAAAGTGTTATTTTTGTACCCAAGTAAGGCTTGATCAACAGAGATTCGGATCGTTTGTTGACATTTCTCAGAGCATATACATTCAACACGGTTCCAGATACGTGATATCTTTTACGTACCTCATATGATCATATAATAATGATATGATAAATAATAATAATTATACATAGGTTGTAGAACGCTGGTCTCGAAGACTCAAAGCGCTTACAGCACACACACACATACACACACACACACACACACACACACACACACACACACACACACACACACACACACACACACACACACACACACACACACACAACACTATTAACATCCCCTCGAACATCCCATTTGGCAGGTGCAGCGCCATCAAACGACTCATGGTACACACGAACAGAATCAAGAGAAGTTAACCGTTGACAAAAGCCTGACGGAGGAGAAAGGTCTTCAGATGGGGATTTAAACATGGGCAGTGGGGGGCTGAGGGCGGAGTACATGCGTGTGAATTTCATTTCAGTTAAAGGTGAAACTGTCTGATAGTTTTGATGATGCCCAATGATTAAGAGAGTATCTTCAGTAGCAAAGTCCACGAACACGTGGGATATGTGTGTTCATGCTGACGGTTAACCGAGTCCCTCTGTGGCGTATGTTCGTCCTAAGTGACGCATTACCTCTACCCTGTACTCACAGACAGAGGAGGGGCCTGACAGATACCTCGTGTGTGGAAAGATGTACAAGTCTGTCAGAGACGGGGTGGCACAGATCCTATGGGGAACAGGCGATGAACAACGGCTTCGATTACTGGAGGCAAGAAAAATCATTTAACAAATCCATTATGTGTACAGTAATGATTTGTCTGCTTTTGGATAGGATACGTTCAACATATAGATAGCTAGATGTTGTACATGGTTTGGTTTGGTTTTTGCCGTGTGCTTTTACTACTCTACTCTACTCTACTCTACTCTACTCTACTCTACTCTACTCTACTCTACGAGGGCTGTTCAAATATTAATGGGAATGGGCCTGCCATTTTATAAGTAAACATCGCACAGAAAATAATTTTATACCAAAAGAAAATCTGGCTCAAGCAGAGATTAAACTTGCATTTAAGATCAATCTATATGCTTGTCTGTTTTAACGGAAGTGGCCCATGCTTTTGAGAATACCCAGCTTATGTGACCTTTCACCTTCCCAGAATCAGGACTTGCCGCCGTCCCAGAAGGACGTTTTCCTGTTGCTTGCTATACACAGAGAAATCACCATGTCCAATGTTCTGCAAATACCAAAACAGCATCCTGAACAGATGGTGAGGGAGTCTAAATGTGTGTGTGTGTGTGTGTGTGTGTGTGTGTGTGTGTGTGTGTGTGTGTGTGTGTGTGTGTGAGTCTCCTTTAATTTCCAATACCTATTCCATTCCAATGGTTGTAAAGGACGTTAAACTCCCAAACACCCACCCCACCCTATTCCATTCCTAGAAAGTACTTGTTATTTTCGGGAACATTAGGTGTAGATCTCTGTGTATGCATCTGATAGTAAGCCCAGTTAGGTGTGAAACTAAGGGAGATAGAATGTCCAACAATACTCGTATGCTTTGTGTTTTTGCAGGTCAGTGTCCTCATGACTCTCATCAGAGACCGCGAAGCAGTTCAACCCAAGGTTGGTTTGACACATGTTGTTCTACCAAACAAATGCTTCGTTCATAATGTGGGTAGTAGTTTAGAGAAACCTGCATCATGTGTAAAATTCCTGAATAAAAGTATCCATGAGACTATTACAATATATGGATTAGATAATACGTTTCAATATCGTACATGCGTCGCATAATCTTTTACCTGCCGTGTATTGAGAAGTTTAAAACACCTTTGTGTCTCATGCAATGCGCGCAGAGGTTGTGTATTCATGGCGCTGGGCTTGACACAGATAATGTATTCTACGCAGAATGCCTTTTGTTAAAGGCCCGGTGTTCGTAATGCCACTGAGATGCAAAACTGCCGCTTTCGAAGCTCGAAATTTGTTTGCCAGATAGAAGGATGTTTCATTTGGCCATCGCGACCATTTTCATTTATTATTATTTTCCTCACTTTGTGGCTTCTAATAGTAGAGAAATACGGCTTCCTTTGAGCCCACCGTCCGTTCCTGAACACACTGAGACTAGACAAATCTTCTAAAAATAGCCACCAGCCAGCGCCGTCTAGCTGGTCCGCAATCAAATAATGTCGTCTGCGCTACACTTCTACAACAACATATACGCCGACCTGAGTCACCACAATGGTTCCAGGTGCTATACTGTGACCCAAGTGGGTGAGGGTGGGTAGGTGGGTGGGTGTTTGGGGGTTTAACGTCCTTTTTCACCACATACGGGTGATATCAAAGACGGGGCAACGATGAAATAGCCGGCACAAATATTTGGCCCCAGCCGGGATACGAACTCACGACCCGAGCATCATAAGTCCAACGCTCTACCATTCGGCCACCCAGGCTCCCCAGTGTGACCCAAGTGATTATTTCAGGTGCACGGAGTCAGCGCATTCCATGAAAAGGTTTCCACACGATGTTGATACATGCTGAGACTTTAAGGAGATGAGAGAAATGATTATTTCTGTCTTGACTCCAAGGAACTGTGTCAGAAACTGGTGGAAAATACACTGGCACCAGACGCCTCCCCGCTGTGTGTGAAAGAAGGTCAAGACATGGCTACTCAGAGTCTTGTGTGTCTTCTGACTCATTTCTACCTGGCTGTCAGAAACACCGTGGAAGGATCTCCTTTACTCCGTCCTCTGGAAACACTCATCGTCAGACCAAACAGCATGGCAGTGCGTATTGATAGTTACAAGCTGTGTGCGATAGAAAAATGTCTATGCAGTACTCTGGGCATGGACTAAACAGTGATCTCTGTGACGGTTTTATTTCGACCCCCCCCCCCCCCCCCCCACACACACACACACACACTCATCCACCCATCCACCTCCCCAAAGTGGCAGAAAAGTCATACACAAGAAACTTTATTATCTCAGATGCTGATGGACCAGTTTTACAGCGTTGTTCCAACTCGTGTTTTTTGATATCTATCTATCTATCTACATATATATGAAAAACATGTGACGTGTTCGTTTCCGTATGATAATTATAGCCGTGACGAAATATGTTCATAAGTTATCTTCCCGACGTGTTTTTCAAGCAAAAAAAATTTTTAAAAGTCTCTCCGACAGTGTTCAGAGTTCGGCTTATCTGTCAAAATCACGTTTGAGATAAAAAAAAAAAAAAAAAAAAAAACAATTTAAAAAAACAATATATATATATATATAATGTTAAAAAAAGAAACTCCTGAGAACCAGTGATCAACTTATTATTCTTGAAAAAACGAAATAAAGTAGGCAAACCTAATTTGCGGGTCCTTCATCAGGGGAATAGCATATCTAACCTGCCTCCGTCTTTCTCCATCTCCTTATTAAGTACCATACATGCAGTTGCCCTGGCCCTGAACCTTGACTTTTATCTGTACCTTTTACCTGTACTCTTAGCAAATAAAAGCGACACAAAAGGGACAGAAACCACTTAACTTTGACAAAAGACGGCACAGGTCGACGTTTCGGCTTACGCCTTCTTCTTCTGTCCCTTTTGTGTCGCTTTTATTTGCTTAACTTGTAACCACTTCGCAGTCATTACCGTTTCCGTTTCTATTTGTACTCTTAGCGCTTTGAACTGCCTTATAAGTAGACTACAGCGCTATATAAATGAATTATTATAATTATTATTATTATATCTATATGGGCACTTTTTCGTGTTTGTGAACTTTTGGTATTTCAAAACGCCATGAATGACGGTGGACGGTCATGTCAGTTTATTGGTTTTGTAACAGAGTGCGTACCTGCCCACAATGCCTCAAGATGACTTCCTTGAGGTGATGAAAGTGATGAGCGAGATCGACAAGAATGTGTATGGAACTTACTACGATCCCACCCTCGGCCCGAGATGGTTTAGTAAGTAAAGCATTTTTTTTTTACGTTTGCAGTTTAATATCCTGTTTTCAGATAGATTGTTTCAGAGGTTTGTGTCTCCTTATAGACGTTTTGGGATTGTAATCACTTCCACCCCAGAACTTAACGACACGAGAAGCAGGAAGGCAACAGGGGAATCCACAAGGGAATATGATATTAGAGCTAAGGAAAGATGATAGTAAAGTTAATACGACAGTTGTTTCATCAATTAATTTTTATAACAATGTACACGATGATCTGCAATTTTGATTTGTCTTTTTCTGTGTATGCACTGAAAAAAGGTTCGGTTAAATCATCTTTACGGTCCCGTGTTGATTAATTAAACCCTGTGTGTGTGTGTGTGTGTGTGTGTGTGTGTGTGTGTGTGTGTGTGTGTGTGTGTGTGTGTGTGTTTCAGAGTGTCCAAATGGCCACAGGTATCAGATTGGAGACGTAAGTGTCTTTCAAGAGTGACGTATGATAAACTGACGTAAATCAAAGTTCACATGGAACGTAGGCTGGGCTGTCGTTTTGTTTCATCGTGCGTGCGTGCTCGCGGTATGTAGGGGGCGGGGAGGGGAGGGGGTTGGCATTGGAAGGGTGGGGAGGCATGGTAACGAAACGTACAAACGTACCACTGAAAAGATTTCCTTTGATTCAGCTGTGGTGCCAGGCAGTGCCACTGGGGCAAAAGAAAAGCAATTAGTCCATCTGCAGTCAGTTGTATCATACTCTCAGCCCAGTTGTTTACCACCTGTCAGAATTCATAAAGAAATAGAGTTCAGAAATTTGAGAAATTGAGGTTCTTTCCTCTGTTTGGACAGAAAGTTGAGAGACTGAAGTTGTTTATTCTGTTTGGACAAAAAATTGAAACATTCTAGCACGTTTGTTTGTTTGTTTGTTTGTTTGTTTGTTTGTTTGTTTATTTGTTTGTTTGTTTGTTTGTTTGTTTGTTTGTTTGTTTGACCTCGGAAATAATTGTATTTTGGTTAGATTTTTCTATACTGATAATTTCAGTGCGGACGTGCAGTTGCCGGGAACGCAAAATGCAATGAGTGTGGTAGAAAAATCGGAGGGAGGGGATACGACAAACCAGTCACGGGCAACACCGTCGATCAGGAAATGTACGTGTCATATTCTCATGTGCAACTATACTGTAATATTTACTGTAATAATACCTGTAAGCAAAGGCTTAGCTGCCGATGAATTTCTGCTAAAGATCAATATTCTTGTGATTAGAACAAAATGTTGACATGGAAAGACAAAATTTTCAAGAACATTTTTCTTTTTCTTTTTCTTTTTTTTTTTCTTTTTCTTTTTTGGGGGTTGGGGGGGGGGGATAATTATATCTTCAAGATTATGTCTTGAGCAGCAATACTTTTTGTCTATGTTATGATAACACTGAAGAGAATTGTTCACCTTATGTCTTACAGTGTTTTATTGTCCGAATACACGGTCACTTTAAAACACAGCTTCGATCCGTCACGACACATGTTGAGGTTGTATTGTGGTATGTTTCTGCAGAAGACCCGACCCAGTATCATAAATACGATTCTTCTCAACTGTATTCTGTTACGTGCTTTGTGATACCTTCTCTCGAGTTAGCTCCGTTCTCCGGTTTGTGTTTATTTCCATTGCGGGCCATCAGGACGGATGACACGAAGACAGGTTACATTCTGCAAGCAGCAGCGACGCGTGGATTGGAAGCTTTGCCAGAGAGAAAACTTGCACCCACTGAGTGTGCCATTATTCGCTTCTTCACACATGCAGCGCTGTACCTTGGTGCTTGTGTCCAGAAAAAGGTCAGAGTTGTATTCTTTGCGACGTGTTAGTGTATGTGTGCATTCTAAAGCCAGGGGCGCCGGAACCGGGGGGGGGGGGGCAGCTCCCCCCCCCCTGTACCCGAGCAGAGTGGGGGGTCAAGAGTATCTTTTTGCCCCCCCCCCCCCCCCACCGGAAAATCAGGTGACTATGGCAAGAGGGGGGGGGGCAAAGCCATGGTCTTGCCCCCCCCCCTTCCCCTACCCCTCCCCTACCCCTCTTCCTGCTCTCTCCCTCATCCCACCCAACAGACAACTCAGTTTAGCCGTTGCATGAAATATCCACCTTGCCTAAAAATACAACAGCAACAACACATAAACGGTAACTTTTCAAAAACAACCACCACCACCACCTCGATTTACGTTTGTAAGAAAAAGCTCCTCAAGCCATCATTTCCTGTCCGTCTATATCTGCTGATAATCACTTTCGCGGCCATTCGGCTATACTTTAGTTTTGAGCCGACCTTTTCCGTTCCCCCCTCCCCCCTACCCCCGAGATTCTGCCCCCCCCTTCCCCCCCAACATCTTCCGGCGCCCCTGCTAAGGCTCGTACTCTAAGATTACCAGACTTCACAGACGCTCTGTATTTGATTACAATTGTGCGCTCGAAATAATCTATGTTAGTGATAAGTAGAACATTTGTTAAGTTTTGAGATTGGAAAACTGCCTTTTAAACAAGCTAAGGTTCTACTCACAGGCCAAACAAATATCTGCAATGATTCATCCCAATGTTCCGGCCGCCGACGTGTGTCAGTTTTTCTGGGACCACATGAAGCGGGACATGGAGGTGCTGCAGAAAGCCATCGCTCACAGTGTTGATGACGTGTATCTGCTTCTCCATGCCGTCTGTCATCGCATGGCGTCTGAACAGTCAGGTAGGTGAAAGTGCAAAGCGAACGTGCGAACACACACACACACACACACACACACACACACACACACACACACACACACACACACACACACACACGCATACGCACGCACGCAGAGCGGGCGGTATATGAAGACGGTATGGCGTACGTGTATATGCATATCATTATGTGTGTATGTCTGTAACTTTACTGTCTTCTCTCTGGGTTTTACACTTCCTAGAGTTTACCCTGACTTGCCCATTTCTTTCTATTGTCTAGCTGGAAATGAGGTTCTCCTGGAGTCGAAAGAAGAGAGAGAGGCGTGGGAAGAACAACTTGCTGCCATGTTTGTCACACCAGTCACTCAGGCAAGTGTATTTTAGGTGTAAAATATGAAGCAGTGCCTGGCTTTCGCCGTGTGTGCCTGAACCTAAATTTTCAGGTGTCCGAGGTTTGGGGGAGCCGGGATAGCCGAATGGTAGAGCACTGGACTTTCAATGCTCGGGTCGTGAGTTCGAATCCCGGTTGGGGCCAAATATTTGTGCTGGCCTTTTTCTCGTTGCCCCGTCTTTGACATCACCCATACGTGGTGGAAAAGGACGTTAAACTCCGAAACACCCACTACCCACCCACCCTTGTCTGAGGTTTGTTTGTTTCTTTTGGTGTTTTATTGTTTTGTTTTGTTTTTGTAGCGTCACATGTATTATTCGAGTTAACGTATGTATGCGATATGCCATTTTATTTTTTGCTGTATGTTTCGAGATGATTTGAAGTAAATTTTGACTTGGTTTCACTTGATGACTAGGGTCGGTCTTGTCAGAAAGAAAATTCACTTTTCCAACGCTTACAATTCAGTGCTAGGTGTCTCTCAGTACGCTCGAATAGTAAAGTGGGCCTTTGTGTCACGCTTTTTGCAGGATATCGGAAAGATCCTGGTGGAATCCAACGACGAAATTCTTCATGACAAACGTCAAGGTAATGTTTCAAAAATGAGGATTACATGCATGCATGCAGTCGTGAATAACCGCAAAAAAAGGTGAACATTTCGAAATTAAGCAGTACTATTGCCTACGACTGAACGTTATACTATATTCTATATTGTCCCGGTAATGGTCACTCACAGGCGAGAACCAGCTGCTGAAGCTTGTGTACGAGGTGGAAGAGCAGTCGATGGAGGAAGCTAACAGTGTAGAACAGCTTCACACATCTCCTGCTGTCTGGTGTTACCGGCCACGTATCACCATCGATCACTTCTTCCGAGAGTTCCAGTCACAGGTAGAGGCGAGGGCGGACATGAAGGACAAGCTGCAGATCATCAGGCTCTTCAAGGCTGAGGTCAGTGTCCTTCCATTACAGTGTGCAGGGTATACATGTGGGGGTAGTCTTATCAGTTTTTCAGTTATGATTGCATGAACACGATGATCAATAGCATCCTTTTCCACCACGTAAGGGTGATACCAAAGGCGGAGCAACGAAGAAAAAGGCAGCACAAATATCATATATTCAAAAGCACGGCACCTTGCAGGATGAGAAACTCCCACCGTGTCAAAAACGTGTTCTGCACAGATGCTGCTACTGGTGAGTCAGTGGTCCTCCCAAAGTGTATTTTAAAGTATTTTAAAGTATATTTTAGAGCTTTGTGAACTTGTAATGTCACCAGCGACCACGTGCGAGTTGCACTGAAACGACCACTTTCCCGCAGCTATAATCTCTCATTCAAACGCGTCACTTCACATGCAAGTGCAGTGGGCGGCCTTCGCATGCTTTGGCTCATGTTTTGGCTCATATCTTAGTAACGACAGCCCCAAAATGGTTCACATAAACAGTATCATGTTCTTGTCACCGTTATAAACCTGGGTTGGTCTGTGAGCTTAAAAGACGTGCAGGGTGTATTTTAAAGTCCAACGCTCCCTGTGTGATTGGTTATCCCGGCTCCACGGAAACCGCAGTCATTCTGAGTGTAACACGTCATACAGATACGTAGTTTTATGCACTCAAAGATGGACTTCTTTTTCTACAGAGCCACGTTTTGCGTGCCCTTCACTACATTCCCGCCATTCTGGTCGGCCTGAAACGTGTTACGACACAGTTACATCGACGGTTGGACAGGTTTGAAGCTACAAACCTCCTCATAAAGCAGCTGATCGAGAAGGAAGGTGTGTGATTCATTATTCGTTTGCATGAAAACGATACTAAGAAGTGTTCTAGTGGTATTCAGTCAAATGTTTGAAACAAGGTGTACATAGACAGTATATGTCGACTTTCTGGAAACAGTTTCTGGTATCATTGTGTTCTTTTGGGGGTGCAGAATGTGATGGCCTGGACCAGCTGCTGACGCACTTCTCACGCGCATGGGACATTGTCAAGGAACGACTCATTACACACAGTAAGTTACATACACTATCTGCTTTGGTGGTAGGCTTTATGACTCTGGTGTGTTTTTATTATTGCGCTAGTTCTCAGAACATACGTTCGTGACATCGTATTTTGCAATAGTTGCTTTCCGAGTGTTAGCAAGGACACTGATCAAATTTCACTGTGGCGCAGGCATACAAAAGTCTTGTCATTGAATGACATGGTTCTACTGGACATTTTGTTATCTCTAAATAAACCGTTATCGTCTTGTTTAATTTTGTTTCTGTTGCTGGGACAAAATTCAGGGATTTTTCATCAATAATTCCTGAACTGTCTTGTTGAGGCGTGTATATGTGTGTGTGGTGTGTGTGAGTGTACGTGTGTGTGTGTGTGGAGGGGGGGGGGGGTATGCAGGGACACCTTTTTGTAAGAGAAACAGTGCATGAGAACTATTAATTTGTAGAATGCCGAGCGCCTGGAGAGGGTTTTGTGTCGTTGCCCGAGGAATACCACAACACCAGCATCACAGCCGACAGTCCTGTAGCCGTGCTGCTGCCCGCCACGCGTGGCCCGGGACTATGTTCCTATATCCTGCTTCAGTACCTGCTGGCTGCACACAACGACTTCATGATAAAATACTGTCAGATTCAGAAGGAAAGGTAAGAATTAATCTGATTTTTTTAAATGTGTAAAGTAAGGCTCAAGACTATCACAGTACATTGTTAGGGAACAAGATTCGCCGGGTATATTTACCCACCCCTCTTCAGTCAATGACGTTTTAATCTAATTCCAGTGAAGCTGACCATACCAACCGGTACAAGCATCTACCCGAAGTCGATGTGAGAAAGATCAGCGCGCGCCACCTGGTGGGTTACAGTCCGGAGGGCATCCTTCCCATGGTGCTCTCCAGCTGTAACTACAGTTTCAAACTGGGTCAGACCACCACCATGGAGTACGACTTTGAGGGTTTCCAGAAACAGCTGGTAGACATGGTGTTACAGTGCAAGTCACGTGTACAGGAAGACGAGGAGGGATACTTCCCTGTGAGGCTTACTGCAGTTTGTTTCTGTGGGGAAAAATTCCATTCTACACGCTAATCGTGTTGTCAGCTCTCAGGCTTTAACAGCCGCTTAGTCTGGATTCAACTAATAGTTTTATTTAACTTTCACTGCTACTGTTTTGAGCAGGAATTTAAGGCATTGTTTCTCACTGTAAGATATGTGTCGCTGAACTAATTAACTATCCTGTCTTTAAGCTGTGGGTACAATCAAAAAGGAAACTTCGCTAACACTAACAGACACGCAAGTTAACGTGTAGGTCGTAATAAGCTCGATTACAATGCTATTCTCGAAGTAACAGACAGTAGGTCACTTTGCTAGAGGCCTTATTAACCGTCTATTCTAATCTTTCTCTGAAACCATCGTCCAGGTTGAGATGATGGTGTATCGGGCAGACACGTCAAGTTCCAGACTGTTTAAGAGTGTCAGGGAAAAGATTGGTCAGGTTGGTATTTCTTTCTCTCTCTCTCTCTCTCTCTCTCTCTCTCTCTCTCTCTCTCTCTCTCTCTCTCTCTCTCTCTCTCTCATCTAGCCGCGAAATACTATTTGTTGCTTGCGCGGCGTTAAGCCCTAAATAACAAAGTAACTAACTCTCTTTCATCACAACATGCAGGCTATACTTTGGTTTGTCTGGTCGCTCAAAAACTGTCAGGCAACTTTTCAAACCATTTGAGAATCCTGGTTGTAAATAATCTTCACGTTTCAGGAGGCTCTGACTCCTGCAGAGCGTCGTCAGATCAGACATGACCTGCGTGGTAACCTGCCAGACATATGTCAGTCCATTGACAACCTCAACACCGCTCTTGACTTCCTGAAATCGTTGGGCGGCAATCAAGACTATCTTCTCCGCGACTTCATGGTTGAAAGCCTCCAGATGGAGAACGACAGCATCCACAGCAGCAAGGTTTATACACTGTTAGCTTGAAAGTCGTTGTACCTGATGTAGCCGGGTGTGTTTTCACCAGATGTAACCGGGTGGCTTTAGGTGTCATCCTCGGTAACTGGGGATGAGCCACTCGCTTGCACACACACACGCATCAACACACTTGCAGCACCTTTTTCTCCAGCATCCAGTCAGGGAAGCCACGGATGAGGGGACACAGAATACAGAGGCAGATCTAAACTAATTTATTGCAACGATCAGGGAACCAGATATAACGCCTAACATATACCACAATCATACTTGCAAACGGAGATGCACGGATCGACACACTCAGACTGATATCCTAACTCACACACACACACACACACACACACACACACACACACACACACACACACACACACACACACACACACACACACATATATATATATTTATTTGACCTGTTGACCTAAACACTCCGGTTACACAATACTGACGTAGCGGTAGTACTGTGTCGAGCGTGTTTGGTCGTGCTGTACGCTCGAAATAGGTTAGAGGTCTGAATGAAATGTCGGGTACTGCGTCTAGCGAAAATTAAGTCATTGTCGCCTGCCAGCTTGCATTAAAAGAAACGTTTTGTTCAGGCTTAGTGTGCTGCCCTCCGGCTGGGGTGTATGACTAATGCAAGTTGCATGTGAATATATCCAGGAAATTTTACTCGTCCCGATGAGGTGTATTTGGTTAATATGATCGTGTGTTTGCAGTCGGCTTAAATTAGGTAAAAGCCATAGAATATTTGCAATTTTACTTAAAGTCTTCAGATCACTAGGACCCCCTTCAAATCACTATTGTGCAATCTGCAGGGGTCTCGCCCCAACCGGGAAGGCCCACGCCTTGCGTAATAGTGGCTTGAAGTGGTTTCGGCTGGTATGCAGTGGCTTGTTCTTTCTAACCAGTCTTATCATATAGCGGGCAGGGCGTAGTTGGGCTCGCGCTCTTAAGATGTATCGCACGTACTGAATTAGTAGTTTTGTAATCAACTACAACACAGATTTGTTCTGAATACAACAGGCCTTACAGCTGTGCTGTCTGAAACACGTTCAGTCACTATGGGTTCTTCTGTGCCATGAGAGAGCTTCAGTCCTGGCTACGCACTTCCAGGTAATGAAAGCAACATTATTCATATCCACATGCACTAGTCTTGTTCCGATATCAACAGGAAATGAACAACTACTTTGGAATAGCCAAGTAAAGGCTGATTTACTCACAGATCTGCCTGTGGTTACTTCTGTGGTTTTACCCAGCACGTTTTGTCGATATCATTGGGGAAGTATCAGGCATTCAAATTCCGTTTTAAATAGCTGCAGTCTGGCAGCTTTTCCGAGGAGATGGCTAGGAACTTAGATCGTGTCCTGTTTGTTCTCAGGCAGCTAAAGGATATAAAGGTCATTAAAGAAATGACTAATGTTTACGGCCAAATTTGAGCGGACTTTGGCGTGAACAGAAGTCAACCACTGTAACCAACGTAATGTTCTGATATGCCACTTACCCCCCCACCTGAAAAAGGGGGAAAAGTTAAATCTCTCTTTTCTTTTCATTTAACTCAAGGATGCATTTGATGAGCAAGAGAAGGCGCTTTGTGAACCGTTAACGGCAGATCAGAAGAAAGGCCTTAAAGCGATGTGTGATATGATGTCTGCTGACCGACTGGAACTGCTTCTGCTGCATCTCTTTGAATGCATCATGCTGCGACTCTCACAACCGCCTGACGAAGAATTCTGTGTTGACCCTGCAGATTTTGAGTGAGTCCCGGAGTATAACGTGTATTGGTCGACACGCTACACAAACTCTCTCTCTCTCTCTCTCTCTCTCTCTCTCTCTCTCTCTCTCTCTCTCTCTCTGTTTATTTTTTTAATAGTTTTGTTTATTATCAACGGCCGATTAAAAAAAAAGACGGTATATCACGACAAATCACATACCGTTATAAAATAAAATTTCTTTTGTTCGTTCGCGACCAGCAGGGATAGCCGAATGATAGAGCGCTGGACTTTCGGTGCTTGGATAGTAAGTTCGAATCCGGGCCGGTTAGGGCTATTTGTGCTGGCCTTTTTCTTGTTGCCCCATCTTTGATAACACGTATACGTGGTGGAAAAAGGACGTTAAATTTCCAAACACCCACCCACCCACCCACTCTTTTTCGTTCGCACGTTTGCTCATTCTGTATTCCCAGAAAACTGTACTTGTTGCAAAAAATTATGATGGAGCGTGTTTTGCAGGTTGTATGACGAGCTGACAACGAGCCTTAGAGATGCGCCCTTCTACGAGAAAGAACCTGTGGAGGTACAGACTGGGCTGCTGACAGCGGCTGATCTGGACAACTACAAGTTTCCCAAGTCACTGAAGGGTCGACACTCTACCAACGCCTGGCTGACCTGTCGCAGACATCTCGCAGCCAAGAGACGGGAACAAAAGTGAACGCATGACTCTACATCACTATACAAGAGAACGATCTTTACTAAGACCAAGTAAATGCCCCGTCTTTTTGAAGACTTCATGCAAGCAGTCACTGCCCTTCTTAATGTATGGATTATCTAGATTCAAATCCAGACTGCGTGCTTGTTGTTCTATTGTCGTTCACCTTCACTAAATACATTTTCTTTGCTTAACGTTTCATTTTGATCGTGAATTTTGTAAAGCAGATTCATGCAGGATGTGCTTGTTGTGTTTGTGGTTTAGTAGACACTTTGCTGATTTTTGTCATGAATCCAGATGGACATCGTAATGGCTGTGTGTTAATGTTGTTGCGTTCACTCCAGTACTAGTGCTGAGTGCAAAGCATGTAAAAGTACAAGCGTTTACGCTCAAAATTGTGTTCGATGGTTCTGTAATGGTTTCCAGCTTCACTATATACATTTTCTTTGCAAAAAAATATTCCGTTTCATGTAATTTGTGAAATTTTTACAGCAGAATCATTCTTTCATAGATTATTGGTCGGACATGCGTGCCATTTCTCTCTGTTTGCTTGGCTTTTAAAATGTTTCAAGTTCTCATGTTTCTTTTTTTGAAGAGTGTTCATTCATTTCCACAAAGGAAAGACTATATTGTTTATCTACATGATAGAGTTTGAAATCTTGTCACCATTACTATTGTACTAAAATAAGATACACATGAAATACTGACACGATACACATAAAGACGCATGCGTTGAGTGTGTTGTGTGGTTCGTTGTTTCATGTAGAGGTTCGGAGCGAACTTTTTCACATAGTTTACTCAAATGAGTGATATTGTTTGAACTACATTCCATTTTACTCTGTATCCATGAACAGTAGATTTTCGTTTATTCGTTATGCAAGTTAATGCACATGAACGCATGACCCTTGTCGCAGTTTTCTTCCTTTTCCTGCTCTCTTTCTTTTATTCGTAATAAATAACGTGTCGCATGCTGAAAATCAGTCTCTTGGTGTTTTGATGACATACACCTACGCAAGGACGTTGTAACTTACTACCTTTGCAAGATGTCGACAATTTGTGTGCCATCTTCTTTTTCTTTTTCCTTTTTCCCCGAGCTTGATAATCGGCTTTTATTTCGTTTGAATAACCGTTGTACTTGTGACCTTACGTTATGAGGGTTTTCATGTTTGAAATTGTATGTGATGGAGGGAAGTGCGGGGACAGCTTGGAAAGTGAAGTATTCACGCTTAATCTTTTTAAGTCTGTCACACAACTTCATACGTTGAAGTGGTTTATGGTGTTTGTTTAAATGACTGTTATATCAAGAGGCGGTTTGACCTGGAACCTTTGAGGACCTAAATGTCTGTTTCAGAGTTTTACCATACTTTTCTAATAGTATATCTCATTGGTGTAAATATGTAACTATTTGGAAACAGATGTTTTCCGTGTTTGGATTTGTTCAGCACTTGTGTATCTTAGAGGACAAAATTCATTGCATTGCATCTGTATGTATATACTTTGTGATTTTAATGACAGATGCTACATTATTTGAACTAAAAAGATGTGTTTGGGTGTTTATACGCAGTATGATTGATTATCTTTCAGTGCCCAGCATATGCATTGTGAAAATAACAGGCTTGTAACAGAATAATATTTTATGGTTGTAATTGTGGTCGTTTTTTGTTTCCTGTCCATTTTTGGACATCGATTTTTATGGAGATTGTATTCACAATATTCCCGTGTTGTTACGGACCAGTGGCAACGACAACATTTCATACAATTGTCTTACGTGGTGGAATAGGACGTTTAACTCCCAAACACCCCCCCCCCCCCCATCGTCATACGCGTTCAATATGCATGCGATTGATTCTGTTTGTGCTTTACTCCCACTTGGTTTGTTGGTTGCTTTTGTTTGGTTGGTTGGTTTGTATTTTTTGGTCCCAAGTTTCCAGAGTGTGAAAATATGTTTGTACTGACTATAACATGATGTAATATAACACAAGTGAGGTTTTTTTTCATAGCTTCATTGAGAAGGTTTCTATTGGTCAAGTCAAGCTGTAATACAGGAAAGGAAAGCACACAACGTGATACAGTGACTTGCAGTGAAAATCATTATTACATCATCACGTGTATATGCTATATCATATGACTGACAGGTTTTGAAAACACCTTATGGGACAGTTATAAAGATTGACTGCGGTGTATATATGCCACCTTACCGATGAATGTTTTACACCTTATTCAAGACAACTTTTCATTCATATTCACTTCCTAGTATGCTGACCATTCCTGTATATAGATAACGAGTTTTTCACAATATGTTTAACTTCGTTCAAACAATTTTTTGTGTTTTTTTGTTGTTGTTGTTTTTTGAGAGAAGTTATTCGGTTTAAGATCAAACTTCTGTGGCTTACAGTTTATGAGCATGACATACAAGAAACAGGTGTTTGTGTTGCTCAGCTGTATCCTTTGATTATTTTTATGTTATACTTTTATTGTGCGTTGTGTATGGCGAACTGTTGGACGTGAGGTAACTAATCAACTAGCGGAACAGAGGAAGGGTTGTGCTCATCTTGGCCGTCCATGCCCCTGATCGGCTCTACTATGATAACATCAGTTGTGGTTGTGATGAAGGACTTCCTAAAGGATCACAATGATATTATTATAGTTCTTTGTTACATTTTCGTATGACACACATTTCCCGGTGGTTACCAATCACTTTGTTGCGCGGCGTTAAGCCCTAACTAACTACCAATCACTTTGACCATTTTGTTATATATAGATAC
The DNA here is from genome assembly GCA_018292915.2 of Batillaria attramentaria. NCBI lineage: Eukaryota > Metazoa > Mollusca > Gastropoda > Batillariidae > Batillaria > Batillaria attramentaria. The sequence goes on along the minus strand of JACVVK020000658.1, from coordinate 38,697 downwards.
AGCGTGGGTAAGCTGTTTCAGTACGTAATTGTGTTTGCCATATAGTGAGTCTATTTTGATATTTGTTCTAGTTTTCATTTCAATGGGCTGTTCCTTTATATATGCCTATGCTTTCTGGTTCACACACACTACAAGTGCCCTCTTTCGCCGCAGGGGGTTCCCTTGACACAAACACAAGTCAGAACAATATAATCATGCATTTTATTTCGTGACATTTTGGACAGCGCTGTGTTTGAATACATCACTGATATTTTTGGACATTTTGGACGCGGCTTTGCTTAGCATTAATTGTCTAAATGTTGTTGATGGAATATTCCCTTGTTGTCTTCTTTTTTGTTCTTTTGGTTTGGTTTGTTGCAGTGGGACATATTGGAGTGTCTGTAACGGTTAAATTTTGCCCATTATTTTCGTGTATTTAATATTAAGAAATGTACGATGTTTTTTGTAGACTTGGATTTTTTTTTCTTGGATGCATATTCTGCTAGTTGGTTTTATGGTTTGTTTGTGTGTTTCGGAAACCGTTTTGACAATTTCGTCAGTTCAAGAGGAAGACTGCGCTAGCCTTTACACGTGCTTTTTTCTTGTCAGGATTTTTCAATCAGTTGAATGCCCTGTTTGCTAGTGACTGGCACAAGATGACTTTTCATTTCTCGTTTTCATTGTCTTACAACATGCGTTGGTATGGCTATTGGGCGAGCTATTCAGGATAAAACTGTACAACTGTGCTAATCAGATCAGTGTTTGTCAGGAAGCTGAAGGACTTATGGTTGTGATACTTGTGCGTATATCGGATCGGTAAACAGATTATTACGTACGTTATGTTGTGTGTGGAGAATTATTGAGAAAGCCGGATCGAAACTGTTCACCTAACATAAAGCATTTGCTGATTGGTTCTGCCCTTACTTTTCCATCGTGCATGCCCTTTATTCAATGTCTTTTATTCGGAGTTAATCAGTTTTTCTTCATGTCATGTTTCTTCGTGTGTTTTATTTAATACTTGGTTAATACCAAAAGTGTTTATGCAGATTTTTCCTGGGAGCGGAAAAAGTAAGAAATGTTCAGTAATCCAGATACACTGTAGTGCTCATTGTGTGTTTAAATGTTTTTAAGGGAAACCTATATTTTGGCCTTATTTGCAGCTTCACAAATAGTCTGCACTTTTCAGCTTTTTAAGTATACATGCGCTTTCATGTTGATGTTTTTGGAAAGGGGTAAATAAAACCTGCATTAGTATTTCTGATGGTTATTGTGATAGTTTCAGTTCTTTAGTGTGTTCTTTGTCTTGTTGTAGTTTTTGTTGTTGTTGTTGTTGCTGCTGCTGTTGTGTTTTGTTCTTGTTGTTGTCTTGGGTTTTTTTCGGGGTTGTTTTGTGTGGGTTTTTTAGGGGGGGGGGGGGGGGCTGGTTGTTTCAAGTTGTTGTGGAAGAGATGGTGGTTGTTCTTTTGTATTGCTTTATTTTACACAAATACATACACGAACATGACGTAAAAGAAAACTCTCTCGGGGTAAATGCACAGTACCCATCGAGACCCGCCGTGTTATATGAAACACATAGACATACATCAAATCACCACCCTATAAAGAGAGCTACATGTAAGTGGTACATGTACCGTGAAAAGCAAGGCTACCGTATTACTGGTTAGTTTAACTGCGAGTTTGACACATTTTAGGCTTGACCAAACGTCGTGTCAAACTCCAAATAACGAATGTGTCCCGAGTCTCTCTCGTATTGTCCCTCAACATACCTACTTAGCCGCATACACACTACAGTGTAGTCTGAAAATATAGGTAGTGAAAAGCTACATCCGGTTTGACCACACACACACACACACACACACACACACACACACACACACACACACACACACACACACACACGCACGCACGCACGCACACACACACACACACACACACGCGAACGCACCCACACACGCACGCACGCACGCACGCACGCGCACACACACACACGCACGCACGCACGCACGCACACACACACACACACACACACACACACACACACACACACACACACACACACACACACACACACACAAAAATCTTATCTGTGTTCTTGCTGGGGCCAGGTTATAGTCCACCCTTTGTTTCCCGATAAGATTTTTAAAGGGTCATGAAAAAAATGGGATCAAGTCTTTCGGAAATAATTAAACACCCAGTCGGCAGCACTCAACTTGACTGAATCCTTCACTATGTTTCGTTTGCTTCTGTTTCTACTGTCAGCAACCGGTATGTTGTGTGTGGATATACGTGTGTGTGTGTGTGTGTGTGTTTGTGTGTGTGTGTGTGTGTGTGTGTGTGTGTGTGTGTGTGCGTGCGTGCGTGCGTGCGTGCGTGCGTGCGTGTGTGTGTGTGTGTGTGTGTGTGTGTGTGTGTGTGTGTGTGTGTGTGTGTGTGTGTGTGTGTGTGTAAGAGAGAGAGAGAGAGAGAGCCGGAGAGAGAGAGAGCCGGAGAGGGAGAGAGAGAGAGGACATTTTACATCGTGATAATGCTTACGAAGTAACAGATCTTACAGACTTAGTCCATACGCGGACAACGGAATTTGTTTTTCAAGTTAAACTTTGTGTCGTCTCAGTGTGCCGACTCAAAAATACTTACGTACGCAGGGAGACAAGAAGATCCCATGATAACAACAGGTGTCCGAATTTCAAGATAAGTAGGCCTATAACTTGACGCAGTCTCTAAACTGAAATCAACTTGATCAAATCAGATGTTTTATTTTACATGAAAAACCACAGAAATAGGAAATAAACAACCTTACCCTACCACCATCCGGGTGTTTGACTCGAGCATTCTGGGAAAAAATATATTATGTGCGCCTTCAAAATCAGTACCATACCCAACCAGTTACTACAGGTCACGCCCAACCACACTCATCCCTGTCACAGTACCGGGTCCGCGCTTCTCTTGGCAACCTTAAACGAGACCGAACCGAGCTAAGTGATACCTAAGAAGGGAAAAACAAAAATGCTCGGTGACAAGGCCGAAAGTGGACAGTTGCGAACAACTTTGAGGTCCCCGTGTTATTTCACAGTGTGCACAGACTGAAGCGGCGAAAACTGTGGCATTCACCAGCACAGTACATTTTCAGCCTGTTTAGAGATTATTGCCTGCATGAGTTGTCCCCCGTGCATACACAGACCCGAAGCATGCATGCATTTTTCGTGGCAGCTCTGTGCTCTGCCACGAAAAATGTGTGCTTGTTGCGGTAAGGGAGACAACTCTTGCAGGCAATAATCTCTAAACATGCTAAAAATGTACTGCTCAAAGTTGCTCGCAACTGTCCACTTTCCTTGTCACCGAGTATTTTTTTTCCCCTTCTCAGATATCACTTGGCTCAGTCTCGGTTAGACCGATTTGGGTGTCGTTGCTGGGGCGAAGAAAAGCGCGGACCCGGTACAGGGATGAACCACGCTAAACCACCCCATCTTGTCCGCAGCCTTCGCAGCTGACCACCCGACCCACCCGACCCACCCGCCTCCTGATCCGGTGGACAACGCGTGTCACATCATCAGGAACTATCACTGTGACTTCTTCGCCCCTGATCCTCACTGTGGTACTGACGGCATTACCTACCCCAACATGTCAGTACTGCTGTCACCTGTCGTAGAGGTGTTTCTTTATTTTTGTTTGTGTGTTTGTTTGTTTTGTGTGTGTGTGTGTGTGTGTGTGTGTGTGTGTGTGTGTGTGTGTGTGTGTGTGTGTGTGTGTGTGTGTGTGTGTGTGTGTGTGTGTGTGTTTGTTTGTTTCTTTGTTTCTTTGTTTTTCACCAGTCCCCGTGGTATTCCTTCCAGGTCGTGGGTAGAAGCATTTGTTGTTCTTCTTCTTGTTGTTATTTGGTGGTGGTTGTTGTTTGTGGTTCTCCTTTTGTTGTTGTTGTTGTTGGGTTTTTTTCTGTGGGTTTTTGGTTTGTGTTGCTGTGGGTTTTGTTGTTGTATTTTTTGTTTGTTTTATTGTTTGGTTTTTGTTGTTATTGTTGTGGTTTGGCATTGGAGGGGTGGGTTTTGATTATGTTGTATGTTTGTTTGGGGGTTTTCTGTGCTTGCATGCTTGTTTGTTTATGCAACCCCAGTTCTTTGCCAGATTTGCCGGGATACCAGGTCGTGGGTGAAATCCACGGAAGGCTTTGAAGGTGAGTTTTTAATGCATGGTAATGAGGATGATGTTGGTGTCACGCTGCTATGGAGGTCGGTCCATGTGGTTTGGGAGTGGATGACAGGGCAGTATTCCACATGTCCAGTCACGAATATCCCAGCGTTGACCATGCCCAGGATTGCAACTACGTCACCCAACCATCATGTAAATCATAATTACATTGCTGCACCTCTGTGTGTAAACGAACGCGAGTTTTTCACTTGAACGGCGCTTATCATACCAGCCTATCATAACGTTGCTGAATGACGTGACGTGTGCAGGTGCGCGTTCAGCAAAGCTCACTGTGAGGTCCGCTCTCTACACGTGAGTTACGTGGGAAACTGTACTGGGTCCCCGACAGTCTCTTCCTCCACCCACAGCCCGGGTTCTGCCGCCTCCTACGCGTTCTTTTGTCAGAGTCTCGCCCAGCAGGCCTGTGGAACAGACCTCCAGATCGTGTGTGGTTCTGATGGTGTGACCTACAACAATCTGTGAGTTTATACAGTTGTCATTTGCATTATTTACTCCCGGTAAACATCTATATATATACAGGGTACACACACGCTTCTGCTTTACACCGACGTTCTTCATCCACCAAGATCTACTGCCCACGTGACGCATGACGCAAGATGTGCGCATGTCAACGGGCCACAGAGTGACAATGCCGTACATGTAGCTCCGTGTTCGTTTGTAACGGATCCTCTACAGGTCCGATGTATGGAGAGAGAGTCGGCCGCAAGCCCAGCCGGCTTGACTAAGCTCAGACTAAAGCATTAGATGCATATAAGCAGAGACTAGGGCAGATGTGACTATTCCAAGACTGATGATAGTCCCCACGTCATAAGTCTGAGACTCCTCATGCATCAAACAAGTGCTTGAATGTGAAGTTCTGCAGGCCTGATTGCATTTGTTGTTGTTATTGTTGCTTTTGTTGTTTGGTTGGTTGGTTGGTTGGTTGGTTGGTTGGTCATTAATTTTTAGTTTAACTTTGTTTTTGTGGCCGGGCTGAGCAAGGCGGACAGATTAAGTTTGGGTGGGTGTTTGAGGGTTTAACGTTTTCCTTTACACCACATTAGGGTGATACCGGGGCAACGAGGGAAAAGCCAGCATAAATATTTGACCCCAGTCGGGACTCGAACTCACGACCCGAACATTGAAAGTTAACGCTATATACCGCTCGGCTAGTATCCCGGCTCCCTGCGTCAAGTATATTTTGCTGTGGTAAGTGTAGTTGTTGTTGTTACTGTTGTTGTTTGCTGATTCCAAGCAAGATGATACATTGGTCTCTTCCTTTCCTTTTTCTGTTCAGGTGTTTGTTTGAGAAGGCGAGGTGTAACAACATCGCACTTGCTATCGCTGATTACCAGGCATGTCCTAACTGAACATTTCAGTGTCTTACAATTCTTTTTGTCTCTGTTCAAGTTGAAGATATTTTGAATAAACTTTGAACATCAAGTTCCGACGGTCAGGGTTCAAGTGTTGTTGTTGTTGTTGGTTTGTTTGCTTGTTTGTTTTATCTCTGATATCTCTCACGCGCGCACAGAGAGAGAGAGAGAGAGCACTCACGTGTGGCAATAAGTGCAGACGACATCAGTCGTGCCCGCCACAAAACGCCGAGTTCCGGCGCATATGTTGAGATGGTCTTTCTGGCACCTGGCGCGGAAACAGGAGGGACGTCACTCCAGTAACTTGGGTTTCAAAGGACATTAGTTGTGTCCCTTGGAATATTTTTGCTGAAAGCCTCCTTCAGTTTATGTTTTGTTTCGGAACTTTGACTAACGTCCTTGTGAGAAAACAAATAAATAAATAAGTAAATATGTACAAGTGCATGCAGACAACAGATCGGTAAATATAAGTAAATGAATAATTGCAATGACTTTCTGTTGAAATTGTGCCAGAACATTTTAACCCATGCGTTCCGGCTGAAAACAGATGAATATTTTATATATCTTCTTTTTATCACTTTACTCATCACGTAATTTAGACCTTACAACAAGGGGTCTTTGATATAAATCTCTTGCTCAGATCAGATCAAAACAACTTTTTCTGGACACACGTCGGTCGGTCTGCTTTTCATGACGTAGGCATGACGCGCAAACTCTGATAATGATGAGGCAAGATGAGGTCACTGATTTAAAACCGACTGACTTCTATTTGTCTCTGGTCAAGTTAAAACTGTGCTGTTGGGAGTTTTCTCTTGATCAGTCCTGTACACCAGGTCTTATCTCTTTTCGCTGAAATTGTATTTTGATGTGGGCCCGGTACTGTGACTGTGTCCTGATAAGCGGTCACTCCGTCAGTGACTGAAAACGTTTTGGAAGACTTTCAAAAACTAGATCCATTTCAGTGGTGGACAGTAGCACTCAACTGATTCCTTCGTCATGCTTCCTTTGTTTCTCGTTCTGCTGTCGACAACCGGTATGTCATGCGCGTGTGTAGTGTGTGTGTGTGTGTGTGTGTGTGTGTGTGTGTGTGTGTGTGTGTGTGTGTGTGTGTGTGTGTGTGCAAGCAGAATAGGGTTGTTCTTGAAGTAAAGTGTGCTGGGCATATTGTACGATTCAGAAAAGTCTGACCACATCACACCACACCACACCACACCACACCACACCACACCACACCACACCACACCACACCATACCACACCACACCATACTACACCACACCGCACCATATCATGCAATACCATACCACACCACACCACACCACACCATGCAATACCATACCATACCACACCATACTACACCATACCATGCAATACCATACCACACCACACCATACCACGCCACGCCACGCCACGCCACGCCACGCCACGCCACATCACACCACACCATACCATACCATACCATACCATACCACACCACAACCTACCACACCACACCACACCATACCATGCCACACCACACCATACCATACCACACCACACCATACCATACCACACTACACCATACCATACCACACGACACCACACCATACCACACCACACCACACCACACCACACCACGCCATACCATACCATACCATACCGCACCGCACCGCACCATACCATACCATACCATACCATACCATCATCTCATCTTGTCCGCAGGCTCCGCTCTTGCCCAAGGTCAGCATGGCGGTTACGTGGGCCACCCGGCCACCCAACCACCCCCCGACCCCGTGGACAGCGCGTGTCACACCATCAGGAACTATCAATGTGACTTCTTCGCTCCTGATCCTCACTGTGGTACTGACGGCATTACCTACCCCAACATGTCAGTAGTCTTGGTTGACAAGTCTAGTGTACTCCTTCTAGGTAGTGCCGGGGTTCAAGCGTTTGTTGTTGTTGTTGTTGTTGTTGTTGTTGTTGTTGTTGTCGAAGTTGTTGTCAAATTTGTTGTCGTTGTTGTTGTTGCTGTAGATGTTGTTGGAGTTGTTGTTGTCGTCGTTTTTGTTGTTGTAGATGCTGTCGTTGAAGTTATTGTTGTTGGTGGTGGTGGTGGTGGTGATGTCACCGTTGTCGTTGCTGGTTGGGGTATTTTGTGGCCAGCCTCACCAGCTCCAGTAGTGTTCCAATAATCAGTCAAGTCAAGGATGGAAGCCAAGACAGTTTAAATTTCTTATGCATGATTATGAGAGTAGAGTGATGGTAGAATGGCATGGCGTTGCTATGGAGGTCAGCGTGCTTTGGGAGTGCACTGTCCATTGACTGATGAATATCCCGGCGTTGACCAGACCCGAGATCGGAATTACGGCGATGTTATCATCCACATCATGTCAGTGATATATCATAATTATGTCGACGCCTTTCAGTCTGTAAGTGAATGCGCGTGATTCGCGTGAGCGGCGCCAACCCTAAGCCTATCATACCGTTAGTTGTATGAATAACGTGACTTGTGCAGGTGCGCGTTCAGCAAAGCCCACTGTGAGGTCCGCTCTCTACACGTGAGTTACGTGGGAAACTGGGTACTGGGTCCCCGACAGTTTCTTCCTCCACCCACAGCCCAGGGGCCGTGGTCACGACGCGTTCGTAACTTTTCCGCCACCGATTTACGCACGCGAGGGTCCGTAACTTACGATTTGTGATAAAATTGGGTGGTCATGACGTTTGCGCAGAGTTACGGCCGCTCGGAAACCCTTGCGTATTGTACACCACCTAGGAGGGTGTCGGAAAGGTGCCGTAGCCTTTGCGTAAATCTGAAAAATGGCGGCCCGCTTGATTTACCTGAACTGCAAATGAGAAGAGCATTGCGACGGGAAAGGGTGTTCCGCAATCGTACTAACCCTTTTGACTTGTACGACGATGTGGACATGCTTCAAAGGTTTAGATTTAGGAGGAGAGACCTGCAGGAATTGTGCGATCTTCTGTAGGACGACTTGAGTGTAGAGGGGGCGCGTTCAGTTCACTACGCACCCTGCAATGCAAAGGCCTGTGTGGCCAGCCGTACACACATCGTGGGTTTATTTGTTTCCTTTTTTGTGGGTTAACATTTGTTGTGTGTGTTTCGGACTAGTTCAGTGCTGAACGCACTCGGTCAGTCCTCACTGATCAGCCACCACCGTTTTGATCGTATCAGTGCCTGTCAATGCAGGTCTCATTCATTGTGTTGTGGACCCGAAATGTGCGGGTTCCGAATTCAGAGTTTTGCCGCTGGTCATGTTTATCTGCCGTAGCACCGGCGTCAGGTTAAATGCGTGGCATGTATGTGGAGAGTTTTGTTGATGTTGTTGTTATCCTCTCCTCTTTCGTTGTTCTTTGATTGAGGTTCATTCCGTTGGTTTTCTTGCCAGTGAGCCTGCTACATACGGTTTGTACGTGCAGTAAATGCTTCTACTGGTTGTAGTCCGTCCAATGTTGAGATAGAGACTGCTAGGGAGCGGTCTATATGCGACGTGCATGCTCTCCTGATCACACTCTCCACATACGTGCCACGCATTTAACCTGACGCTACGGCAGATATACATGACTCGATCAAAAACTCTGTAGTGAACGCGTAGTGAACACACCCCCTCTTCTCTTTCACTCTTCACGCTGCAAGGAGAATTTGTGCAGGTCACGTGATGGTGTTTTCCGTGGGAATCCCGGGGGTCCCACACCTATCTAAAAATAACCCGTACGTGACACCGTTTCCAGTAAGTGCGCGTCGTGACCGGCCAACTAGCGGAAGAGATAGTTTTCACGTAGCCACATACGAACTTACGATCCGCAACCTATTTGCGCAAAGAAATTTGCGTTCGCGTCGTGACCACGGCTCCAGGGGCCGAGGTCACGACGCGAACGCAAATTTCTTTGCGCAAATAGGTTGCGGATCGTACGTTCGTACGTGGCTACGTGAAAACTATCTCTTCCGCTAGTTGGCCGGTCACGACGCGCACTTACTGGAAACGGTGTCACGTACGGGTTATTTTTAGATAGGTGTGGGACCCCCGGGATTCCCAAGGAAAACACCATCACGTGACCTGCACAAATTCTCCTTCCAGCGTGAAGAGTGAAAGAGTAGAGGGGGTGTGTTCACTACGCGTTCACTACAGAGTTTTCGATCGAGTCATGTTTGTCTGCCGTAGCGTCAGGTTAAATGCATGGCATGTATGTGGAGAGTGTGATCAGGAGTGCATGCAGGTCGCATATAGACCGCTCCCTAGCAGTCTCAATCTCAACATTGGACGGACTACAGCCAGTAGAAGCATTTACTGCACGTACAAACCGTATGTAGCAGGCTCACTGGCAAGAAATTCAATTCAATTCAATTCAATATAACTTTATTGTCTGTCGATGGCAGAAAATTTTCTTCTGGTTCGCACACACACACACACACACACACACACACACACACACACACACACACACACACACACACACACACACACACCGTCACCCCTACATTAATTTATCTAGACATATAAATCCATACATACCAAACCAACGGAATGAACCTCAATCAAAGAAAAACGAAAGAGGAGAGGATAACAACAACATCAACAAAACTCTCCACATACATGCCACGCATTTAACCTGACTTGCTACGGCAGAGAAACATGACTCGACCAAAACTCTGAATTCGGAACCCGCACATTTCGGGTCAGTCCACAACACAATGAATGAGACCTGCATTGACAGACATACGATCAAAACGGTGGTGGCTGATCAGTGAGGACTGACCGAGTGCGTTCAGCACTGAACTAGTCCGAAACACACACAACAAATGTTAACCCACAAAAAGGAAACAAATCAACCCACGATGTGTGTACGGCCGGCCATACAGGCCTTTGCGTCAGTTGCAGGGTGCGTAACTCTAGGGGCACCTCAAGTCGTCCTACAGCAGATAGCACAATTCCTGCAGGTCTCTCCTCCTAAATCTAAACCTTTGAAGCATGTCCACATCGTCGTACAAGTCAAAAGGGTTAGTACGATCGCGAAACACCCTTTCCCGTCGCAATGCTCTTCCGGCTCATTTGCAGTTGGCAAATCAAGCGGGCCGCCATTTTTCAGATTTACGCAAAGGCTACGGCACCTTTCCGACACCCTCCTAGGTGGTGCACAATACGCAAGGGTTTCCGAGCGGCCGTAACTCTGCGCAAACGTCATGACCATCCAATTTTATCACAAATCGTAAGTTACGGACCCTCGCGTGCGTAAATCGGTGGCGGAAAAGTTACGAACGCGTCGTGACCACGGCCCCGGGGGTTCTGCCGCCTCCTACGCGTTCTTCTGTCAGAATCTCGCCAAGCAGGCCTGTGGAACAGACCTCCAGATCGTGTGTGGTTCTGATGGCGTGACCTACAACAATCTGTGAGTTTATACAGTTGTCATTTGAATTATTTACTCCCGGTAAACATCTATATATACAGGGTACACACGCGCTTCTGCTTTGCATCGACGTACTTCATCCATCAAGATCTCCTGCCCACGTGACTGCAGTTGCGAGCCCCAGTGAGAGATAAACAGTGTCATTTTTCTCCGTTCAAGATGTTCGCATGTCAACGGGCCACAGAGTGACAATGCCGTACATGTCGCTCCGTGTTTGTAACGGATCTTCTACAGGTCTGATGTATGGAGAGAGAGAGAGTCGGCCGCAAGTCCTAGCCCAGCTAGTCGTGATGTCCTTCTCCTGTAATCGAGGGTCATGGATCCAACCATAGGAATACAATCAACACATTACTATCTCTGTGGTGGCTGGGCCAATATGTATATAATGATAGGACACAACTGACGCTGAATAACGCTCCATGAAAATATACACTTTACCCCTACAAGCTACGGTGCGTGCGTGTCTCAGTGGAAAATGTCCAACGCTAACACTGCGAGGGGAGGATCGCGTGCGCCGTAGGGGATCCCATTCTAACTTCAATCAACCTCAGCTAGTAAACATTATCGTACAGTTTAGGTACGCTGACATTTTTCTTACATTAGCCTGATGTCTTTTTTCTTGTGCTTATAGCCACCACGCAAAAGATGTAGCCGCCAAAAAGTTTGTTCTCTCGGATCCCTAGCCCAAGATGTGACTTCCCCGATCACTCATGGGTTACCCGAACTAGAGCCCAGCTTGACTAACCTGAGAATAGAGAATGCACCAGGTGCATGTAAATAGAGGCTAGGGCAGTTGTGACTATTCCAGGGACAGAACGCTGATAACAGTGCCGACGTAATAAGTCTGAGGCTATAGCCAAGTCACAGATTAGTCTAGTCTCGCCAGTGAATAGAAAACGATCCCTTTTTATTTCCTTGCCATATCAGTCAATCGCCGCTGACCGCGCGCTGTTGCTCTTTGTGTATTGTTTTTGTTTTTGGGTTGTTTTTTTGTTTGTTTGTTTTTTGTTGTTGTTGTTTGTTGATTCCAAGCGTGATGATACATTGGTCTCGTCTTTTCTCTTTTCTGTGCAGGTGTTTGTTTGAGAAGGCGAGGTGTGACAACATCGCACTCACTATCGCTTATTACCAGGCATGTCTCAACTGAACATCTTAGTGTCTTACAATTTTATTGTCTATTGTTGTTCAGAATGAAGATATTTTGAATAAAGTTTGAACATTCCGTCAGAGTTTTGATGGTTGTTGTTGTTTGTTTGCATGTTTGTTTGTTTTATCTCTAATCAGATATTGTGTATCTGTGCTGGACCTCTCTCTCTCTCTCTCTCTCTCCCCCCCCCCCCCGGCACACACACACACACACACACACACACACACACACACACACACGCACACACACACACACACACACACACACACACACACACACATTCAGACATAATTCCTGTTTGTTTGTTTGTTTGTTTGTTTGTTTGTTTGTTTGTTTGTTTGTTTGTTTGTTTGTTTGTGACTGTCGTAACGAGAGTCAAGTGCCGGTAACTTTCCCTGACTTCCCGCCAAAATATGACAGCACAGAAAGACTGAGTAAGGAACATTAATTTTATTTACAACTCAGTAACTCTCCACTCCGCTCAGGCTTCCCTCCCCTTGTTGACACATTCCTGGCTTCGGACAAAGCACCGCTATACAATCTGGAAAAGTAGGCAACAACTTGACGCGTCTGACACTCATGTGGTCGGGCAGCTGGAAACTTGAGGGGACTGTGGATATATATATAGGCTTTGTTGACACCCACTTCCCCGCCCCGCCCCCTCCCACCCCTCTCCTCAGTCGCCCGAATATTGCCCTTAGCAAGGCCTGATGTCGGACCCTCTGTGTGCGTGTGTGCGTGCATGTGTGTGTGTGTGTGTGTGTGTGTGTGTGTGTGTGTGTGTGTGTGTGTGTGTGTGTGTGTCTGTCTGTCTGTCGGTCTGTCTGTCTGTCTGTCCACACTAATTCACTGTAGGAATTTTCCGTCAGCTGTTTATTCCTGATTTGCCTAACTTCATTCGCAGAATCATCGCCCGTAGACACTGAAAGCTAGTTTCTTTGCAATAGATGGTTTACAAATCAAGGAATTAAGATAATGTAGACCTGTTTATTATTAACTATTAGACATAGATATATTCAATCATTAGACGTAGCTTCATCAACCATTCAGCATATATCAATATTCGTTATTTTTTAAGTAGCTTATCAATATTAATCATTAGAAGTATCTATCGATATTCATTATTCGATATTCATTATTCTATTCATTATTGGAAGTAGCCTATCAACATAAATTTAAAAGATCCCAATACTGTGAGGTGCAGGTTTCTGTTGCTCTCTTTGTGACGCAGTACTCACACAGATGACGTCAGACGCGGAGTGATTAAGATGACGCGCAGTTTCCATAGTCCACGAAGTTGATAGTCTTCGTCACGCAACGAGCTTTCAGATACTCGCAGCTGAAAAACCAAACAAAAATAAAAAAAGTGGTAGAGAAGATCAGTGATATTGTCAAGGAGTATCTCAGACACGGAGCTTCTCAAATCGGTTTCTAGTTTACCACGAGATAAAACACAAGCTGTTTCCAGCTTTCCGTAGCTACCGAGCGTGCAGTACATCACGCATGCAGGAACAAGAAATAATGGTGGGAGGGGGAGGGCGGGAGGGGGCTGCAGAAATGGCGACGCATTTCCCACGTGGAGAGCAGTCCGAAATTCCACAACAGTAAGGACACCAATAATAATGATGATGATAATGACCAATGACAATAATAACAGTGACGATGATGATGACGACGATGATGATGATGATGATGATGATGATGATGATGATGATAAATCAATAAATAAATATATATGATAAAAAGATAAAGATTTTTTTAAAAATATATTCCAGTGAGAAACTTGTTGCCTTACACGCTGTTGTAGGTTTGCCCATTGTTGGCACACACGAGTTTCTGGGTCGAGCTGCACGTGTGACTTGTCAACTCCGCGCAGAAGAAATTCAGCACGTGATCACCATTTTGCTGACATAGTGCACCTGAAACACACAAGACGCTAGTTACACTAGTTATCAGTTACACATAGTGCACCTGAAACACAAGACGCTAGCTATTGGGTGGCTTTCTGGCTTGCTTAGTAGATGGTTTGTGTGGCTTGTTACTGAGTCGGCTGGTGGGCTGATGAGGAGGTTGGTTCGTTTGTTCCGTTCTCGTCTGTTCTGGTACGGTTTCGGTATGGTATGGTATTGTATTGTATGGTATGGTATGGCATGGTACGGTGTTCTGTTCTGTTCTGTTCGGTTGTGCTGTGCTGTGCTCTGCGCTACTCTGTTCTGCTTTGTTCATCTACGTAAGAAGTTCAACTGAATACATTACAACGCGGGTGAGATGGTGGGTGTTTAGGAATTTAACGTCCTTTTGCTAAACGTAAGGGTGATATCAAAGACGGGGCAACGAGAAAAAGGCCAGCACAAATATTTAGCCCCAGCCGGGATTTGAACTCACGTCCCGAGCATTGAAAGTCCAACGCTCTACCATTCGGCTATCCCGGCTTCCCCCATACAATGCGCTGTTTAAAAAATAGACAAAGTTTACATAGCACGGTATGGAATTGTACAGAATAAATTGATGTTGAAACCCTAATAAAAGATTCAAAACATGCAAGCCATTTTGTATAAAATGACCCACCTGAAATGAAAGCCAACACAAAGCCAACTACGAACAACATGGCGTCTTGTCAAAATGTGTTTCTATTTTTTTATGTGGGACTGAGCAGAGTAAAGATAACACACAAAGTAAGATATACATGTCAACACATTGTCCTGGATATAGAAGCACCTTGTGCAATTTAACAGTACAATAGCACCCGCCCTCTCGGAACAGAAACTTTTTCTCAGATATTTGGGGCCTAGAATAGGAAATTTAAAATTTGCTGAACGCTGAGTGTGTTTACAGCAAACTCATGTTTATAATGATTTTTTTTTTAACTTTCTTTCTTTTTCGTGGTTCATAGTTTTTTTGTATTCCTTTCGTCGTGTTATTCGGTACATGAGGGACAAAAATAGTCCTAAAGCGTGATGTGATCTAGGCCCGTATGTAGAAGTCGAGGTTAATTTAACCCACGGCTATGGGCCTAACCCAGACTAGGACAAAAGAAACCCCAAAACAAAATTAAATTTTAAAAAAAAGGAAGAGAAGAAAGAAAGACAAAAAATCCTCCCATAACGGCATAGGCACCTTGCTGGAATGGACCCGCTTCCTGATTTAAACAAAAAACAACTGACAGAAAATTTAACCCTAGAGCTAGTTCAGTTCGAGGTTAGACTCTAACCCCGACTTTTACATGCGGACCCTGGTCCACTTTTCTGAGTGAGTCAGACTTTTCTGAATCGTACAATATGTCCAGCACACTTTACTTCACACACACACACACACACACACACACACACACACACACACACACACACACACACACACACACACGAGCGCTGGTAGAGACGACACGTTTTTCGTGAATTCTCGGCCTTCGGACGCACAGTATAGAGTTTACTGATAAGGCAAATAGCACATCAGGTCTTACGAGATCGGCCCGTTGATGTCAGTCGTGTTTTGGTTTACACAAGGCAGCTGTCTTTGTGTGCCTATAACTTCTTCCGTTGTAAAATAAAGGATCGTTATCGTTATCGTTATCGTTATCGATCTCTCTCTCTCTCTCTCTCTCTCTCTCTCTGTTAATTCACTTGTCAGATGCTTATCAATCTCTGATCCTATTTTTTTTCTGTGCCTTTGTATAATGTACAACACCCTGACTCAGCTAAAACTGACAAGTACATAGATTCGTATAATATTTGTATGGCTAGGAGAATGGCTTAGTGACTGAAATGTCACCTACAATCGTGTTTGTGTGTGGGCGCGTGTGTCGCCTGCTTTTTGTTTTATTGTTATTTTGTTTCAGTTGTGTTTGTTGTTGTCGTTATGCGTGTACTTTTTTTTGTTAAAATATTATCCTTTGTAGTTGTAGCAACGGCAAGTTGTAATACTGGTTTGCGGATTAAAATATTCTACCGTTAGTTCATTCTCTCTCTCTCTCTCTCTCTCTCTCTCTCTCTCTCTCTCTCTCTCTCTCTCTCTCTCTCTCCATATATACGATCAATAATCACGCGAAGTTTCACGTCAGCTGATTTAATCAAATCCAACATTTTCCTTAAACTGACAACAACAGCTTCTCGGTTTCAGC
>JACVVK020000658.1:15000-17500 GCA_018292915.2 Batillaria attramentaria | reverse complement strand
CGACAGACCGCCATTGGCAACACAACCTTTCCTTCCTTACGCCCACAAGAGCTCCGGGCAAAGCAGAGCACCAAAAGTTTTTGTTTTTCGTTTTCCTCGACAAGTGCTACTCTCAAGGACATCGCAACTGAAGCTTGTAACTACTTTCGTGTACAAAGAAACTGATTAAGAGTGATCAGAAAAGCTATTCTGAAAAAAGAAACAAGGACAAGTTTGAACACTTTTTGTGCGTTTCCAGAAGATTGCTGAACAATACTTTCAAGTTTTTCAAAAAGCCAACATTTCGTTTTTGTGTTTGTGAGTTTCTGTGTCGTTTCTGTGGATTCGTCTTGCAAGTCTCGGCTGCCACGCGTCGTTTTCAATACAACGAAACAAAGGTAAGAGATGATTCATTTAAATGAACAAATATAAAGAAGCGCCTATATTCTCTTTTCTTCTTAATTATCAGATTATGTCTATAACTTGATTCTATACAGAAATATTTCTATTCCTGATCAGAGTAACTGTGTTTGAAAGACGATGGTCAATCGAGCACGATGAAAAGGAGAAAGAGCGTCGCCGCGGTGCAGCACCACCTGCCTACCTATCGTTTTAAATTTGCTGATGTTGGTCAGTAAACGAAAAAAAAAAAAAAATGCTGAAATTTACGTCCCCCCCCCCCCCCTCCAACTCTCTCACCTCATTCATTTTCCAAAAATAAATAAATAAATAAATTTCTGAGTAGAAGGTTTGTGTACTCGATTCATCTCTATGCTCTGTGCTGTTATTCAACACAATAATTTCATCTCTTTCTGGGTTCACAGACTACAATGGCTTTCCTGACGCAGATTTTTATCCTGACACTGCTGTCGGCTAGCTCTGTGGCCTTCGTGATCCCATCGGAATCAGGTAAGACACAGAATACATGAGTCATGTACCTCTATGGCCTTTGTAGTCCCAACAGTTTCAATCAGGTGATAGACAAGATGGAGCGGTCGGTGGTCTAGTGGTTAAGAGACTTTCTCACCAATGCGAGAGGTCAGGTTCGAGTCCCACTCCGTGCAAAGAATTTTTCTTTCTCGTCGGCTTCCTCCCCCTCTGCTTTGGAAATGTTCAGCCCACAATATTTTAAAATAAGTGCAATTCTAAATTCCGAAACTTACGTAGCTAAGCTGACCCTTCGCACCACGTGATTGTAATGTGTTGATGTCCAGCGTGTGTGAGGATGCGTGTGATTCACGTGAGCGTGCGGATTGGTTTCAGTTCGCGGCGTTTTGAGCCAATTCAAACGATTGGATTATGCGCCTATACATTATTATTATTATTATTATTAAGATACATCGGTCATAGAGCACCATGGCCTTTGTGATTTTCATCCTATTCAGGTGACTGATTTATGTAGCTCTATGGCTTTCGGGTTACTGTTTGCATCAGGTGATTGGTAGAGCGTTGGACTTTCAATGCTCGGGTCGTGTTAACCCCAGTCACGTGGCTAAGAGGTGTTCGAATCCCCGCCGGGGCCAAATATTTGTGCTGGCCTTTTTCTCGTTGCCCCGTCTTTGATATCACCCATACGTGGTGGAAAAGGACGTTAAACTCCCAAACACCCGCCCACGCACCCACCCATGGGCGTGCTTACTGAACAGAATGTCGCCACGTTAAGCGCACGGTTACACGACTGCCAGTCTGCATGTTGCCGTACTCGGCTGCCTGCTGGCGGGCAAGTGTTCCGCGGCACACGCAGCCTGCGGCGTTGCAAGGTTTTGGCAGTGATTGGTCAGTTGGCTGTACGGGCTGCCTGTGGCTAGCTGGCTGCCAGGAAAAATAGAACGGCTTTCTATTCCCGCGCCAGCACCGGCAAGGGGGATTTGCCAGCTGGCAGCCAGCGATTTAATTAGGGTTGCCAGCGTTGCCAGCCCTGCAAGTACCAATCCTGGCAACGTGTAGCAGCGGCCCTTAAAGTTCCGCAGGCCTTGACGCTTCCGATTAAGTCACGTGGTCAGCGAATTTCTCGCCCCATCATTAGCAGTTAATTAGGTCTATAATGATCACCGGTACAGTGCAGTAATGTCCTGTTCTGTACGTGATGTCCCGGACTACTTTCGTGACTTCTCGCAATGACTGCTGGCGGAGGAAATGTTGTAATAACCTCCCACAACTCATGAAGTCCACACGTGTGCGTGAGAGCGTTACCAAGTAACGTAATAAAACGTAGATTTCATTCAAGTTTCGTCCCTCGCCTGAAGGTCTCGAAATTTCGGAATATGTCACCGTGTCACGCGCCAAAGGTTCAACCAATCGGAAGCCCTTACAACTTTCTTGGTTGAATTTCATTGGCTGCTACCGGCCCACGTGGCCAATCCTTCAGAGGGATTACCGGTTCACCGCCAGAGGCGCTTGTGTAATCCACCATAGCAGTAACTGTATTTCACTGACTTCTAGCGAGTACATGTTTGTGTTATGACTGACATTACTCACCATTACTGCTTGTTCGTACTAGGTGAACGGCCTAAAGTTTATG